>JAULJL010000024.1:3475000-4016121 GCA_030761205.1 Fremontodendron californicum | reverse complement strand
TTTTACTTTTTTAACTCATGTTTCTAAAGGTATAACAATGGGTGAAAATGATGAGAGATGATATAAAATGATTTGTGAGAGAAGGGAAAGAGGAAAGTCTGAGAAAGAGATGAACAAATGAAAGATAAAGTTGTTTTATTAAGAATAGTTTAGTCTCTATAATTTCCTTAAATTTTTTTTTTCTTTCTTCATTTCTGTTTTTAAAATTATTTTATAGTATTAGACTATTAAATAATAATTTTCACTGAAATGGGTGTTGTTCAAGTTTACCCTTTCAATTTCCAACTCAGAACTCACGAGGATGTTCACAAACACCTGCCCCGGGTCCCAACTGTCAGTCAGATGATTTGAGTATTACCCAATAAATAAAAGAAAGAAAAACTGGTAACTTTTCCTTCTTTTTTTTTTCAATTTTTTATTAAATTTTGCTAACAAATATTTTAAGATATTTTTTTTAATTGTTACTTATAATAATATTTTTATTTAATATATTAAAAATAATAAATAAAATTATCAAATATTATATTTAATATAATATATTTTTTTATAAATAATGTATTAATTAATTTTAAAAAATATTTAAGAGCATTTATTATCAAAACCCTTTTTTATTTATAGCTCTGCTACACATTTTGGACCTAGATATATATAGGCTAAAAAGAAAAACAAATGAATCAAATGTTGTTTGTAATGTTCTTTTGGCTTTTACCTGATGAGACAGTTAAAGAAAAACAAATGAATCATATCATTTTCCCCGGCCTGCAAAAACTGATCTCTTCTGACTCCTTTGCACTTCCTTCTTTTTTTTTAGTCTTTTTGTTTGCCATTTCCCACAATTATCCCACTAGATTCCCACCCTCTTTTACAACATTTATTATTGTCCTCAATTCATTCTTTTATTATTATTTTTCATATTATTGAAATCTAATAAAAAGAAAATGGACATGTTTTTTTAATCATCTGTTGATACATTGAGGTTTTCTTGGTTGTCATATGATGTTGATGGCCATGGTTTGGCTTTCTTTTGATTAATGGGAATTCAGTCTTTTCTGGATTGATTCTCACTCATGCATGATCATCATTTTCTCTTTCTTTGTTTAAATTTTGTGTCTTTTTCCATCCTGGGTCTTGCTCAGAATTCAGGTTTCTTTGGTCTCTATATGGATTTCTTGTGGCAGGGAAATGCAGATTTCAACGCAAGGTCAAACCTTTAGCCAATTTCATCATCTTCTCTCTCTCTCTCTCTCTCTCAACATTGCTTTGGTTTTTGAATTACGCGTTTTTTCCTTTGGATTATCTGTTGGCTTTTTTCTTTTTGTTAAATTTGTTAGGCTGATAAAGAGATAAGCTTCATATCTTATTTGAACTCTTATTATGTGGTATACATGGGCTTTCCCTTGGCTTTCATTTCCAAGTTTTTACTTTTCTTCTTCTCCTGCAATAAGTTGAATTGAGCTTGTTTTACACCTATGCTAATCAAGCATACAATTTTGTCATGCTTCAATGGATTCTGATGATAATTTCTTTTGTGAATTATGCAGATTTTGATATCAGAGTGACATTTTTGGTGTCTTCTCAACTCTAGATACCTGTAATTTCCCAGGTTATATGATTATAGGACTTGGTATGTGCTAAATCTGTTGTTAAGTTCTCCCTATGGTCTCTTTTCAATGAGGTTGGTTATGAGAAGGCTGTAAAAGTTTGTGAATTTTAAATGGACTTGTCCTCTAACTGTAAGCTTTCAAGGTTATTCGGCTGCCATTTGACTTCTGTTTTAACATGCAAATGTCTTGCTTTGGTCACTATTGCTCTGTTTTTCAGAGCTATCTTGCTCCATTCATTTTCTGGCTATGGTGTGACTAAATGGAACAACCTAGACTTGATTCTAAGCCCCTCTTTATTGTTGCACTCTGATGATGGGATTCGTAGAGATAAGTTTTTGGAGGTTCCTCAAATTGTGTGGGGACTAAATAATCAAAAGATAGCATTTGCAAGAGCTTGTCTAACTGCTAGAATGTTGAACCGAACTTTTTTGATGCCTAACTTAAGTGCTTCACTTTTCTACAAGGAAATTGACCAATTGCAGCCTATTTCCTTTGATAAAGTCTTCCAATTTGAAAGGTTTAATTCACTTTGTAATGGGTTTGTGCAATTGGGTCGTTACTCGGATCTTAAGAACCAAACAGGAATATATGATCTCCAAAAGGGAAGTGGAAGAAAGTGGACGGTTGAGAGAGACTTGGAGCAGCTGAAGCAAAGCAGCCGAGGAGGTCCTGTTGATAAGTATGAAGTGATTAGAATTGTTGGAAAGAATCCGTTTCTTTGGCATGATCATTGGCCTGTTAAAGACTATGCAAGGGTCTTTGAGTGCTTTGTTTTGGTTGATGAGATTGCAAAAGAAGCAGATAAAGTTGTGTCCAAGATTAGGCAGATAGGAAGAAAGCTTAGGAGCAAGGCAGAGGGTTCTTCAATGGCAGCCGCTCCTTACATTGCAGTCCATATGAGGGTAGAAATAGACTGGATGATTCATTGTAAGAAGTTAGAGCAAAGATCAGGCATAAGCCAAATTTGTAGTAGCAAGCAAGAAATTATGGAAAGAGTGGGGAACATTGTCAGCAGCTTAGAATCTCCTCCCACTGTTGTTTATCTTGCTGTTGCAGATACCCTCCTTAATGATTCTTCATTATTGGGTGGTTGGAAGAAAGGATTGCTTCCTTTTGAGAAGAAGAAATTAGGGGTTGATGGAATTTACAAGAAGCATCCATATCTGATTCAGTCAGCAATAGATTATGAGGTGTGCTCAAGAGCTGATATATTTGTAGGCAACAGTTTTTCCACTTTTTCTAGCCTCATAGTTCTTGAGAGAACACAAAAGATGATCAGAATGGGCATCAAAAGCTCATGTGACATCGATGTTCGATGGCCATCTTATGCATATAATATACCGGGGGAATCAAATGGTCCTCAGAAATGGATGACTAATATGTCTGATTCAAGTCTCAAAGCAATTAGTTATGGTTCTAATGCCATCTCATGTTGAAGTTTGTCGCTACACTTTGAATATCAAGATACAGTTGAATACTGAAATAGGTAGTCTTTCATTTTTGTAATTTTGGTGTTTTGCTCACTTTTCATATATATATATATATATAATATCACATGTTCATAGGTACCATATTCATTATGAAGCCATATTGTCCATAAATTTGTTTATTTTTTGCTTAATATGCTTACAAAGCTTTATTTTGGTTACTTGTTCTTGGTTTCTATTGACAAATGAAACGATAGTCTTTCAAGTTTCACCTATTCTTGTTGTAGGATTACCTCCAAACTAATGCTATGTATGGTCTTAATCTTCAATTACTTTGGTTTCATGTTTTGGTCCCCCACAACCAATAGACAAGAATTATGAGTTTTTTGGGGTCATTTGCTTTAGCAAGAATTATGAGTTTTTTGGGGTCATTTGCTCCTACCGTCTCTCCTCATGACAGGACTTATGTTTCATTTTTTGAGTTGTATTATAAAACTCCTACTTTTATGTTTTCTTTTGTGGCTGCTGACGCAGCTGGACTTTATATGTATCGTACTATTCCTTAATCTAATTATGTTCTTTTTTCGAACAAAAAAAAAAAAAAGTTACTGATTATTCCTTTTGTTCTTTGCGCCATTCATGGATAGGAATTAGGAACAGAGTGGAAAGGTAAAGTGAATCACCCACCCTTTGTTGCCTTCACTGACAATCAAAGAATTAGTTTTTTTTTTTCTTTCTTTATCTTTATGTAGGTCCAACATTGGCGGCGCTGGTCATTCTTTTAGGCTCAATCCCCGCGTAATTCAATTATGAATTATGATGGGATGAGTTGTACACTATAATAGTAAAATGACTAAACGAGTAGGATTTTCATGCTTTCGTCCTTTTTTTTTTTTTAATGAATTGTCCAAATTATTGCTTATGACTTTTTGTTTGATGAATACTAGGCTTTTTTTTTTTTTTTTTTTTTTTACAAATAAAGTCGCAATTGATAATAACGGAATAAATTCGAAAACTAAACCCTTTAAATGTCATCTTTTAAAAATATCTATATGAACCAACTGAATTAAACTTCATATTCGAATACTAGGATCTTTACAAATGCTTTCTTGCTCTCTTCTTTTTCGATAGTAATGGGTAAATTCATTTGTCAATTCCTCCTTTGTCTTAATCACTCTCCGGATTTTTTGGCTGCTAACATAGAGTAATATCTGTTTGTTATGGCCATATATATATACCCAAGAAAGGGTCTTCAATGGCCTGACTGTAATCAGAAAAAAGTGAAACAAAACCCCAAATCTATATATTGGTAGCATCTTATTGCAGAATTTGAGTTTTGAGGAACATGGAGTTGTTGATTTCCATGTGAACTGTGATGAAGACTTTTTAATCTGAAGATGGATTTGGTTCGAAGTATTACACAGCCTATCCTTGAAGAGAGCGCTTAGTCAACGACTCGATGGAATCTCATTTGCTGTTAAGACAGAGAGAAAAAAAAAAAAAAAAAAGTGGGTGCATAAACAACTAGACGAGTTGGTCAAAATGCACGTGCAAGTGCCACCGCACTAAAAAATAAATTTAAAAGCTTCGAAGTAGACTGGAAATGGCAGTGCATGTTTAGATTTTGTCATAAAATCAATGGTTAATAAACTAGCACAACACTTAAACAACCAAAACCAATGTCAGATTACTGCTAATGTTTAACGACGTTGTCCGTGTCCTCCGAGAATTTAACGTGTTATTGTAGAACAGAAATGAAGTCTTAGATACAACAAGCCATGGATTTAGAGCATCAAAGATAAACTAACATAGTCTATCCATAAGATAATCACCTTTGGGGGTGGATTTCCTTGGCTTAAAGGTCTAAATCAACAAGTTTCTGTATTAGAATCTGAAAATTTTTGAATCATGACCCAAAAGCTTGGATATGCAAAGTGGTCATATGCAAATTCAAGGAAAGCTTGCGCAGCTAGGATATTTCTAACCTCTTCAAAACCCAAAACCCATTTGGATGTGTAATGGGCTCACGTATGAACCTACTAAAAGCAAACTTGGAGTCCATTTTTCTTGCTTTGAATGACAAATACGAAGAGTAAAATCTTTGAAGAGAGGAAGGGCTTTGAGGATCGAGAGACAACGCCGTTAGCAGTAACCTGATGGCAAAATCTAAACATGCACTGACCTCTCCACTCAACTTCTAGGACCGGAGAGGAGCCAAATCCCTGATTTGGAACAGATCAAGGATTTGGTCCTCGTACGACAAACAGAACAGCTAAATCCCTGACTTGGAGCAGATCAAAGATTTGGTCCTCGTACGAGAAATAGAACAGCTTAAAGGTTTAATCTCAAATCCATCATTTAGCTCAATTTTTACTATGAGTGAATAGCCTAAATAAACTATAAAGCCAATAATCAAGGAACGTGGGAAAAGTATGCAGCAGAAATACTATTTTATACTAGTTGAAGATCTCCAAGAAAATAATGAAGTGTAGTCCCATTTCTCATCGTGTGTAAGATAAATCCTGATGATTGAAGGGGTGTTCTAGAGAGTGATTCCTGCAGGATAGTTGTAGATGCTTGTTTTTGGTCATTAACATGTCATGCAGACATTATATATATATATATATATATATATATATATATATATATATATATATAGAGAGAGAGAGAGAGAGAGAGAGAGTATGTCAAGACGAAAAGATTTGTTTCATTAACTTTCTGTCAATTTGATGACATTACTAAGATGTTTACCCTATTATCTTTCTTTTTCTTTCAAGAAGAAAGCAACTATCATGCATAGAATCTTCCCCCTAATTTTATGCAAAGGCATCTAGGGTACTTTATCTACCAGCAAGTAGAAAGAGAAGAACTACATAAGAGGGAGAAGTGCTGATCTCATTTTGTGTAAATGAAAATGGAGCCAATAGAGTGAGAAACTCTTTGCTCTTGTAAACCTTGTTGGACTGATAAGCAACTTATTACCTAACATTTGAATGATCTACACTGGCTTCATTGGATATAGTCTTCGTAGTAGTTGTCACTTATTACAGAGACAAATCTCTCGAGCCAAGGAAGCTGATGGAGGTCCTTCATGGCATCTACATAGGAATCTGTACAGCGGGGTGGGGATTGATATGGATGATGCTCACTCAGACTAAAACCCCCAGCAAGGAACCTTTGGATTAGTGCCAGCTGTGATCTTTCTTGGTCCGAGTATGCATCCATGATCACAGGGACTGAATTGAAAGTCTCCCATGCCCATTGTTCTGATTCTTGGACAGAATGGGTGACCAAGTCTTCAGAGTTGTCTTCATCCCAAAAGGCACATTGACAGGTCTGTTGACCATCCCTGTACTCAGCACCACAAGAATAACAGAACTCATGCCCGCACCTGAAAAAGGAGACATGGAAGCAAATTTGGTTTCAAGAACCTCAAACCATATAATAAACGAAGTCGTATACGACTAAATTGCACATGTGTGTGCAAAACATAGAGATGCACTTTCTTCACATGTGAACAAACGAGAGATGGACACAGGCATACAGAATTGCATAGATCAAAGGATGACCAACTCCCTTAACCAAGTAGTTAAGTCATGGATGACTTGGTTGTAACTTATACCATGGGGCAGTGAATAAAGTCCAAACATCAAGTGACCCTCTCAGCATATAAGGTCTCTTTCGCGCAACCCCTCATGTCAGAGTTCCAAACAAGTTACCATTCAAAAATAGTCTAATCATATGGGTGATCATCTGATTAGATCCTTGGTAAAAATTGCATGGCCTGTTATTAGATTCAGGTGCAGCAATTAAAATTGTGCCTCAGTAGAAAGCAAGAAAACTGCAACCAATATAAAAAATCTCATGCAGGAAGGAGATTGGCATTAAATAATTTCATCTGTCAAAGTTCAATCTGCCCATTATTTAATCAATGCCAGCTAAGTTCTTTGTAATAACCAGAGCACTATTACAAGAAGATGGATCTTACCAGCATGTCATGTGATAGCAACCTTGAGTAAGTTCAATCATCCTATGGCACTGCTGGCAACGTTTCCACCTCTTGTTTTGTGCCAAGTGATGCAAGGTAATGTCTGCAGTATCTCTTTCCTCAGGAGGGAGGTTTTGGTACTCTTCACAATTCATTGACGAATGCCATGGAACTCCACATTCCACACATATAAACCTTTCACAAACTGGGCACTCAACACAGCTATTATCTGATTGACTAGATGAACTTGCCCCAGTTGACAAGCATTCACGAGGATCAAACAAGATAGAACAATTTGGATAAGGACAGTAGATTCCATCCGAGTGAAGAACATTTGCTTCTGCTTGGGCTCTTTCTAAAGACTCATAGGAAGCCAGTGGAAGAAAAGATCTACACTCAGCAGTGGAGATGTAATATTTGCATCTTAACTGAGGGCACCTGATTGGGACTTCGGACGACTGCAGTTTACCATCTACATAAGTTCTCATACAATGGGAACAGAATTTATGAGAACACTTCATGGTGATCATCATCATTGATGGCTTGTCCTCACAGCAGATAGAACAATTTTCAAGTGATTTATCTCCCTTGACAGGAGAAGAAACGACTCCTATTGCTACTTGGGCCAGCTGCAATGGCCTCAAAAGATTGATGCTTGGAGCGAGTTTCAGAACAAACTCTTCAAAATTACGGGCATGTTCTTGGATTCTTTCCCTCAGTGCCATCAAAAGTGGATTATCAAGATTCTCCTCACACGTAATCTGCCAGAAATTCAAGTCAGTAAAGCATAGTTCAAGGTATAACATGAAAGCTATTAGAGTTACTAAAGATAATGAACCTCAGATATACTATTATCTATAAAAACAATCATTATGGGTATTTTCCTGTGATTCATCATAAGCAACCACTAATTGTTTGCCCAAGTTTAACGATTACAGAGATGAAAACCTTTCATCATTAAGCCATAAATGATAGGACACACAGTCTGCATTCAGTCAATTTAATCATTAAACAGATAAAAGTTGCAAGAAAGTGAGTTACTAGAACTAGCTTTGAAGAAACCCAATTTCAAAACTTAAGATACCAAATTTTCAGCATACTTGAAAGTTCGATGTCTTTAATCGGTAGATAGTAAAAATTAGCAACAGACATGTTCTATAACTCCAAAATATAGAAAAATGGGTACAGTGGATTTGGGAGGTGCGAACCTGCCAAATAAGCTTGTACGATGTAGCCAGACATAAGAAAGCAAAATGAAACTTCACATTTTAGGAAGGTTTAGAGATATCATGAATCATGAAAGTAACTGTTTTACAGTGTCATAAAAACGAGGTAATCTTTAATATTCGATATCTAGAACATCATGAGGATGCCAATCTTCACTGACCTGATCATATAACAATGCGGAATCAGTCAAAGCATATACACTACGGATTTTGTTCTTCATAGCCTCTGTCAAACCATCCATTAAAGCTAAATAATCAGCCATGGGTTCCTCCACATAAAAGTCAAGCTTTTTCTGCACTTGAATAACAGGGCTATCGGCTGATCTCTCCATGACCACCCCAATTCCTGAAAACCCAGAACTAGAGTCCCCAGTCACAGCTAAAGAGATGCCCTTAAAGAACATCTTCACTGAAAATTCATCGAGCTCTTCCTTTCGTTCTTCCTTTACCACTTCTTCAGTTTCCTTCCATAACTCCTCATCTTCACAACAGCTCCGAAACTCTTCCTCATCTTCTTCTACTCTAACTTCCCTAACTAAGGATACAGAGGACTCATGATCCTCCATTTTTCAAGACCAAATCCTCCAAATAATCGAAACGAGCCCTGCTACTCTTTACACTTCAATTAATTACTGATATCCAAACCTAAGCAAAACCAATTAGGATAAAAAAAAAATCCATCTCAATTTTGCATGTCACTAAAAAAGAAGAAGAAAAAAGTGTTCTTTTCTACTTCATATTTCTAAAACAAAATCCAAAAGAACCCATCAAGGAAATTGACCAAAGAATCCAGATTTAATCTCCAAAATCTAGCTGAAATCACAAGAAAAGATCCACAAACAAAAAGTTGATCTTCCAGTTCCTGATTCCAAATTAGAATCTAACAAATACCCATCACCCATTCAATTGAAAGCTCCAAGCTCCGACCAAAAAAAATAAAACTTGGCACTTTTTAAAAAAACCAACTTCAATAAGCCAATAACCTCAGAAAGAAAAAAAGAGAGTTAAATCTACTGAAAAATCAATCCCTTCATTATTTCTACAAAACTACAGGGGAAAATAAATAAAAGGGTATCAATCAAATGAAATGAAACTTCCATACCATGGCTTGGAACCTTATCTGGAAGGGGAATTTATGGACTATCTTGTGAAAGGATATTAGAAACTCTAATTTCTGACATGCTGCCTCTTGCCATAATTTTTTTTTTTTAAAAAACTATTTTTATTTACAGAGAATTAGATTAAGGAAGGATCATTATGCGGAGAGAGAAAGAGAAAAAAAAACCAATCAGTTACTGTTTGTTTTGGTGTTAAATGGCGTAAGAGATAAGGAAAGAACTTTTTTTTGGCTTTGTTTTCTTGGTTTTTTGCTTTGCTGGCATTCTTTTTATTCTTGATTGACTTAAATACAGTTTTCTAAATTCCCAATATAATAACGTTAGATAATGTCACATGTAGAAGGTTAAAACTTACCAAAACCTTGATTTATTGTCATGTTTAATTAATTATTATCTGATTTTTCTTCTAAAAGAACTTTCTACACGAAATTTTTGCATTAAAAATACCATGTTGCCATAAATTTTTAGTGGTTTTTATTTTATTTTATAGAATACGAATTTATTTGTATCAGTATTAAATTAAATTTATATTTTTAATAAAATTTATATTTATTTAATTTAATTTTATTCATTTAAATTATTAAATATAAAGTTAATTAAAAATATTTAAAGTATTGATAAATATGAGAAAGATATTGAATTGATATAAAATTTTGCATGAACAATGATTATAATTATATTGTTAAATTCAAATGTCAATTTGTTAAAATATTGATTCACATATGAAGTTATAAAAAAATATAAAATTAATTAATTTATATTCATATAATTTTATACTTTTTATATTTAAAAAAAAATGTTTAGTTATAAAAATTGTGTACAAAATGAAAGAGAATCAAGTGAGAATTTATATTTTTTTATCTCAATTTTCATTTGTTGATGGATAATAAAAGTATTATAGTACTAATATGTTATCTTCAAATGATTCCCTAGGCATCTTTCTTTTTATTAGTATATAATTTTTTTTTGTCTCCAAGACTAAAGCCTAGTTTAACATTGCTGTTGGAAAAAGCTTGGGTTGGAAAAAGCTTGAGTTGGAAAAAGTGTGTTTATAAAGTTTGGTGAAAAAGTGTGGTTTAAAAACTTTTAAGTGTTTAGTATTGCTGTGAAAAAGTGTTGTAGGAAATTGAAATGTCAAAAAAAGATATGTTTAAAATAAGAAAAGTGTAGAGATGTGAGGATAATAAAGTCATTTTATCCAAAAGCCAGCTTTTAAAGCCCAAAAGCTATATTTTTTGGCTTTTTGGTATGGCTTTTCAAACCATGATTTCAACAGCAAAAGCCAATTTTTTTTATCTGTTTAGCATTGCGTTTGCGGTGAAAAGCAGCTTTTGACCTCAAAAGTTGTGCCAGAAGCAATGCTAAACGGGGCCTAAGTGGAAAGATATGATACTAGAAAAATTTGTAGTTACTGGTTTAACAGAGGGTTTTGCTAATTAGTATTTTTAAGATATTTTTTAAAGTTAATTAATATATATATATTTTTTTAAAATTCAGGGTGTTCTTTCTGTATTCATTTTATGATTGATAGAAGATTAATCTTTTTCGGGTCGAAAGTGTAATGATAAAGTTCTCCCAACATTGATGACTCTCAAGATGAGAATCATCGAACATTGATTCTCATATTGGGGATTGGAGCCACTTTACCACTCTAACTAATCAAATGTTAGTTAGTTGATATATTATTTATAGTAATAATATTATATTAAATATAAAAATTGATAATTTTATTTATAATTTTTAATACATTAATTAAAAATATTATTATATTTAATAACTTTAATCTTCAGTTAACAAAATCCATTAACAAGGATGGAAAAATGAAAATATTGATTTCAAACATTTTTGTTGTAATTCTCTCTCCAATCCACCAAATAAAATTAGAAGTTTGTGTCCTTTTCTTCTCCTAGAAAAAGAAAAAAAAAAAAAAAAACTATTGAATAATGCAATAAACAAGGATGAAGATTCTCAGCCAGAAAGAGAAAACGTTGGCTTAAGAAATCTATGCACATGGGTTTTTGTCTGTTTGATAAGAAAAAAATGTGACTTTCTTTTGACTTTTTCAACCCCAATACCAAATTTTCTTTATTTGTTTTAGTAATAAATACATCTGCAAAAGTGAGTGCAGCAGGGTTGAAAAAATGAGACAATAATCATTACCCTCCTTGTATTTTACTACTCTAATCGAAGTGAAAAATCATATAAAATTGAAAATTTGGTATTGCTTTTGTGCCTTGTCTGTTACTTGCATTGAATATGAATATAATTTTTAAATATATAATTATTTTTGAAAAAATTAAAAATATTTGTATCAGAAATACCATTTCTGACATTCGTCCTAAATTTGAGCAATATAACTTTTGAGTATGAAAGTAGCGTAAACCCCACATTAATAATCATTACTTAATCAAAATAGCATAGTTATTTTTTTTTTATAAAATTTTTTTACAGTTTAAAGATAAAAAATAAATTATAAATATTAAAATTTAAATCTCATGTATATTGAATGATATTTTTTAAAATTAATTATATAAATCAATTAAATTAAATTTTAAATTCAACATAATATTCGTTTTCCTTCTAAATCTCTATCAGCCTCCCTTCTTCTAAGCTTACTAATCATCCTTTGAGAAAAACATCTTAAAGAAAGTTCCATAACACAACCCATTATCCACTTAATGCAAAAGTGATTACAGGTATTATAAATTGATCATTTAAAATATTTGGAGAGAAATATTCAATTTTTGTGAGAGTACTTAAAAAGTAAAATTCTAAATGTATTTGAGAATGTAACTTTAAAATCATTCAATATTTTTTTTTTTAAAGGATATACCAAATTTAAGTCCAATTAATAGTTCTAGCAAAAGGAGGAATTAATTGAACATATTTGAGACATGCATTTCTTTCCATCCAAATTTAGGTAAGGTATTACTACAAACTGACCTAACTTCATCTACTTTTTTTTTTTTTTTCTTTTCATATGAACTAATGGTTGGATGAGCTTAAAATGATTATTATAAGAGATTGATCCCATTACTTAAAATTACATGTTCAATACAGCTACTAAAGTATGTATATTTTGGGGATTATACTAAGCTGGTTGTTTTGGATTTTCTTACTTTTTGGTTGGTGCAAAGCTACAAATCTCAATTATTTCCAACAACTAATGTTACAACTTTTTTTTTTTTTTTTTTTGTCATTTTGGTTTGGTGTGCATGGTTGGTAATTTAGTTGGTAACCATACCAACAAAAGAAAATGCAGATGATAAAGACATGGTTGAGTAGTCTATCATTGCCCTTAGAAAACATTAACTACTCAAAACCAAAATTCATAGCATTGAAGGGAATTTTTGGCCACTTAAAACTTTGGGTGGAGTTGGATATCTAGTAAAAAGAAGGGAATATGTATCTTATATCAAATGGTTGATTCATTTCTCTTAGGAGATGAATTTCAATAAGTCTGGTTCTATCTCTAGCACTTGTAAAATTTTCTTTCTATTTTGGTTTCTTTTGTACAAATAAATAAATAGAGAATGAAATGTGCAATTGTAAAAAATAGGTATTTTTGGGTCGGATCTAGTTCAGGCATAGTATCAATATTATACATGTTTGTCTTAATCCGACTTGTAACGGACAATTCGTGCCTAAATTTTGCCTAGGTCTGTCGAGATTTATAAATAGTACAGTCAAGTTTGTTCAAACCTGTCCATATTACTTTTTTCTTAATTTTCTTTTTTAAAAAACTGTTATTTTATTTCATCTTTAATAATTTTACATTTTTTATTAAGTTTTAAAATACAAATAACTTAATATGATTTCTAATATTTACAGTGCAATATTGTATAAATTTATTCTTTATATGATATAAATTACATAATATAAAAATAGTATGTATTACATAATTAAATAAATGGTCCAATTTGAGTTGGATTCAAATCTTGAATGTTGAAGCTAAGCTTGTTTTTAAAATGAGCCTCCTTTTTTAGCCAAACTCATTTTTTGAGCTTTATATTTTTATTTAAACCTTTTAAAAATTGAACGAAACTTTAAATCTGAACAAATAATGTAAAATCCATGTGAAACTCTTTTGTGTGCTAGAAATTAGATTTAATGATTGGAACTTTGTACTCATTTCCCTTTATTGGGCCAACAAATTGGGATTAATATGAACCAAAAAAAAGGGCGAAAGAATGGAAAAGAATATAGATTTTGATGAACTGAAAATTAGTTTTCTAAAAAATTTCAATGTTAAGGCATTGATCTTACCGGCCATCAAATATGTGGCCCAACCTCCTGTTTTGGGTCACAGTCGCTTCACCCAATAAACTTGACCATTTTGAAGGGCCTGGATCCAACAACTTGGAAAAATAAAAAATTTGGGCTCATGTCTCATGGGGCTCAGTTTGCTTGGCCGACATGCATACCTTGGAGTATGAAGGTTGAAGAACCTAAATCATAAGGCTGATTTATTTGGAAAAAGTCTTATAATTTTTACTCCTTTTTAGTTATTTAAGATCTTAAGAATTAATTAAAAGATATATATGACTTCAGTCTGGACGTGGCATTATGCCTAAAGGATAAAAGGGCATTTGCCTTGGTATCTAACCTTTCCTTTCCTGTAAGGGCAAGTAGATCTAAGCCGAAGAAAATGAAAAAAAAAAATATATAAAAAGTCAACTGAAAGATCTTAATATATATTGCAAGAACAAACTGAAAAAGTGGAATTGATTTTCTTTAATTGTTGGTTTTACATGATGGAAGGGTCATAAAAACAAAGTGCGTAAGTAACATTGAAACCAGCTACCTGAAAAAAGTCAACTATCTAAAACATGGTAAGATAATAGCTTATGTCCAGATAATTTTGAGCAAGATCAAGCCCATTTGGCCATGAAAGACATGCCACCAGCACCTAGAAGAACTGCAGCATAAGACTTTAATTGGAGCTTAATGCTAGCCTGCAACTTTGGAGCCATGAAATCTGCTGAAAGAAGATCAACCAAAGCCATGTAAATCAAAAGGCCAGCTGATGAGGCATTTAGCAGTCCTACTGTGATCAAGGCTGTTGGACTATTCTCTTTGTATGTCTTCGACAGACCAATCCCCATTGCAATTCCAAATGGGGTTGTTACAGAGAAGAAGAAGACCATGATAAACTTCTTGAAAGCTTTGTACTCAGCCTATATATATCAAAAGAGTTAAATTGAATATTTAGAAAAGTTGTTTGGGAAAATTAATGATATATATTTCGATGAGGCCTTAGCTCAGTAATGGTTGATTAATTTGTAGGAGATGATATAATTAATTAATTTACCTGAAGAATGCAACCGCCAAGACCCATCCCTTCAAACATTTGATGGAAGCAAAGGGCTGCCACAAGACCTTTAATGCTGCAAGTGTTGTTTGAGGCTCCAAGTGAAAGCCCTATTACCACTGAATGAACTACAATTCCCAGTTCTAATACCTGCCAACCATACGTGCGTAGATTTATTGCTACAATGAACTAATCGACGACACTTGGTTCATGCATGCTAAGGTGCTCATCAAGCCTCAGTAAACAGACAATATTTTCTGTTCTTTTTTCTCCTCTTTTAATTATATTGAGTTGAACAAAAACATTTGCATATGCAAAGAAAAACTACTGTTGACAGATGACACTTGTGTGCACAATTTATAATGCTCAAAAGATCCAATAATTCAGCTCATCAGTTCAATCAACTTAGTTTTATTTCATTTTTCTTATGATACATATTTGGATAACATCTAATGACTATGAGTATCTATGAACGACCCTATAAATTGGATCAATCTGAAACTCAGGCAAACTCCAAAAATAAAAAACTAAAAAAAGCTGCAATTCTTTGTAGGACATAGACATGTCCAAGGGTCGTGATGGACTTGATATTTTAGGTTCGAACTCGACTTGGATTATTATTTAATTAATAAAAATTATTTTTATTTAAATTTAATTATAAAAATATATAATATTAATATAAAAAAATATTTTAATATATTTTCAACCGTGAAACAAGTTTTTCGGATCCGATGAACTGAGCTAAACCTTGGACAAGTAAAATTGTTGCTATTAGAATCTGACCTAGGGTTGCAAAGGGGCAAGGTGGAGCGGGGAGATTTTTTGCTTGCCCCGACCGCGCCCCCTTTTAGATATACCCGACCCTGCCCCGAACCCGATTTTATTTAAAATGTTAGCCCCCGACCCGACCCCGCCCTGCCCCGAATTTATAAAAAAAACAATGTTTTATTTAATAAAAAATTCCAACATTTTTTTTTATAAAATATATTGACAAAATATTCTAATAAAAATTACTTATTCAATTGACATAAGAATTGAGTTAGTCCAAAAGTATAAATTTCAAGAATCAATCAATTTCATTAGTTTACAAACTTACAAGCTTGAAAAATAGATGATGAAAAAAAATGAAATTTCTCTCTAACTAACAACAATTCTTATATATCTTTAAAAAAACGATTAATATATTATTTATATGTATTAAAGTTACGATTTATTGTAATAATATATAGAACATGTATAAAAATTAAAAGTAATAATAAAAAAAAAAGTTGGGGCGGGTCGGTGTGGATTTAGAGTAAACCTGACCTCGACCCGATATTTTTTGGAAAATACCTGCCCCGCCCCGCAACCCGATTTTCAAAAAAACAAACCGACCCTATAGGGTCGGGGCAGAATCCGACGGGTTCGGGTTATTTTGCTAAACCTAATCTGACCCGGTTCGACGCTGTTCATAAACAGCTAGGACAAACTCAAGTGATAATTATCAGATTCATGAAGACAAAGGATAAGAACTAGAGCGGTTCAGACAAGATACAAATCGCTTGCAATAGACAATTGAGTGATAAAAACATGCACAGAAATGTTTGGCCAAGTTATGAATAAGTTGAAACACTTGGAAATCTCTTGCTAATGTATTGTTTTATTTATATTATCATCATCATTCATGCATATTTTTATGGTTCTGCAGGAAAAGTCTACAGATTAACGAATCTGACCATGGTCTAAATGTGAATTTATACTATGCATGATGTAATTAAAATATGTTAATTAGTAGTTTGATATAGTATATATTATCCTTGTTGACATTCATATGTCTTAAATAGTAAAATTTAAAGCTGAAATTTCTTACCATGGCAATGACACGATAACGCATCAACTGTTGATCCACATTTCCTGCAGGTTTTGGATCATGATGGTGGCCATGAAATTGTCCAATATTTACCACAGCCATCTCATGTTGTCCTCCTCCCCCAGTTTCTGGGATAACCCCAGCATTGCATTTCCTGCTGTATATCGAAGTAGCCATGGAATCCACCATTAAAGTCGCTATTGCAGATAACATTGCTGCAAATCCTGTAAAAGGAAATTTATGCCATGGGTTCTCGTCCAAGCAATTAGATGATAACATGTCGAAAGAATCCGGCAAGACGTGCATGAAACCGGTCGCTAGAATGATTCCAGCAGCGAAACACTTAACGATTACAAATAAACTTCTGTCAGGGTGAAGAGCTGGGATCGAACGTGTGAATAAAGGTGAACATACACCTACAACACTAGAGATTAATATGGAGAAAATGGCTATGATTTTGAGGGGTAAGGCCTTTTTTTTGTTGGTGCAGCCATTAGTTTCTGTTTGACATTCCTCTTGAACTACTGAAAGTGCTTGGGGAGTGAAGATGGAGATGATAATCAAGAAGATGGAGAAGAGCTTGACAAGTGAAGAAGAAGAAGCCATTGACTCTTTTTTGGTGACCTCAAACTGCAAGATTAATTCTTTTTGCGGCTTTAAATTATGGGGATGGTGTATAATTGGGGTTCTATATAAAGAGAAATCAAAGTGACATCATGGGCTGATTTTTTTGTTTTGTTTTTTGATTGCTATAACAATATAACATTTAAAGAAAAATATATGTTTTTTTTTTCCAAAGAAGAAGAAGAAGAAGAATAGGACAAACTCATTCCCCCTTTTATTTTATTTATTCACTTGATTGAATTTTGTTACAGATTTTCATTTATGAGCCACTGAAAAATCATCTTAAGGAAAATTTAATCTTCTTTCTACCTTACTTGAAATCAACCTATTTGTTCTTACATTAAGCGGCTAATTAGATAAAAAAAAAAAAAAAAGCCAAGAAGATCAGAATAACAAACAATATTAGCATGTGATTCTTTAGTGGCTAAAATACTAAAAAATAAAATAAAATAAAATCCTGAACTATTTGGATTTTTTAAGTAAACCTTATATTTTTATTATATCTAAGTAAAATTTCATATTTTGATTTGAATTCAAATAAATCTTATTTCAAACGAAAAATTGATTGTATTAAAAGTTTATTTGAATATAAATTAAAGGTTAAGAACTTATTTAAAAAATTAAGTATTTATTTAGATCCAATAAAAATATAAGGCTTACTTAAATAAAATGATAAAATTTATGAGGTTTTTTTTGTTATTTCAACTTTCTTTAATTCTAAGCTTGAAGCATGCCGTTTGAGAGAAAGCTGCAAATTGGTAGCATCAAATTCCATGCCTTCCCAATATCTTTGGGTGCGAAGTGATTACTTTCCTACCTTTACTATAATACTTATTATATTATTGTTCTTTGAATCTTTCAAAGAAACTACAATTCCAAATTAATAATGGCAGGTTGTTTACCACAAAACTGAGTTTGTTTTGCTTGTGGCTGCTTGTGCTCTCAGCTTATGTTTGAAGTATTTGTGAGCGCTGGTAACTATGTTACATGGACTTTAGAGAGGGTGGACACATACTATAAATGTAGCATAGTATGTTGTTGTAAGATTTTATTACGTAAATGCACGTTGTCACAAACAAGTAATATAGTGAAAGTAGAGTGTCGAACCCATGAGGAATCGTTATTAATTTCGTTAAATACTAAAATTAAAACAGTTTAATCTTATCCAAATAATTAATTAAAAATTTGTGAATTGAAACTAAACTAAAAAAAAAAAATAAACAAAGAAAGCAAATAAAAATTGAATTTAATTCAATGGAGAAAATCCTATGATTACAATTTTCCTCAACACTTCGCTTGAACGTCTCCTACCTTCTTAACTTGATTAATGATCTTGAGTTGTTAACCTAGAGTTCTAATCTATTTATAAGGATCTTCCGATGGTCTTATAAAAATATTCTTCTTAACGAATTAACTATATTCCTATGATAATTGAATTAAGGAAGAACTCATTAAGCTTAGACTCTAAATTGATTACAAATGACACGTAAGTGTATTCCTACTACATGCAGATCAATTCATCCTAATAAATGAATATGAAACTTGTGTTATGCAATCCATGTCTAACAATAAACTCCTTTTTTCAAGTTGTATTTAGGTTAACAAATCAGTTTAATTGGTGATCAAGCAATTAAAAGCATTAAGCACAAGATTGTATACTCAAATATCATTAAATCAAACTAGAGAGTAAGATAATCCAAACTATGTGTTGAGTTCCATTGCAATCCTAGAAAAGAAATTTAGTTCATGCTAAACATTAAAAACAATAAGCAAAGGAGTTTCACCAACATCAAATTACAAGAAAATAAAAGAAGATTAAGGAAAAAGAGAAAACTAAAGGTTGTCAACTCCTCAATCTTCTAGTATCCAAAACTGTTCTTAGCTCCTTGCAAGATAGTGGTGGTTGCTCTCATCTTCAGAAAATTAAAGCAAAAACTAAGCAGGTCTAAAAAAATAAAGTCCTATTCCTATTTATAGAGTTCTTAAAAAGCCTGAAGTAGAAAAATTTTGTGGCCAAGTAACTGCCTCCAGCTTGGACTTTCCATGTATGAGTTGAGTCTTTCTTTCTTGCTTTAGGACTCTACAAAACTACAAAAGACATTAATTAATAACTAAAATTAAACATAAAATAAATAAAACTAAATAAAAATAACTAAAAATACTTAATAATTAGTTTAAACTACAAGGACATAGCTATTTTAAAAGCACAAAATAGGATAAAATAACTCTATTTTATATAGTTATCACACCCCCAAACTTAAGATTTTTCTAGTCCTCGAGCAAAACAAAACAAGACAAACTAAATAAAATGAAACAAAACATAGCTAGAGATGAAGGCACTCAAGTAATGATTTTCTTAATTTTCCTCAAAAGCTATCTTAAAATCTCAACTCAAAGTAAAACACAAACATAATCCAACTTTATGATTCAATTCAATCGTATGTCTCATGCTTGAATGGACCAGAGTGTGTGTGAATAATCTCCTTGCAAATCATTGCATGCAATCCGAATAAGTTTATGTCAATGCAAAATACGAGTTATAGTACTAGATTCTCATATGTTTGCTTTTCATCTCTCTCTCCACTAATTTAGACTAACACTTCATCAAAGAGGTCTTTATTAAGCTTGTAATGTAAGGTTAAGGTCAAGGTAGGATAAAGATATATTTCGTTTTAAGTCACCCATAGACACTTTACATTTTTTTTCCAGGATTTTTGAGAGCCATAGTCTTTTCCTCAAATTACATACTCCATTCTTTGAATGCACTTACTTTTTGCTTCATCACTTTATTAATTAATTTATTTATTTTTGTTCTTTGTTTTCGAAGAACCATAACCTTTTTTCTTTTTCACATCATCATTTCACCCAAATTTAACATGGCTCATAATTGTTTCCTGTAATATCATCACATGCCTATGTAATGAAGGTAATCATGGTTTTTCTTATTAGGCTAGGCTAAAAGATGTGGCAATCAAAGAAAAGAAATATATCAACTAAGAATAATAGGGTAGACTAAGGATATTAATATATAAAGGTAGGCTTGAAAGGCTCAAACGATCCAAAGATGGCCTAAATCACTTCCTTAGCTTAGTGTTGTCTAGGATTTCGTCTCGAGAGAGAATCAAACAAATTCTAGGCTTTAGACATAATTGCAATTCACATCAATATAATCAGTCTTTAAATAAGCAATGCAAATCTAAGCAAGAGATAACGTGCTCAAGTTGTTGAAAATCACATCCTAACAATGAAACTAACAAAAGAATTTAACATAAAATCAAGTCATGCTTATGTTGTTCTCAAGAATCAAGATAAATCAATAACTAAAATTTCATCATTGGATAAGGATTCCATCATAATAAGTGAATTATATCTCATTTTTTTTATATGACTCCTAAACATAAACATAGATAATAAATTAAAAAGACAAACATAAATAAATAAGAAAATACCCCCCAAACTTAAATTAAACATTGTCCTCAATGTAATAAAAAGAAAAGAGCAAGAACAAGAAAACACCTCTTTCAATGAAGACAACCGCAGGAAAACTCTTATTCAGCCTATTCCTCTTCCTCGTCCTCTTCATCTGTCTCATCATCAACATCAAATGGTGGTGGCATAGCGGGGAACTGGGTCATGTTGGCACCCATATGATGACCAAGGAAATGTAACATTTGCTCAACGGCCTGAAAGCACTCATTTTGATAGGCATTGCGAGCTTCCAATCGGGCCATGCGTTCCTTTAAGGTCAATTCGAGCGGTGGAACTGGTCTAGAAGGAGGGGCTTGTGAGGAACTAACATCGGATCCTGAGGGTGGACCCTCCATGTCTCGGGTCAAGCGGTGAATAATGGTGCCATCAATGGGACCCTTCGGATGTAACAATTCTTCACCATCGCCCTATTGAACCCCTGCCTGGCCACACAATCGAGTGATTAAAGAGGGAAACCAAAGGCCTTCTCTCGGAGAATGAACACTATGCAGAACGACCCGGTAAATGAGCTGGCCAATGTCAACCGTCTTGCCTGTGGTGAGAACATAGAGCAAGACGGCTCGATCTTTGGTGACATCACTAACATGCTTACAAGGAAGTATATTGGCCGCTAAAAAATGCAACCAAACCCGAATCTCTTGATGATAAGTGCTTAATTTCATACATTTTCATATATTATTTCCTTATACTTTGTGCTTTAATTCTTAAGTTCCTTGACATTTTACTATGGTTTTGTGAATTATAGGTATTTTGGAAGAGATGAAGTCAAAACATGTCAAATATGATGTTAAAGAGCTTATAAAGTCACAATTATAAGATGGAAAAAGACTTGGGAGTCAAAAAGATCAAATTCCTAGTGCAAAGCAATCAGGCAGATTTGACCTCCGGAGCTTGTTGATAAGAAATCATTATGTTAAAGTCTTTATTTGAAGAAACTTCCTCTTGACTTTTGAATCTGACTTGAATACCTTTTCAACGGTAGTTTACACGTCCAAATCGGACAAGAAATGGTCACCAAATCAGCCGAAGAAGTGCGAGAAGATGCAGCAGCCAGGACGACCGAAGACAAAGAGTCGGCGTCGCGGTGCCCCACAGTCAGAAAATCGGCACCACGACGCTATAGGTTGGTGCCGCGGCACCGTCCGAGATGCCCTAAATCTGAAAAAATCGCAAAAAATCTGAATTTTTCCAAAATTTGCATTATTTTGCCTCCTAGCTTCCTTGATCAGCAACAAAGAGTTTTCAAGGTTTTAAAGCTCTATAAATACTATCTTTTGAGCCACAAACTAGGGCATGTTTTTTATTATTTATCAATCTTCTTCTTCTTCTCTAATCTCTTAGTTTTATTTTATTTTTCTTCTTAGTTTCTTTTGAATATTCTTGTTTATGTTAACTATGTAAGGCTAAACTTCTCTTTGGTTAAGGATGATTTCAAAGCCCTAGACAAGTTTTGTAATTGATTTTTAGATTTATCTATCATTAGTTTTCTATCAAAGTTGATTATGTTCTTCCATAAAAATTGTTCATGATGTTGTCTTGATTTATTTAGGGTGATCAACTAGATAGATTTTGATAATTATCTATTGCTAGTTTAGGAGTCTCGATCCGTGTAATTATCTTGATTTCCTATTCATAAGTGGCAATTTGTGATTAATGATTGTGATCAAGTTTTCGATAATTGCAAAGGGGAACATAACATAGGTTAAACAATCCGAGCTTATGTGTTTGTTGCCTAGATCAACCTATCTTTCTCATCATATAGCTGCCATTACATTTAATCTAGAGAGCTTATTCTAGGTTGTCTAGTGGTTAGAGATTAAATAGGGAGCTTGTTCTATTTAACGACGAACTAAGGAAAGATTGGGGTAATAGAGCTTGTTGTTATCTACGGTTGATAATTTTGATAGTTAATTGATGTTGATAGATCTGATTATTGATTCTCAATGATGTCGAGTGGTGGAGAATGAAACCTTAACCATATTTCTCTTATATTTGATTCCATCGTACTTATTTTCTTCTTACCTTTCTTGTTTGTTTTAGTTTTTAAAAACATCTAAAAATTCCCATTTTTACTTTTGTTTTCTTTGAACCCAATTTATAAGCCAATAATTTATAAATTTAAAACCAATCCCTGTGGACTCGACCTTTGCTAACTACTATACTTTACAACTGATCTTTTTAGTGCAAGTATTAAATAAGAAATACTCTTCTGAGTGCATCAAGTTTTTGGCGCCGTTGCCGGGGATTGCTTTATTTAGTTCATTAATTATTTGGTTTATTCTTATTTTCCTGTTTTAATTAGTTTATATTCTTTTTTTTAGTGAATGTCCCAATCTCCCAAAAAAGAAGAACCTCACTTTGGACTTAGGAGAATTCGGGAATTCATAGCTTCCACCCATAGAACAAACGAATAGTTAATCCAAACAATCTAAGAGGAACAAGGAGAGATGGCTGCTGACAACCGAACTGTCAAGGAGCTAGCCGCTCCGGACTTGGGTCAACAACCATTATGCATTGAATATGTTAATCTTGAGGTAGCTTTTGAATTAAAATCTGGTTTGATTCATCTTCTCCCAACTTTTCATGGTTTTGCAAGAGAGGATCCAAATAAGCATCTCAAGGAATTCCATGTAGTTTGCTCAAGCATGAGGCCAACCAGGGTCACAGAAGAGCAAATTAAGTTGAGAGCCTTCCCATTCTCTCTACCTGATTAGGCAAAGGAATGGCTCTACTATCTACCATCCGGGACCATAACTACATGGAATGGTATGAAGAAAGCATTTTTGGAAAGGTATTTCCCAGCATCTAAGGCTGCCAACATTAGAAAAGAGATATGTGGGATTCGGCAATACAACGGATAGTCATTATATGAATATTAGGAAAGGTTCAAAAAACTTTGTGCATCATGTCCACACCATCAGATAAGTGAACAACTTCTCATCCAATATTTCTATGAAGGAATCATGCCTAGGGAGAGAAGTATGATAGATGCAACAAGTGGGGGAGCTCTAGTTGATAAAACTCCCGGAGCTGTTAGATCTCTCATCGCCAATATAACAGCCAACTCCCAACAGTTCTCAATGAGACAAGATCCACCACCACAACCCAAGAAAGTCAATGAGGTAAGTACATCATCCCTTGAACAAACAATTTCTCAACTGACTTCTCTTGTGCAACAATTGGCTGTAGGTAATATACAGCAAATTAAGGCTTGTGGCATATGTTCTACCATGGGGCATCAAACTGATATGTGCCCAACACTACAAGAGGATACCAATGAATATGTGAATGCCATGAGTGGATTTTAGAACTAACCAAGGAAGTATGATCCCTACTCTAACACTTACAATCCAGGATGGAAGGATCATCCAAACTGCAATTATGGAGGAAACCAATCACAAGCTACTCCTCCACCATTTGACAATAAACCACCGGGTTTTCAACAAAGGGTTCAATAACCATATCAAACCCGACAACAAGTGCCACCCACTCAAAATTCAGGTACTCTTGAAGATCTTGTTAAAACCCTTTCTATTAATACAATTCAATTTCAACAGGAAACAAAGGCATTGCAACAGAAAACAAGAGAAACAAACAGACAAACGACAATAAGGATGAGTCAATTAGAGACTCAAATGGGACAAATGGCAACAGCAATAAGTCAAATGCAAGCAAGGGATTTCGGAAAATTACCTTCCCAAACCATAGTGAATCCAAGAGAGAATGCAAATGCTATAATTTTAAGAAGTGGAAAACAGCTTGAGACACCACAAAAGGATATTGCTCAATGAGAGGATAACATCATGACATCATTTTCACATCTCAAAGAGCCACTAGAAAAGGTAACTCCTAAACCATCTTTTCCTTCTTATGTAACTTCTTCACCTTTTCCTAGCAGGTTAGCAAAGTCCAAGAAGGAGGAGCAAGAGAAGGAAATTTTGTAAACCTTTCAGAAAGTAGAAGTGAACATTCCTCTACTAGATACTATTAAGAAAGTGCAAGATATGTCAAGTTTCTAAAGGAATTGTGCACTTCTAAGAGGAAGCTTAAAAGGAATGAAAAAGTAAGTGTGGGAGAAAACGTGTCAGCTGTTTTTCAAAAGAAATTCCCACCTAAATGCAAGGATCCAGGTATGTTTACCATTCCTTGTAAGATAGGAAACACCAGGTTTGAGCGTGTTATGCTAGATCTAGGAGCATCCATTAATGTCATGCCATATTCAATTTATGCTTCATTAAAGCTAGGACCATTAGAGGAAACCGATGTTATAATACAACTTGCTGATCGTTCTAACACTTATCCTAGAAGAGTTATAGAAGATGTCCTTATACAAGTTAATGAGTTGGTTTTTCCCGCTGATTTCTATGTACTTGAAATGGAAGACGAGATTTCTTCTAATCCAACACCCATTCTATTAGGGAGACCATTCTTAAAAACAGCTAGGACTAAAATAGATGTGCATGATGGCACCCTCAATATGGAATTTGATGGCGAGATAATCCGTTTCAATATTTTTAAGGCCATGAGGTATCCTAGTGATGTGCATTCTATTTTTTCTATTGACATAATTGACTCCTTGATGCAACAAGCTTATGAGTTAGATGGTGAAGATAGTTTGGAAGTAACCATTAGCAACCATCTCAAATCTGATTGTTAAAAAGAACTAGCCTTGAGTGAACATGTGAAAGAGGCACTTGAATCTCAACAAGTGTTGCCATCACTTGATAAAAGGTATGATGTTTCTTATATTGACTTACCTATATCTGATGAGAAACTTCTACCTTCCATTTTGCAGGCACCAACTTTAGAGATGAAACCATTACCGGATCATTTGAAATATGTGTTCTTGGGTGAAAAAAACATATTACCGGTCATCATTACAAAAGAGCTCACACTTTTGCAAGAAGAACGTCTTATCCGGGTGCTTAGTGAGCATAAGACAACAATTAGTTGGACAATTGCCGATATCAAGGGAATAAGCCCTTCCATGTGCATGCACCGGATTTTGTTAGAGGAAGGGTCAAAACCAACAAGAGAGGCACAACGAAGATTGAACCCGCCTATGATGGAGGTTGTAAAAAATGAGATATTAAAGCTCCTAGATGTTGGAGTGATCTATCCTATCTCGAATAGCAAATGGGTGAGCCCGGTCCAAGTAGTTCCTAAAAAGTCCGATGTAACTGTTGTAAAAAATAATGATAATGAACTTGTTCCTACTAGAATTCAAACAGGGTGGCGAGTTTGTATTGACTATCGCAAAATTAATTCAACAAATCATAAAAACCATTTTCCTTTACCTTTTATTGATCAAATGCTTGAAAGGTTAGTTGGCCATTCTCATTATTGTTTTCTTGATGGGTTTTCAGGTTACAATCAGATTGCAATTGCTCTGGAGGACCAAGTGAAAACCACCTTCACATGTCCATTTGGTACTTTTGCATACAGGCATTGGTACCTTTGCATATAGGCATATGCCATTTGGTCTTTGTAATGCACCAACTACATTCCAAAAGTGTATGGTTAGCATCTTTTCAGATTATGTAGAAAACATCATAGAGGTTTTTATGGATGATTTTAGTGTCTATGGTGATTCTTTTGATAGATGCCTAGAGATTCTTACCCTTGTACCTAAAAGATGCATGAAAACTAACCTTGTATTGAATTGGGAAAAATGTCACTTTATGGTAGAATAAGGAATAGTTTTAGGCCATGTTATTTCTTCTAAGGGAATAGAAGTAGATAAATCTAAAATAGATATTATGTATTCTTTACCACCTCCCACAAATGTGAGAGAGGTCCGTTCTTTTCTTGGACATACAGGTTTCTATAGAAGATTTATCAAAGAATTCTAAAAAATAACACTACCTCTTTGCAAGCTGTTAAAAAAATATGTAGATTTCCACTTTGATGATAAATGCAATAAGGCTTTTGAAACATTGAAGGGACTCTTCACATCAGCTCCTATCATGCAACCACCAGATTGAAATGTACCTTTTGAAATCATATGATGCTAGTGACTATGCCATAGGAGCTGTTTTAGGCCAACGGGTTGGCAAAACGTTACATGCCATTTATTATGCCTCCCAAAGTCTTAATGATGCTCAATTAAACTATTCCACTACTGAAAAAGAACTTTTGGTTGTTGTATTTGCTTTGAAAAAAATTCGTTCTTATTTAATTGGTACTAAAGTAATTGTATTTTCTGACCATGCATCCCTTAGGTACTTGCTCAATAAGAAGGAGGCCAAACCAAGGTTGATTAGATGGATACTTCTCTTACAAGAGTTTGATTTGGAGATAATAAATAAGAGAGGTAGTGACAACTTGGTTGCGGATCATCTTAGCCGTTTAGTTCATGAAGAGGATGCACTACCGTTGCATGAGAACTTTCCGGATGAGCAATTATTTTCCATGAGCACAACAACTCCTTGGTATGCTGATATTGTTAATTACTTAGTCACCAAGAAGTTGCCACAAGAAATGACCATAGCCCAACGAAATAAGATCAAGAGTGATGTCAAATACTATATTTGGGATGATCCTTACCTTTGGAAGCATTGCGCCGATCAGATCATAAAAAGATGTATACTTGAATCTGAATTCCATTCTATTCTAACCCTTTATCACTCTTATGCATGTGGATGACACTTTGGATCCAAAAGGACAGCTATGAAAGTATTCGATTCTGGATTTTATTGGCCTACCTTGTTCAAAGATGCATACCTCCTTTGCAAGTCATGTGATTGTTGCCAAAGAACATGTAATTTAGGTGCTAGAAATCAAATGTCTCAAGCTCCAATACTTATTGTTGAAATTTTTGATGTATAGGGCATGGATTTCATGGGACCTTTTCCTTCTTCTTTTGGTAATCTTTATATTTTACTTGTCGTTGATTATGTTTCAAAGTGGGTGGAAGCAAAAGCCACTAGGACTAATGACTTAAAGTTGTTTCAGATTTTGTCAAAGACTAACATTTTTGCAAGGTTTGGAACACCAAAGGCCATGATCAACGATAAAAGTACTCATTTTTGCAATAAGATCACGGAAACACTTTTGAGGAAGTATAACATCACACACAAGGTATCCACATCATACCGTCCTCAAACTAGTGGGCAAGCTGAAGTGTCAAATCGAGAAATAAAGTCCATCTTTAAAAAGACAATTAATCCAAATATGAAGGATTGGAGTTCACGACTTAATGATGCACTTTGGGCTTATAGGACAGCATATAATAAACCCATTAGTATGTCTCCTTATCGACTTGTTTATGGTAAACCTTATCATCTTCCTGTTGAATTAGAACATAAGACATATTGGGCTATCAAACAATGCAACATGAAGATGGATGAGGCAGGTAAGCAAAGAAACTTCACTTACAAGATTTGGATGAGATAAGGAATGATGCATATGAGAATTCTAGGATTTACAAGAAAAATACTAAGGCGTTCCATGGTAAGATGATATCAAGAAAGGACTTTGTTGTTGGACAAAAAGTTCTTCTCTTCCATTCACGCCTTAAGTTGTTTCCAGATAAAGCATTCAAGGTAAACGGCCATAGATTGAAGCCTTACTATGAGAACTTGCCAATGCAAGATGTCGAGGAGTTACCACTCTATGAGCCAAATTATGTTGAAGAATGATGGCATGGGTCCAAGTCAGGTTGAGAAAAATAAACCAAGCGCTTCTTGGGAGGCAACCCAAAAGGATGGAGAGCACATTTTATAATCAGATTTGCTATTCTTTATTCTTCATTATTCTATCCTTTATTGTTTTTCTTTAGTTTGTTTGTTTATTAGTTCTTTTCTTTTGCACATGATTCTTGCATTTGGGTTAATAGCATTACATTGAGGACAATGTAAGAATTAAGTGTGTGGGGGAAGAATTTAGGATTTCCTTTATTCAGTTTATTTTGTTTTGTTTTGAGTCTTTATTTTTTTAGTGTGTTCTAGTTACTTTCCATACTATGATGAGATATGAATTGAATAGGTCTGAAACTGATCATTAGTGGTAAGATTTTCATGAGAATTAAGCTTGATATATCTATTTTTAATGAGCTATTGTTAATATGATATGTTGATTGAGAAAGAAGCATGTTTAGACTTAATATTGACTTGTATAATCATCCTAGTGAGTTTTGAACCTATATGATTGATAACTCGTATAATTATATAGTTTTTAGTTATGTTTTATTATTGTTTTGTGTCAAATACGAGTTATTATTGTTTAGTCTAATTGTGTTTATGATCTTTTATATTTTTATGTAATTTGGTGTTTTTCACAAGTTTCTTTGAGTGATTTCAGATTACTAGAATTAAGGGCAAATCCAGTTCAGTTCCAGTTCCGACACATTTTGCCATATCAGCTATATCTGGAGTTTCACTGAAGCAATAAGGCTGAAATTTGTAGCCGTGCAAAGCTAAAAGGCATATCTATCTTTTTCATGTTTTATACTTCTTGAAACGGAGTCGTTTTCCCTAGCGAAATCGACCATCAAGTTGGCTGATGTGCAATGACATCTGTGCTGACCTGTTTTCGTATTTTGCCCATATCTTCTTATCCACATCAGCAAATGAGCTGATTCTAACGGCTATGGATCCGTAACTGATAGGGGAACCTTTTTCTAGAAGACCATGTGATCAGATCAGGCCTCCAACATTGACGAAATCGACCATCAATTTGGCTGATCAAAATTGTCATACAATATGACGAAAATTGTTAGAAAAATTCACCCACCTATTATACCTACCTTTGAAATTTGTAAAGCTTGTCTCTTGTCATTTAGCCCTCCAAAATGTGTATAAATAGAGGGCCTTGGATGATTGTAGAGGATCATATTGTACATTGGTAGGATATTAGCCATTGTAATAAAATTCTCTAAGTTTTCTTCTTCTTTCTTTTCTCTAGTTTTCTTTTTCTTTAGAAAGATCAAGAGGTTGGATAATTAATATTCTTCTTCTTCTTCTTCTTTCTTTCTTTTATTTTCTTCTTAGATTCTATTTAATTTTATGTTTATAATGCCTATGCTAGGCTAAACTTCTATTTGGTTAAGGGTGATTTCAAAGCCCTAGACATGTTTTGTGATTGATTTTCAGATTCTATCTATCATTAATTTTCTATCAAAGTTGCTTATGTTCTTCTACAAGAATTGTTCATGATGTTGTCTAGATTTATTTAGGTGTACAACTAGATAGATCTTGATAATTATCTATTGCTAGTTTAGGAGTCTTGATCCGTGTAATTGTCTTGATTTCCTATTCATAAGTGGCAATTTGTGATTAATGATTATGGTCAAGTTTTCAATAATTGCAAAGTGGAACATAACCTAAGTTGAACAATCCGAGCTTATGTGTTTGTTGCTTAGATCAACCTATCTTTCTCATCATAAAGCTGCCATTAAATTGAATTTAGAGAGCTTATTCTAGGTTGTTTAATGGTTAGAGATTAAATAGAGAGCTTGTTCTATTTAACGACAAACTAAGGAAAGATTGGGGTAACAGAGCTTGTTGTTATCTACGGTTGTTAACTTTGATAGTTGGTTGATATTGATAGATCTGAAATTGATTCTTAATGATGTCTAGTGGTGGAGAATGAAAACTTAACCATATTTTTCATATTTGATTCTTCTTACTTATTTGTTTTCTTACTTTTAGTTTGCTTATTTTTTATATTTATTTTTATTGGCTGGTTATACCGCCTAATTTGTATATTAACTTTGTTTTATTTTTATTGGCTGGTTATACCGCCTAATTTAGTATATATATTTTTATTGGCTGGTTATACCGCCTAATTTAGTATATATATTTTTATTGGCTGGTTATACCGCCTTGCATCTTATTCTTATTATTTACTTTAGTTTAAATCTGGCTTCAAAAACCCCTTTTCTTTTATTGTTCTTGAATTTAAGTTTTAAACTATTAACTTATAAACTAAAACCCAATCCCTGAGGACTCGACCCTTGCTAACTACTATACTTACAATTTATCTTTTTAGTGCAAGGTTAAATAAGATACACTCTTTTGGGTGCATCAATGATTGATGCATTATACATATCAATCTAATTTCCTTCTTGAGTGCTCTTATGATTACATGATTCTCTAGAACTTGCTTTAAACCTTTTTGAGACTATATTGATGTATGTGACAACATGAACATGATAGAGGCATTAGGATTGTAACCAGGGTCAAAACAGCCATCCGTTATTGAAATTCCAAGAGAACATCCCCCTAGTGAGCCAATTTGAGCCTATATTGATTAAGCTATTTTATTGGTAACCACATCTTACACCTAGCCTAAACACATTTATATCTTACCCTTGTTCTAAAGATGGACTAGAATGTGTGAGACATATACAAAAACAATGGATACTTTTTGAAATTTTAGGTTAGAACAAAAGATAAGTGTGGGGGAGAAGAAAGACAAAAGTCAAGAGAAAAAGAAAAGGGAATATTGTAAAAATAAATTGCCATAAAAAAATGAATCATCTCTTGAACTTCTAGTTAAAGAAAAGAAAAAGAATGTTACAAGGTTGGTTAGAATGAAGCAAAGGCTCAACATGAAATATTCAGCCTATGTGATTATTACTTCCAAGGAATATTGAGAAAGTTCTATTTGCAAAATTTTATTTTGTCTCTAAATTCTATAAAGTCTTTGTAACCTTTGTGATATCTTTTCCTTTTTATTCTTTAACCATATTATTACCCCTTGGCCCCATTACAACCTTGATTAAATACCTCTTGATTCATGAAGTTGCACAAACAAGCATATGGTAGAACTATTTTCATGAGATTGATTGAGTGTAAACACTTTACCACTACTTTAAAGAGTGAAAATCATGAGAGTATTCCATGTGAGAAGTTGAGATTAAGTTTGAACATGCAATATTTTGATTGAGATATGTTATGTTAATGTTAGCTTAACTCAAACCCTTTACTATCAAGCATGATTCTTTGTGAAACTCTTTAAGTTATTAATTAGTTATAAGGCTTGTTCAATGATTGCCTCTCATTTTTATTGAAAGTGGACTAGATTAAGTTTTCTTATTTTGTTTTTATTTGATTTTGCTCGAGGACTAGCAAAAGACTAAGTGTTGGGGAATTTGATAAGTGCTTAATTTCATACATTTTCATATATTATTTCTTTATACTTTGTGCTTTAATTCTTAAGTATCTTGACATTTTACTATGGTTTTGTGAATTATAGGTATTTTGGAAGAGATGAAGTCAAAACATGTCAAATATAATGTTAAAGAGCTTATAAAGTCACAATCATAAGATGGAAGAAGACTTGGGAGTCAAAAAGATCAAATTCTTAGTGCAAAGCAATCAGGCAGATTTGAAATCCGATGCTTGTTGCTAAGAAATCATTATATTAAAGTCTTTATTTGAAGAAACTTTCTCTTGACTTTTGAAGCTGACTTGAATACCTTTTCAACGGTAGTTTACACGTCCAAATCGGACAAGAAATGGTTAACCAAATCAGACGAAGAGTGCGAGAAGATACAAGAGCCAAGACAACCGAAGACAGAGAGTCGGCGTCGCGGCGCCCCACAGTCAGAAACTCGGCGTCGTGACGCCGATCGAGATGCCCTAAATACGAAAAAATCGCAAAAAAATTGAATTTTGCCAAATTTGCACTATTTTGCCTCCTAGCTTCCTTGACCAGCAAGAAAGAGTTTCCAAGATTTTAAAACTCTATAAATACTATCTTTTGAGCCACAAACTAGGGTATGTTTTTGATTATTTATCAATATTCTTCTTCTTCTCTAATATTTTAGTTTTATTTTATTTTTCTTCTTAGTTTCTTTTGAATATTCATATTTATGTTAACTATGCAAGGCTAAACCTATTTGGTTAAGGGTGATTTCAAAGCCCTAGACAAGTTTTGTAATTAATTTTCAGATTTATTTATCATTAGTTTTCTATCAAAGTTGATTATGTTCTTCCATAAAAATTGTTCATGATGTTGTCTTGATTTATTTAGGGTGATCAACTAGATAGATTTTGATAATTATCTATTGCTAGTTTAGGAGCCTTGATCCGTGTAATTGTCTTGATTTCCTATTCATAGGTGGCAATTTGTGATTAATGATTATGGTCAAGTTTTTCAATAATTGCAAAGAGGAACATAACATAGGTTAAACAATCCGAGCTTATGTGTTTGTTGCCTAGATAAACCTATCTTTCTCATCATAAAGCTACCATTACATTAAATCTAGAGAGCTTATTCTAGGTTGTCTAATGGTTAGAGATTAAATGGAGAGCTTGTTCTATTTAACGACGAACTAAGGAAAGATTGGGGTAACAGAGCTTGTTGTTATCTACGGTTGATAATTTTGATAGTTAATTGATGTTGATAGATCTGATTATTGATTCTCAATGATGTCTAATGGTGGAAAATGAAACCTTAACCATATTTCTTTTATATTTGATTTCATCTTACTTATTTTCTTATTACTTTTCTTGTTTGCTTTAGTTTTTAAAACATCTAAAAATTCGCCTTTTTACTTTTGTTTTCTTTGAACCCAATTTATAAGCCAATAATTTATAAATTGAAAACCAATCCCTATGGACTCGACCCTTGCTAACTACTATACTTTACAACTGATCTTTTTAATGCAAGGATTAAATAAGATATACTCTTTTGAGTGCATCACTTGATCTAAAGTGTTGGCCTTGAACGAAGCAAGTTCCCCCTTCGAAGTCTTCCAAGTCGTCCCATGGGGGCATACATGTGTTGTGACGGCATCCATGTCAATTTGCCCATTCAAATATTGAGCATATTCATCATTCTCAATATTCGGTGTTTGGTTGTCTGAGGATCAAAAGGAACGTGGCATCCACGGACAAAAATCGTATCACCGCTTGGTTCAAAGGTATTGGCATAAAATTCTCTAACGACCGATAGCATGGAAGATGGCGGTGGAGTACAAAATTTCTGCCAATGTTGTGAATTAATGACTTGTTGAAACTCAAAATGCTGATACGGATCAATATGAAACCCCCTCTCCGAAATAGGGCTTTTATGTAGGAGAGAGTGGGTATGCCGTTGAATTGCCGTATCATATACGAACTTGCTTCTATCAAAAGTAAGGGCACTAGTGCTAGTTCAGGTTTTCTTCTTTGGTTCCATGTTCTAGTTCTAGGTTCAACAATTTACCCAAATTTAACAATTATCTTCACCAAGCACAAAACCTAAGATAGAATCACTAGCAAGTTCTCCAATCCTCAAATAGTTTCAACACAACCCAATCCACAACAAGCAAATAATAATCTTCTAATTTGGAATAATTTTAAAAAATCCACAATAATCAACAAGCAACCCAATCCACAATCAAGACTATTGGAGGCAAGAACAAGCTTAAACACCAAAAATTAATCAATAACCCACAAACTAGTAATAATCTTCATGAAAATTGAAATACTTACTTGAAGAACTTGAAGATGATGGGAGAATCCTTACTTGAAGATGATTAAGGAAATTTGTGGTTGTGTAGTGGGTTTGTGAAAGAAATTTGTGATTGTGCTTGGGTTATGGAGATGGGTAGTTGGATGAGATGGGTAAAGGAAAAGAGTGGAGAGAGATTAGAGATTTGGAGAATAAAAAAAAAGGTAAAGATGAGAGCTTTGGAAGAGATAATGTTTGGAGATGATGAGAGGTTGGAGAGATGAGAGAGTTTAGGATAGAGGAGCAAGGGTGGCTGAAAAAAATGAAAGAGGGTTGTTTGGGTTAGGGTTTTAAAAACCCTAAAAAAATAAGAAGAATTTCACGGCGCCAACTATTTTGTTGGAAATTTAAAAAATTTTACGAGGTCGGGCGTCGCGGCTCTGATCTCTAACTACGAAAAAGAAAAAAAATATTACGATTTTGGCACAGCAGCGCCAGGGTTCGGCGTCGCGACGCCAACTACACTGACTTATCATATAAAAAATACGAGGTATGGCACCGCAGCACTAGGGTTCGGCGCCGCGATGCCGACCTCTCTGCCAATTTTTTTTATTTTATTTAAAAACCTGCAAAATAAAGAAACATAAAAATTATTAGATAAAATATAAAATATAAAATCAAATCAAATATAAAATAAAATAAAAACAAACATTAAAGAGTAAAGCGCTTGGGTTGCCTCCCAAGAAGCGCTTGATTTATAGTCATTGGCTTGACTATCTTGAGCTCATTCTAGGTCGGCTGAGATGATTGAGGACTTTTGGCATTCAAAATCGCCTCCCCAGTAATGCTTGAGCCGTTGGCCATTTACTTTGATTATTCAATGAGAACTCTCTTCAACCACCTCAACTGCTCTATGAGAAAAAACTTTAGTGACTTTGAAAGGTTCGGACCATCGAGACTTGAGTTGTCCCGGAAATAGCTTTAGGCGGGAGTTGTAGAGTAAAACATATTCGCCTGGTTCAAAGTGTCTCTCAATAATCTTCTTAGCATGCCATCTCTTGGTCTTTTCTTTGTAAAGCCTGGCATTTTCATAGGCTTGAAGACGAAATTCATTTATCTCATTAAGTTGCAAGAGACGTCTCTCACCTACTGCATGAAGATCGAAATTCAATTTCTTGATGGCCCAGTATGCATTATGCTCCAATTCTACCGGAAGATGACATGCTTTCCCGAACATCAATTTGTATAGAGACATCCGAATAGGAGTTTTGTAAGCAGTTCGGTATTCCCATAATGCATTATCCAATCTCTTGGACCAATCTTTTCCAGTTAGGCTGACAGTTTTCTCCAAAATCCTCTTGATTTTTTTATTAAAGACTTCGCATTGACCACTTGTTTGTGTATGGTAGGCGGTGGCAATCTTGTGCTTGACCCCGTATTTAGCAATGGGGGCTCCAATAATATTTATTGCAAAAGTGAGACCCCTCATCACTAATAATTGCTCTTGGAGTGCCAAAGCGGGTGAAGATATTCTTTTGGAATCATTGGTTGGCAAGGTTGTTGCTTCCACCCACTTAGATACATAATAAACCGCAATTAGAATGTAAAGATTGTTGTAGGATGAAATAAATGGACCCATGAAATCAATTCTCCATACATCAAAAATCTCTACTTCGAGAATGTTGTTGAGAGGCATCTCATTTCTCCTTGAGATGTTGCCTACTCTTTGACATCTATCACATCTTGTAATAAACTGATGAGTATCTTTAAAGAGAGTTGGCCAATAAAAACCTGATTTGAGCATTTTTGTTGTAGTTCGTTCTCCTCCAAACTCCCCTCCATAATCCGAGGAGTGGCAATGTTGCAAGATATTTTAACTTCTTCCTTGGGCACACACTTTCTAAGAATCTGATCCTTGCATTGCTTAAATAGGAAAGTTTCATCCCAATAATAGTACTTCACATCATGCAAGAACTTCTTCTTTTGTTGAGAATTTAAATCAGGTGAAAAGATTCTACTCATAATATAGTTCACATAGTCAGCATACCATGGTGATTCATGGTGATGAACTTGGAAGAGTTGCTCATTAGGAAAAATCTAATTTATTTGGATTGCATCACCAACTTGTCCCTCATTATCCAATCTTGATAGATGATTTGCCACTTGATTTTCTGTCCCCTTTCTGTCTCGGATCTCTAAATAAAATTCTTGCAAAAGAAGTATTCAGTGGATCAAGCGAGGTTTTGCATCCTTCTTTTCAATCACGTACTTGATACCTGAATGATCGGTGTAGACAATGACTTTGGTGCCCACAAGATAAGATCGGAATTTACCAAAAGCAAATACCACTGCAAGCAACTCCTTTTCGGTGGTGGTGTAATTCAACTGAGCATCAGTCAAAGTCTTGCTTGCATAGGAGATGGAATGAAATATCTTCTCATTTCGTTGGCCTAAAACCGCACCAACTGCAAAGTCACTAGCATTGCACATGAGTTCGAATGACAGATTCCAATCCGAAACAATAATAATAGGTGCAGAAACCAATCTCTCTTTCAATTTCGTAAAAGCTGTTAGACATGCATCATCAAACTTGAAAGGGACATCTTTTTCAAGGAGATTGCAAAGTGGCTTAGAGACCTTGGAAAAGTCTTTAATGGACCTTCTATAGAACCCGACATGACCAAGAAAACTTCGAATTCCATTGATGGAGATTGGAGGTGGGAGCTTCTCAATAGTTTCAATCTTTGTTTTATCTACTTCTATCCCCCAACTAGAAACTTGATGTCCTAAAACAATGCCTTCTTGAACTATGAAGTGGCATTTTTCTCAATTTAACACCAAGTTTGTTTCTTCACATCTTTTAAGCACTCTAGCTAAGTGATGTAGATATTCATCAAAAGAGTCTCCAAAGACTGAAAAGTCATCCATAAATACCTTTAAACATTGCTCCACCATGTTGAAGAATATGGCTATCATGCATCTTTGAAAGGTAGCAGGAGTATTGCAAAATTCGAATGGCATTCTCCGAAAAGAAAAAATTCCATAAGGGCATGTGAAGGTAGTGTTTTCTTGATCTTCAGGAGCTATAGCAATTTGATTGTATCCCAAATATCCATTCAAGAAACAATAAAACTCCGTCTAGCATCTGATCAATGAATGGCAAAGGAAAGTGGTTCTTCCTAGTTGTTTTGTTAAGATTTCTATAGTCCATGCAAATTCCCCAACCAGTCACCATTCTAGTCGGAATGAGCTCATTATTGGCATTGGCAACTACCGTCATCCCTCTTTTCTTGGGCACACATTGAACTGGACTTACCCATGAACTGTCGGAGATAGGATAAATAATGTCTACATCCAATCACTTAATAATCTTTTTTTTTTTACCACTTCTTTCATTATGGAATTAAGTCTCCATTGATGCTCTATGGTGGCCTTGTGATTGTCTTCAATAAGGATTTTATGTATGCAAATTGAAGGACTAATCCCTTTGATGTCGGCAATCGACCAACTTAATGCCCTATTGTGTTCTCTAAGTACCCTAAGGAGTTTATCTTCCTGCTCAACATTAAGAAAAGATGAGATAATAACAGGTAATTCAGATTTTTCACCAAGAAAAGTATACCGCAAATGCGAGGGTAACGGCTTAAGCTCCAGGGATGGTGGCTCTTCAATGGACAGCTTGGTGGATGATGTTTCACTTGTCTTAAGTCCCAATGGTTCAAATTGAGGAATGGATCTTCCAATACGTGGATGAGCATTCAACAAATTTACATATTCAATAAAGTCATCATCATCCCTTTCTGAAGTACTCATCAAGGATGCCTCAAGTGGATCAACGGGATAACTATTTTTGAAAACCTTAGTTGTAGCACTATCCACCACATTAACTGCAAAACACTCATCAGATTCATTAAGAAATTTCATAGCTTTAAAAACATTAAAAGTTACCTCTTGGTCTTGAACTCTCATGGTAAGTTCACCTTTTTACACATCGATGAGAGTTTTGCCGGTAGCTAAGAAAGGTCTCCCAAGAACAATTGGTATTTCGCGATCATCCTCCATATCCAATACAATAAAATCAGCTGGGAAGATAAATTTCTTTACCTTCACTAATACATCTTCAACAATGCCTCTTGGATATGTGTAAGATCTATCCGCCAATTGTAGTGTAACTGTTGTAGGCTTAACTTCCCCCAAACCCAGTCTCCTATATATTGATAAAGGCATAAGATTTATGCTTGCTCCCAAATCACATAAGGCTCTACCAATGAATTGATTTCCAATTGTACATGGAATGGTGAAACTTCCCAGATCCTTGAGCTTTGGTGGAAGTTTCTTTTGAAGGATAGCACTGCACTCTTCAGTAAGTGCAACAATCTCAAATTCACCCAATATCCTCTTTTTGGACAATATATCTTTCATAAACTTGACATATTTTGGCATTTGTTCCAAAGCTTAAGCAAAAGGTATATTAATATGAAGCTTTTTAAATACCTCAAGAAATTTCTGGAACTGCTTGTCAAGCTTGTTCTTTTGAAGGCGCTGAGGAAATGGTGATGGTGGATAACATTGCTTATTTTCTTCTTGAGTCTTTTCAACTTTTTGTTCCACTATATCTTATTCTTTAAGAGGCTTGGTTGGCAATTCTTGCTTCTTGCTTTCCTCTTCTATCTCCTTTTCATTCCTAAGTGTGATGGCTTTGCAATGTTTTTTTCCATCTCCCCTAAGAGTGGTTTCAGTATCACTTGGAAAAGATCCCTTACGACGATTGTTAATTGCATTAGCAAGCTAGCCCACTTGTGTCTCAAGATTTCTAAGTGCTGTCGCTTGACTCTGAAATGTCGCTGTATTAGTCTGATTTGTCACTTCTTGACTAGCCATGAATTTTGTAAACATCTTTTCTAATGATATCTTCTTTTCTGGAACAGGAACATGGGCTTGTGATGGAAACCCATGAGGGATTGCTGATTTAGCAGATGATGAAGGCCCTTGATTGTTATTCCATGAAAAGTTTGGGTGATTTCTCCAACCCGGATTATAATTGTCGGAATAAGGATTGTTTTGCTATCTATTATAGTTTCCAACATATTGCACTGATTCGGAGTTGGTTGGCCAACTATCACTGGTATGTCCTTCTCCACATAATTCACAAGCTACAAATGGGCTCTGGACGACATGAACACTTACAGTATCAAATTTCTTAGCTAATGTAGCTATATGGGCACTTATGGTACTCATTGCATCCAAATCATGAATCCCCGCAGCTTTCCTTGGTACAAGTCTTTTTTATGGCCATTGATAATTATTAGATGCCATATCTTCAAGCAAATCATAGGCCTCATCAGGCAATTTTCCCACTAATGCTCCACCTGCCGCGGCATCAATAGAGGTTCTAATTGGTCCTAACAATCCACTATAGAATGTTTGCACCTGAAGCCATTTGGGTAGTCCATGGTGAGGACATCTTTGAAGTAAATCCTTGAATCTCTCCCAAGCTTCATATAGCGATTCAGCATAAATGATGTGATATCATTACGTATCTTCGCAGTCTTGGCTGGGGGAAAGTATTTGGCTAGAAACTTTTGAGCCAAGTCATCCCATGTAGTAATAGAGCCAGCTGGGAGTGAATTTAACCAACTCTTGGCCTTGTATCGAAGTGAGAAAGGGAAGAGTCTCAATCTGATGGCGTTATCGAAACTCCATTATGCTTGAAAGTATCGCAAATTTCTAGGAAATTCCCGATTTGAGTATTTGGATCATCAGGAAATCCCCCAAACTGTACTGAATGTTGAATCATCTGTATAATGGCTGGCTTGATTTCATAATTATTGGCTTGAATAGCATGTCTTTGAATACTTGAATGCAATTCTTGCACGAGAGGGACAGCAAAGTCGCGCAAGGTTCTTGTATCGTTTTCTTCAGCCATTGTATGGTTGTTAGTTGCGACTTGTAAATTATCCCTTCGACGTCGATGAAAAGTTCTTTCCGTTTCTAGATCAAAGGCACAAGTTCGAAACTTCTAGATCTCATCATTCAACAACCAAAAGTACCTAAGAATAAGAAAAAGAAATTTTGGATTAAAACTAAGTATGCTTAGTATTAATATTAACAAAAATAATAAAACAATTCCCCGACAACGGCGTCAAAAACTTGTTTTAAAATTTTACTACGTAAGTGCACGTTATCGCAAACAAGTAATAGAGTGGAAGTAGAGTGTCGAACCCACGAGGAATTGTTATTAATTTCGTTAAATACTAAAATTAAAACAACTTAATCTTATCCAAATAATTAATTAAATTTTTTGAATTGAAACTAAACTAAAGAAAAATAATAAACAAAGAAAGCAAATAAAAATTGGATTTAATTCAATGGAGAAAATTCTAGGATTACAATTTTTCTCAACACTTCGCTTGAACGTCTCCTACCCTCTTAACTTGATTAATGATCTTGAGTTGTTAACCTAGAGTTCTAATCTATTTATAAGGATTTTTCGATGATCTTATAAAAATATACTTCTTAACGAATTAACTATATTCCTATGATAATTGAATTAAAGAAAAACTCATTAAGCTTAGACTCTAAAATTGATTACACGTAACACGTAAGTGTATTCCTACCCTACATGCAGATCAATTCATCCTAATAAATGAATATGAAACATGTGTTATGCAATCCATGTCTAACACTAAACTCCCTTTTTCAAGTTGTATTTAGGTTAACAAATCAGTTTAATTGGTGATCAAGCAATTAAAAGCATTAAGCACAAGATTGCATAAACAACTCAAATAAGATGGTAGTGGCTGCTCTCCTCTTCAGAAAATTAAAGCAAAAACTAAGCAGGTCTAAAAAAAATAAAGTCCTATTCCTATTTATAGAGTTTTTAAAAAGCCTGAAGAAGAAAAACTTTGTAGTCAAGTAACTGTCTCCAGCTTGGACTTTTCATATATGAGTTGAGTCTTTCCTTCTTGCTTTAGGACTCTACAAAACAAAAAACATTAATTAATAACTAAAATTAAACATAAAATAAATAAATAAAACTAAATAAAAAATAAATAAAAATAACTAAAAATACTTAATAAATAGTTTAAACTATAATGATTTAGCTATTTTAAAAGCATAAAATAAGATAAAATAACTCTATTTTATAGAGTTATCATATGTATATGATACGAATATATTATGATTTTTTTGATAAATTTTTGTACTAATTTTGAGAATCAAAGTATTCTATATGAATAGTGAAATGTTAAAAAACTGTCAAGCACTGATATATACATTAAAATAAAATAAAAAATTCATATAACATAATTTCATGAATATAATTAACATTATAGTGATGAACCTACCGATAGGGGAAGGTAAAATGTAAATTAAAAGGTTTGTAAAGGGTTGGAAATGAATAATCTGCCAACCCTAAAACCCTCGATTCAATTATCAAACCTCAAATTAAGTGCAGCTGCAATTATGTACTTGGGCAGCTTTGACTTAGATCGAGATGACACACGTGACTCTGTCACCAACAGTTCGTTCCCATATAACATTAATTAAAAAGTTCGAACGGTACGATTTATCTTTCTGTTGGTTCTCTAGATTTATTTGTTATCAAATTTTGACTTTTTTTTACATATTTAAAGAATTATATTTAAATATATGTCGATTATAAATATTTTAAAAAAATAAAAAATTTGAATAACATAAATAATAATATGTTAAAGATAAAATTTGGATAGATGATGTTCACTTAACTATTTTTCATTTGAATGAGGTGGAGTTCTAAGGACCGTACGAACATACTTAATAATCTCCATTAAGTACGGATTAATTAAATGTTAATTCATTTAGATTTCTCAAGTTGTTTATGTCATGCTATACACGGTCAAAATATGATTATTCTAACATTGTTTGTTTAGGTTTAGCTATCATTCTACGAAATAGTACGGATTAATTAAATGTTAATTTAATTAGATCTCTCAAGTTGTTTATGTCATGCTATACACAGTCAAAATATGATTGTTCTAACATTGTTTGTTTAGGTTTAGCTATCATTCTACGAAACCACAACACTTATAAAATAAAATGTGTAATTTTATAAATAAAAAAAAAAAACAAAGATGTAGAATCTTAATTTAATTCAGTTAGTTTATGCAATACCACTCTAAAAAATATTTTTTTTATTACTTTTTGAATTCAAATTTCAGTATTTATAACTTCTTTTTCTATCCTCAAATATTGCGTACTCCTTTATATATATATAAAATAAAAAAAAATAAAAAAAAAAGAAAGAAAGAAAGAAAGATGTAGGGTTGGGTTGGAAAAATGAAAGTTTCCTCCAATTAAGGTTTTGATGGGGAAAATTAAAGAAAACAATATATTGTTTAGCTAGCAAGAAGAGAAAAAGTAAAACAAAAGGGTATAATTAAATACTATACTTCAACTAGAAATTGACCGATTAAGCCAAAGAAGAGGAATCTGCCCTATTAAGAAAATTTGTAAAATATTTTCCTAAGAATCAATAGTTGTTGGTTCCATATTTTCCTTCCTCAACAAAGCTAGCTATGCTCATGAAAAATGGAAAGGGAGAAACAGAAATCTTTCATTTTCTTTAATTTGTTAATTTTCCCATGAGTATAAAAGCTTGTTATTAATCAAAAGGCAAAGATCTAAAAAGATTTGGAACAAACTCCTAAATCAATTCATTGAGAGTGTCTAGATCCTGAAAGCTATAGCCGAAAGACACTTCAGCTTATCCTTCAAATTGTGATAACCTTTACCTTAGTTAATTTCTCCACCAATGGGTACATTATTATTTTTTATTTGGATGGCATTAAAATTTTGAAAAATTGATATCCGATAATCATAATTTACAAATCTTTTATTATTATTATTATTATTATTTTTTGTTGTTAAGTCAAACTAGCAAGCATTGCTAATATTGTATTTGATCCCACTTGCATTTGGTACGTAAATGAAAATACAAAACTATAATTTGCGGCATGTCCAATCTCGCTTAATAACATAATTTATCCAAGTTGAAATTAACTTTGTTATAATCTCGATTGAATTCGATATTGAATTGATTAATAATGAGATTATGAACTTGATCTAATCCTCATCTCAAGATTCAACTCAACTTGTTTGCACTTTGCACGACTACTTGGGTTATCTGTAGTTTAAACCATAATTAACATTAATTTTTAAACCATGAAAGATTGAAAGAAAAAAAATGAAATGATGACATTAATTAGGAGTTAATTTGCTAACTATTTGAATGATGGAACAATGTTTTCAGGACTAATATTTTCGAAGGTCAGTGCTAATTGCAAACCATGCTTTCTGCTGCTATTTCCATGTTAATCGACAAAGTATATATCAACCAAATGGATCCTAATAAGCCGGTTTTAATTTGCTAAGGGTCAGGTGAATGAATTTCTATCAATGAGCCAAAGCTCAATGCAATGAACATAGATGCCTTCTCTTTCTTCTCATCAATGAGTTGAAAATATGCAAACCTCCAAGACTTGTTTAACAACAATGCTCCACATACTGCCTAAAATCCCAGAACAAATCCGATTGACATTCCAGAATAGAACCATTTCATTTCTATTACATTGTCTTCACCAGCGTCATCTCCATCAGCATGATCACTTTACATTCTGTCATCCTCGCATTTATTTGCTAGTGGCCTGGCCCCCAACAGAGTCCTGGATTACCCAAATAAATAGATGGAATATCGTTCAAAGTTTGCAGCTGGTTGATGGAATTTTTCCCACTAAGTTGTTATAAAATTAGGTTTAAGTGGTTCAAGGATGATATTGAGGACAAGCTTTGTGGAATTAAACCTGCAAAGAGTTGGTTTCTTGAAAGATCAAGTGTTTCAAGCAACTTCGGATTGCCAAAATTTGATCGAATGCTCCCAGTTAAATGATTATTTGACAAGTTTAATGTACCCAATCTGTGCAGCTTGGTAATCTCCTCAGGGACCTCACCTGATAGATTATTTTCTGAAAGATCTATGATCTTAACCAATGGAAGTGTGCTACTGTATTCAATTTCCCTTTCTTTGGCCGGCCACAATCATCAGTTCATCATATTCCCTTCATATCGCTTTGCATCTTCGAATTGAAATTCCGAGACCATACCAGTTGAATTTCCTAGTCATGCTGGGATGACCCCAGATAACCTGTTGTCTGCGAGGTTCATCACATCAAGGCTTGTGAGACCCCAGATCAAGATATCTCAAATTAGATAAGTTTCCAAGGTGGGGGCCGGGGGAATAGTCTCACAAAATTTGAGCAAATTAAATAAAGATTTAAATAGCTCAGAGCTCTGAAAGAACCTACGGGGTTGGGCTGCCTTGAAAGTTGTTCATACTGAGGTCTGAGTAACTTAAATTCTTCAACTTAAGCCGAGATCAGGAATCGATCTTACCCCTTAAGGCTGACTTCTTCTCAGCTGCTTTATTAGTCTGAAACGAGTTTCGAAGATCAAGCTTCATTACTTGTCCTGTGTCAGTATTGCAACTTACAAAGGGATCTGTGAGACTTTCTTTGAAATTAAGGAGAGCTTTCTTCTCAATGTCAGAGCAACCTACACTTAGATCTTTAGCAATGCAGAAGCAAAGAAAGCATGAAAAAAGCTGAACAAAATTAATTCAGCTTAGGCGGATTTCTACCAGTCTTCATGATCAAGATTATAGAGGATTCACAAGAATTGCTTAATTAAGTATACTGCGTTTAATTAATGAACTAGAACATGATTTTGTTGGAAAATATAGATGCTATATTCTGTAAAATATAAATAGAAAGTAAATGAAGAACTCGATATATATTATACGAGCATATTACAACAAATATGCAGAATCGAATAAAGACACTTACAGTAATTGATTTGAAAAAATCAATATCGAGTCAAGGTTGGAACTCTAACCTTAAGACGTTTTTTGCCTGTCTAAAGTGCTTACAGTATCGATGCAAATCGTCTCCCAGGTTTCCTTGATATACGTTGCAAATGAGAGTACACCCGAATGCAACACAGCGAACAGAAGACTGTTGAAATCTCTCTCTCAGAAGACAAGAATATTTCGGTGAATTTGTGAATGAAATTGATACAGAACACTCATATTTATAGTGAAAAAGAAGTCTATCCGGTCAGACACATTTGTTGGACAGGAATCGGTTTGATCAATAGATAAGTTTGTTACAAAGAACCGTTTCACCCAATAGGCAAAAACACGACTGAAGGAAAAGGCAAAAACCGGACAGACACATTCTAGAAGGAGAATTATTCTAACAAAAATAAAGCTGGTTGGTGTTGAGCTAGTTCGGTTTGGATAAAAAATAAGTCGGTTGGGCAGTAAAAAAATTGATTACTAACCCAAACACAAACCTAACCGAAGCCTGGTCTGGAGGCGCGCGCGTGTGATCCAGCCCAAGTTGTGTAAGTTCTTACCCTCCACAAAAACTTGGGTACCCCTTGAAGCTCAATCCATCATGACACTCTAACTTATATAAACTATAAGCTAAAGTCATTCTTAGTCCTATGTGGGATTGATTCCCATACATACCTTCAACCAACTTTCCTTCCTCTTCAAGTGAGTAAATAATGAGACTAATTTTTCATTCACTTTGATATATTTTGTGTACGTTAATGTACACCGTGTATCTAACTACGACAACTTACGTATTAAAATACGTATTTCGTATGTATACACTTAATATATATTATGATATCCCACAGATTTTGTATCAAATCATGCTATGGCTTCCTCAGTTTTCTTCTAGATTTTACCATTTTCTTGACTTTTTTTGCAGCTAAGCCAGCTAGCAAGCATTCAAAACTTCAAAGGCAAGGTGTAAACGCAGCATGAAGTAAAGACTAAAGAGACGAGCAAACCGAGTTTGGACGAGGGAAGAAACGGATAAATTAGCTGCCATAACATATAAACAAAAAATTTCCATGCCTTTTCCTGGATCACTTTACCTACTCTATTAATAAAGCATTTCGTGCCCATTCTGCCATAAACATAATCCAAATCTTTTTTTTTTGGGTAGATAAGTTGAAGAATAGATTAAGCCTCAAACACACTCTTTTCTCTCTACAAAATACTATTCACCAATCATCTATCCATTAACTTCACTATGCTCTTCAAGGAAACACAACATTCGCAGGTCAACTACAACGAAAATTGGTAAATGTGATGAATCGTATATCTAAACCTACGCTTGAAGGTTCATGCTTATTTCCATGCAACTTTGGACCCTATGAAAACACTAGGAATACTATTCAATGTTCCTGCAGGATAGTTTTTAGACATTTTACTACAGGTAAATCTCAAGCACCATTAACAATGGAGTCATGGTCGATAAAAGAACACAAAATGCTTCTATTCTTCACATTGAGCTTCGGGTCTACCTTTATAATTACTTACCGATGCAGGATTTGATTTTCAAATTCTAAATACTAGGCATGCAGACTCGTTCATGTGCTAAGAAATTTGGGTTCGCACCTGCATAAGGTGTCACCATGACCGTGAGTCAGTGACCATACCAAAAATTCCCCAATTCTATTATCTCATGCTTTGATTGGGTAGGGGTCAGCATTAATACGCAGTCTGGATCATCAATAGGCCTTTGGTTGGGCCAAGTTCAAGCCAACCATAATGATGACTTCATTGTCTTGGGCTCCCACCTCCTTCAGCCCTTCTTATTCAGGGCTTTGTAAGCTATGGGTATGCACATCTGCAAACATTTGGGTTATTGCTTAATTCCTATATATATTCAATCATTTTGGTTTGGGGTAATGTCTTGAACCCACCGAAACACCAAACTAAATAAGGGTTATAAAAAAGAAAATGATCTCATCAGTTTTAGACTTTACAAATATGATTAATAAAGTGATATATATCTTTTAAGATATATTAAAAAATTAAAAAAAAATAAGACATATAATAGATTCTTAACACCACTGGTAAACTTTAAAAATTTCACCGTTATTATATTAAAATCGAACTCTATAAAAAACAAACAATTTGAAGGATCCATCGCCAATTCACTAGTTCAAATGTTTCTTGTCTAAGTTGTTGGCTGTACAAATTTGGTAGTAATTAGGTTTGAATTTTTGAAGATATTTAGAATAAAACCCATGCCAAATATCCATCACCTTCTAGACTTGATTTGTCTCCCATTCTTCTTCTTCTTCTTCTTATTTCTTAAAAGTTTTCCATATTTTTTCTTGGTAAACTAATGCTGGTTTATTAGTCATAACCACAAAGATTAGTAAACATCAAACAGTTAGCTTTCCCACAGTTGAACTTTTGGCTCTGAAGACATGGGTACTTCTTCAAATTTCCAAATGCATGAATTATAACATGATTTTCATCTTGGATTACAACTTTTTTTTTTCTTTTTTTTTTTCCAAAGGACGATATTCTAAAAAAGAGTTTTATTCTGACTTCTGGCAAGGATTTGTTGCCTTGGATTTAACGGCACAACAAGCTTGACCATACATTAAGATAATAGTTTAGACCAGTTCATTGTGGTCCAACCATATTTACTTGGAGCCAGCCACTGGGTACAAGCCCATTATTATGATGGGCCACACCTTTTCTCTCCAAGTGGCAAATGCATTTTCAATTTTTCATTGTGATTTTTAAAATCTGTGAAAGCCGATAGATTTCATATTTTTGAAACCATTGGATCCAAAAAAAGCAAGTCAATTCTTAGGTCAACTTTTTTCTTACAAATCACCCTTTCATTTCAGCATCTAGCAACAATGCTTTTATCAAAAGGAAGAGAAAGGTGAAAGTTCAGCCAAGTTCCCTAGATAATCTTTATACTTCACCTATATCCCAAAGTTTCAAATTAATCGATTTCACATTTTGGGTTCCTATTCTTCCACATAGAAAAGTCAAGTTTGCAATGTATGTAATGTACCGACTTGGACAAGATGAATGGAATCACAATCTCTATCTTTATCCTATCTCTCTCTCTTTTCATATATGAAAAAACCATCCACTATAAAACCATTTATGTTGGTCACTAGGACTTTATAAGGTTTTAAAAACTTCAAAAAGCAAGACATAATCATTCTACCCAAGATGGGGTGTTGGGTTGATTAGCACTAAACAGCTTCAAAACCCCATTAATGGAATTTAAAAGGACCCAAAAGGTTAAGTAGGCTAAGCACAAGGGAATTACTATATTTTTAGTGGGAGAATATGATGTGTTCACCCATCTTTTGATAACACCTTAAAAAAAGAATACTTTTATTGGTTCCCTCTCTTATAGGTTCAATCCTTATTGGGTATTGATTTGTTCAACCATCGAATAATGATCCCTTAGCTTTACTTCCACTCCACTACCTCCCCTATCTATACAAATCACACTACCAAAATCTATATGCCTTAAAAGTAAACCCATGGGCAGGCTTTAAAATTCCCAAATAAAGGGGCATGCATTGTGGAAGGGTCATGATTCTATGCTCTTTCAGTCTTTCTCTTTCTCCCTCCCTCCCTCCCTCAATCTCTATCTCTTACAACTTGGGTCTTTGGGAGTGGGACCATGTCATAAAGGGAAAATGTGTTCTAGGGGGAACAAAAGAAGCAAACATCAATTTTAAGGTGATGGACCGGTAGAAGCGTGCCCCAATTTCACATTTAAACAATGAACCCAAAAAAAAAAGTAAAAAGTAAAAGGAAGGTTAAGATTCACAACTAGGGTCCATAGCTCTTAATATATATATATTTTTCAAAAAAAATTTAGGTTTAGGAGATTACTTCAATTTAAGATCAAGACATACTACAAATATCAAAAAAGACTAATAGTGGTACTTATAGATTACCCACCAAATGAGACTACTGATGAAACTCGAACTTTGATATTCATTAAGATTACTCAACCAACTGAACCAACCAATATTACAGTTGGATTCATATTTCATGTTCAGCTTTGTGCACTCCATCCCCTTCAATACCCCACCCAACTGCATGGAATAAGGATAAATCTACAAAGTGGACTACTTTATGACACACCTTTCCATCTCTTTACACAACTGGGACCCTTTACCCCCTCCTACATTTTTCATTGTCTTGGACTCTGCCCTCTACTCAAAGATTCAAAGATTAGGGACAAAGACATGGGCCTAGATACTGGGATCCTCCTAAATTAATTTGTATCAGATAATGGGTCCCCAACACTGAAAAAATACCAATACAAATAAATAAATAGGGTGGGGTTAATGTGTCATTTTCAATACTTGTTTGATAAGAGAGGGTTGGCAAAACATGTGGGATGAACTAATAGGTTGTCTTTGATAGCCTGTTATGTTACTTTCTTCTTGATATGGCCATGTATTGTTTGTCAAAAGGATGATGAGCCTTATTCTCTTTGTGACAAAGTTTCTCAAAGCATCCACCACCTTTCCTGAAAGGAACAATACACCAATATATCTCTCCTATACATTGATTCAATGAATGTGTCCTTTCACAAAAGCAATGAATGAATCTAGTTTTGATTGGTCAAATTTAATGCTTAAAAGATGAACTTTTAGAAATTTCAGATTTATCAAATTGTAATTAACTAATTAAGAAATTAAGCTAAAGCAAAAGGAAATGACTTAATTCCTTTTCTGATGAGTGCATCTTTTCATCAAAAGAGACATGGTGTATGGAGCTTTGAGTCTATAAACTTTTTTTAATCTTATAATATTTGTTATGATTGAGGATAAAAAGAAAGTTTTTGGGAGAAAGGGAAAGGCCCACACATGACATGAAGATGTGATTCTATGACATTGAGGATACTATTTTTTATTTTTTTTTTAATTTATTTCGATTTCACTTTGATGAAAGTATGGCATATGCAAATCATTCACATCCGTCGGTTGTATCGATTTAATAAAGAATCGAAGGTTTGTTTAGGTTGATATGTTTGATGACTTCTCAATTTCATCAAATTGATAAATAAATTGGTTAAAATCGATAAAAAAAAATCAAATTAAATTGATAAAAATTTGAGTTTATATTTATTTTTAAAATAAATTTATTTCAATTTTTTTTATATAAATTATGAGATTTGAATTTTTAATCATTTAGTTATATATTAAAAATTGTATCATTAAATTAAATACACATTTATATTAAATATCTATTATATTTAATATTTATTTAATATCAAAATAATATATTTAACGTTTAAATTTTTTAATTAAATTAATTGAATCGATAATCGAAGATCTCACAAATTTAACTTGCTATCCAAATTTTTATTCCTTGTTGCAAATGCAAAGTTGTTGTGGTTTAGTTAATTCACATTTCTTTTTCTCAAGTGAAGATTGAAGTAGACACGAGGGTGGTTGGCCTCCATTTTTCTTAAGATAGAAAAATAAATATTTCTTGTTTTTTTCTTCATTGAAGTGATATAAGATAATAAAAGAATCAAAAGATGAGATTAGACAAACACACACACATATATATATATATATATATATTATACATTGCACAAACCAAGTAAATTAAAACACGAGAAGTACACAATTAATTTAGTATTTGATGTGACCATTTTTTTTTGTCTAAATTCATGGTGTTCTTTTATTTTCATTTTATGGTTGATGAAAAATTAATTTTTGTCGGATTTAGAATGTAATGGTAAAACCCTCACAACATTGATAACTTTCAAGATTCGAATCTTGATTCTCATTTTAGAGGTTGAAGTCACTTTACCATTTCAAAGAACCAAATGTTGGTAATGAAACACCCTTTTTCACAACCCTAATAATATTTTTCATCATTGACAAATTAAACTTTGTAACAATGACACCAAGAAACAAATATTTTCATTAATTAATGGAATATTCCTTCTTTTAAAAAAAAAAAAGAAAAAAAAAGAGAGAATTTGTCAACTAGAAGAGATCGATGATCGATCATCCACGGGTTCGTCATGGGCGGCAAGTTGATGCACCATGTAACTAACCATTGCTTAATTAATCACATATTTTAATAACACTAAAAATTTCTTAATACATTGATTAAAATTAAAGATTCTTTTCTGTTTTTTTTTTTGGGGGGGGGGGGGTTGGTTAGTTGTGGTCCTCCTTGAGGGATAATATCAAAGAGAAAAACCAAGGGGACACTGAAAAATGCCTTGCTTAGAATATAGTAGTCATTGTTGGGAAAACTAAAGTTAATTTGGCAGATCCTTCGAATTGGCATTTCCCAAAAGTAGCGTTTGGTATAATTTTTAGTATCATAATGGTAGTTTAATCATCGAGGTGATCTCATCACTAGAGTGATCTTATCACTCCTGATTTGTAATCACTTTGTTTGGTTAATAATTATTAATTTTTGGAAATTAAAGATCACTATGTTTGGTATTACTAAAAATTAAATATTATTTTATTCAAAAGTACCAAAATAATCATGCATATTATAACAATTACACAAGTTAATGATTTTAATTTTATTCAAAAATAATAATTTGTAAAATATTAGTAATCTTTTATTTACTTTATAATTAAGTATAATTAATTATAAAATTAACAAATTTATTTATTTATAAGTAAACTTATTTATTTATAAGTAAATTAATATTTATAATATAAATTATATGAATATTAGTTTGAAAATATAAAATTTATAAAATAAATATAATTTTGAGAGAAAGTAAATATTTAATTCACATATTAAATGGGTAATATTGACTATATTAGATTTTACATGTCACTTCACCGTGGTGATAAAAGTTTTTCACCTTTTTAGATGGGAATTAGATCACCCTCCAAGGCAGTGATCTGATCACTCCCGGTGATCCAAGATCACTGTCACATAAGATCACTGAGTACTTACCAAACATAGTGATCTATTCACCATGTGTAGATCACCATGACTTTTGGAGTGATCACCCCATACCAAGCACCACTTAAAACTACAAGTTGGATGTTGTGGGTATATGAATTTTGAATGGGATAAATGCTGCATTAAAAAATTGATTCGGTTAACGAATGTCTATAAATATTAATTAATAAAAAATATATATTTAATATATTATTTTTATTGAATTTTAAAAAAATTAATACATTAGTTATATTTCTTTTATAAATATCAACTTAACTAATGTACTTTTAGATACTGGTTAACATTTTTTTACAAAGAATATTTAAAAAAAAAAAAGAAAAAGAAGAACATCATTTTCGAAAATATTACTAAAAGAATACAAATAAAAAGAGAGTGCAAAATTATGAAATAAGTAAACTTATTTGAATACATCATAGTTAAACTTAAGTAAATACACCTCTACCTAAAAAAAAAAAAGAAGATAAGGGGGAGATGAGATAAAATTTAGATTTAGATGTTGCAATGTTATCACTATATGTATATTAAAAAAAGAAAAAAAAATTGCTATATAAACTAATGTTGATTCATTGATTTGGTGTTAAAATTTTGTTTTCCTTTATGTTTTGGATGGCCCAAAATAACACCCTTTAACTTTGTTTATGAGTTTTATTATCAAACAATTGCATATTGAATTGTTACATGAAAAAAAAATTTACTTAATATAAAATAAAATTGAATAATTAGTTACAAAATTTAGGTCAACTTTCTCTTTAATTAATTAATTTGGCCTAGGAAATGTCCTTAGAGATTCATTACAACCTTAATTTACGTGTAGGGCATGTACTTTAATGCCGTGTGATAACTGCATTCAACGAAAGGACCTATGTAATTATAGGGTCAGGTTATTTTTTTTATATTTAATGTATTATTTATTAAATTAAAAAAATAATATATTAATTATATTTTTTTAAATATGAGATAAAACTAACCACTCTCTAGAAAAAGTTTAAATAAAGTTTGTGGGCAACAGTAAAAAAAAAGAATAATTTGTTTTATTGAGTAAAATAAGAAGTTTGCTTTTTAAAGGAAGATGTTTAGTTGCTGACTTGCTTCTGATTCCATTATTGGAAAGAAATAGTGCTTTCAATTATTTAATTAAAAAAGTATATTACATTACATATTATATTGTGCCAAAGTGGTCACTATCAAAGCTATTAAAATTATGTGGAACAAATCGTTATCAAAAACCCTAAACATGATTTAAGTTATATAAATTATCATTAATTAAATTAATCTCAATCCCCATTTGTTTAGATTTTAGATATGTTTAAAGGAAGATTAGACAGGAAATAAGAAAACAAAAGAAACTTGAAAATGGAGGATTCATGTGAAATTTTTGACTATTTTGAAACAGATAGGATGCTGCATGCTGCTGATTTTTCTTTCTTTTTTATTTAATTTTTAATCAAGAGTTTCATGCCGGTCATAGAGGGACAAAAGGTCACTTAATTAAGTGGATCCCACAAAATTAATATAAATAAATAAATCTCCATCATCAACATATGTTGCTTTCATGACATTTTTTTTGTTTCGGCTTTCATGACATCTATTAATATATATATATATATATAATGAGTTTTTTAAATTAAAAAAATAAAATAATGATAAAGAATTAGAATAATATAAAAAGAATAAAAACTAAAATTTTAAAAATAAAAGCCAATAAAATATGGAACACCTAAAAAGAATGAGAAAATCAAAAACAAATATTTTATAAAATACCAAATTAATTCAACTATGAAACCCTTTTAAGATAATACTAATTTTCTTAAATGATAAAAAAAATATCAAATGCAAACATTTTGATAAATTAAATTGTATGTGAAAATTTAAAGAAAAACAATTAATATTTCATTAACATGGGAATTTGTTATTAAATTTTAAACACTTTCTCTATGATTTTTATGAAAATAATATTAAAAAATATTTAAATTTTTTCTGGTTATAGTTAATTGTAAATATATTATTCATTTATTTCTTAATTAATCTTATCTATTCATCGTTTTCAATTAAAATAAAAAAAACGTAATACTTTACGATAATCATTTTTATTATTTTTATCATTATTATAATATCAATTTATTTTATTTTAAAAAAATAACCCACGCTAAACGAGGCACTATTTCTACTTACTAAGTAAAAATAATAATATTTTTTTGTTAAAATTTTATTACCATTATCTTAAAATAGAATCCCAGTGTTTGCACGTTGATGGGAATAAAATATTAATATCAAAAGAAACACTATTTAGAAAACAATTAAAGCAAGATAATGATGATTTCACCTCATATTTAATTATATGTTATTCTTAGGATCTAATGCAAGTCCAGCAAAGCTATTTGCTTATCACGTGGGATTGTAAATTAAGGTTATATAAGCTTTTAATTATACCTACTCACGGATCGGACAGCAGGCTCGTTTCATATTGGGTCAGATCTAAACATATATTTTAGTTATTCGGATTGGTTCAGATCATTATTCATCTAATAAAAAAAAATTATTTTTAAATTTAATTATAAAAAATATAAAATATATTTTTTAATATATATGAACAGTAAATATGGGTCGACAGGTCGAGTCTGGATAAGGAAAACTAAAAAAATTCGAGTCGCAGCTCGACCCATGAGCAGTTCTATAAGCCGTAAATTAAAAATAGTTGGCACACAAAAAATAAAATTAGGTGTATTATTTGAAAAGGATTTTAATTATTTAATTAAAATTCAGAAAAAAGGATATATACTTAAACTAGCTAGACTTAAATGTAAGTACTCGATTAATTGAATTTCTTTATTGACAAATAAATATTAATTCTAACTCAATTTTTTGAGAAGAGAATATATGTATTTAATATCAAATCAAATGCTTACGTGTTCAAATTACTTAAAATTACCATAGGATGCAAATAATTATAATAATGTTATAATTGCACTATTTTTTTTAATACATGTAAACGAAGATAATCGTTTAAAATTAATATTTACTATATTTATGTGAATGGATGAGGAATAAATATCAATGATGATCAAGTCAATCATCTCTTTGTGGGTTAGATGAAATTGATGTAACATCTCTTTATTTTTTTTCGAGGGTTAGACTCTTATTCATTATTTTTTTATTAATTATTTTTAAATATATTTATCATCATTAATTATATATGTAGGACTCATTTATAAATGATAAAAATTATACATGAAAGCGGTAATAATATGTGTATTAAAAAATAAATAATAAAAAAATAATGGAGAGGATCCAGATTCCTTTTAGATGGAGTGATTGCTATATATATATATATATATATTACAACTTACAAAAGGAAGTACCCAAAAAAAATTAAAAGGAAAGAAAGAAAGGGTAATCAATTGAATTGGCTAACCAAACTTTTATCATTAAGCCAGTTGGTGATAGGCCATGGTCAGCAATGTGAATAGGGTGGTTATCACTTATGTCATGAAAACTAATAAAGTCCCTAATTTTGGGGTATAAATCTCATACATTATTCCATTCTTGCTTCATCAAAATCGAACTCTTAATTACAACATTTTCAACTTCTAATAAAATATTTAGGAGAAAGTCCACTTGCTCTATAAGTTTATCCTTGACAATCAAATATATGTTAAAGAAATTCAGGTCAAATTATATAATGTCACTTACGTTATCGAAAACGAAAAATAAGAACTCAATTAGTTTAAATTTCAGATTTCGGGTTTCTTTTGTTTAGTTTTATGGGGAAAATCACTAAGTTTCATCTTTCATGCATGTGCAAATGAATCTGATCATCATATTATTACAATTAATTAGGTAATTTGGAAGGTTAAGTACCAACCGATCGTGATGGTGCATGTGATTAGGTTTTTCTTAAATTAGATTTGATAATTTGTATACGAGTATCGTGTTTTATATATATTTTTTTTTTATCAATCTGTAAGCATAAACATAATATAAATTATTAAATATGTCAAAATCGTAAATACAATAAGATACAAATATTAAATGTGTCGTGTCAAATTTATTATATTATTTTCTTATTTATTAAATATATTGTGTTCATACATCTACTCTAAGCATATTATTTATAAAATTGACAGAGTACATATATGAACCAAATTTGCAGAAGGAATATATTGAGACAGTCTAATTTGGACGCGATATCAGGTTTAACTTCATTTGAATTATGCTTCATTGCCAAGAGACAATGTCTCCACTCCATGCAACAATATCACAAAGGAAGCTTCCTTATTATTTTTATTTTTTATTTTTTTGAAGACTTGGTCCATGATTTGTAAAAATCCCTTAATGAAATTCCTAAAGGAAAAAAAAAAAAAAATTGCTATTTTTCAAAGCTAAGTTTCCCTTAAAAAATTATGGTTTTTGGTCGTAAACTCTAGCTGACCAGCAAGCAGTCGTTGTGTGAAAATTTCCCACCACCATCACCAAATTTCTTTGCTTCAATATATATCAGTTGTCTAGCGTTCTAGCTTTCTTTATCATTCACCAAAAAAAGGAGAAAGGAGAAACCCTCCCATCTACTTTATTTTCAAACATCAAAATCAATTTTCTATTAATATAAAAGGGCAATTGACACATCTACTTTCATTTGAGTACCTTTGACATGTCTTTCATTTGGTACTCTCTCTTCATCCTTACTAAATTAACCTTTTCCTTACTTTTATATATATTTCTTCACGTAGAAAACCTGCCTAACTTTGAAAGTTAAACCTGGTCAAATCGTGTTTATCTGCTTCCCTTTCGTACATGTTGAATTTCTAGCCATGACAACTTAATTGCTGCACCAAAAAAACAAAGGAAAAATCAATTAGAAACTAGTCGAAAACTTAAGTAACCATTAGAATGTCATCTGTAATTGATAACTAACAATTCAAGTTGAATCTACAAAACTTAATTCAGTTGGTTTATGTAATCAAATTTATAAAATTGTATCAGTAAATCTTGAATTTGAACCTCAATATTTATAATTATTTTTTTATTCTTAAATTACGATTTTTTTATAAAAAAAAATAAATAAAGAGAGATGCCAAAAAGAGTGTCACTATTAATTAGATACATGCCTTCTTCAACCTTATTTTTGTATCACCCTTTTTTTAGATCTATCCCGTTTTTCTTTCACGATAAACTTTAAGTAGCAACCCTAGAAAGCAATTTTAATCAAATAAGTAACTTAGATGAAACTTGAAAATGAAAGTGGTAATTATCTTTAAAAAAGAAAATGAAAAAGTGGGGCCAAAAAAACATGACATAACATGGAAGAAGGAGGAGGGAAACAGTGAAACAAGGATGACAAAGATTACACGTGTCAAAAACCCAGAAGGGAGCCCACAAAGAGAAGGGTAAAGCAAAGTAAAGCAAAGTCGTTTCACGTGGATCCCCCCATGAAATGGGTTTTGTCATTATTCAGAGGACACTTAAACTCACAGAAAAGTGCCAAACTTAGCAGGTTATGGTCTTCTTTTTCTGGTGTTTTTTTTTCTTCTTCTTTCTTACTTCTAGCTTTTTAGCTCTCTATTTCTCGCTCTCTCTTTATCTGATTTTGTCGGCTTTGCACCCTCCAAGATTAGGCAATCACAGCACTCTGCCAAAACCCAACTCAGAAAAGAAAAAAGAAAATATATTGATTATTATTATTATCATCTGCACTGCACAGGGCTGCAACAGCAGAAAAGAAAGATAGTTAGAAACGGCAAAGTTTCAACGCATGATCTTCTCTCATGCTCACATTCACAGCAACTCCACTCCCCCACTATCGTACACCTTTTCTGCAGGCCCTCGGCGTGTTTCTAGGGTTCTTTTTCTTTTCCTCCCTAGGACAGTGCCCTTGTTTATATGTTTGTAAAAATAAAAAAAATAAAAGCTTTTCTTTTTTCATTTCTCAGTTTGGTCTGTAAACATGAAATATGTTCCATTTTACTGGAAATATAAAAGTAAAAAGATGATCATAGTTATTAATTTGTTACATCTAAGTTTAAAAAAAAAAAGAAAAAAAAAAGAAACACAAATACAAACAAAGGGAAGTGGAGAATCATTCAAAGGGATGGAGGAATGGAAAGAAAAAGGAGGAGTTTGCACCTGGATCACGCATATAAAGGTGTGTGGGGTTTTTGCTAAGTGCTGACAGACAGACAAAAACATTTTTTTTCTTACTCAAAGATTATTATGCAGAACTGTTGAACTTTTTTTTTTTGTTTTTTTATAAGATTACACATTGGGGGTACTTTAAGAAATTATTGTCTCTTACATATTTGACGTGTCAGCTCCTCCTATCCCTTGCCACGTTCTCTTATTTTTTTTTATGGTTGATGGAAGACTAATCCCTGTCGGGCCGAGAGTGTTGGTATAGCAAAGCCCTCCCAACATTGGCGACTCCCTCGATTCGAACCTTGATTCTCATCCAAGGGGAAGGAGCCACTAGCCACTCCTTCCAACCAAATGTTGGTCACGTTCTCTTACTTTAATGCACGAAACAATTTCTATTTACATTTCACCTGCAATTTTTTTTATTACATTTTTATAATTATTTAATCATAATATAAAATTATGTAAGAATCAATCATTTAAAAACATAAATTTTACATAATATTTTAGTGACTTTATATAATTTAAGATTATTATTGATTAAATTGCATTGTAATAATTATAAATAATATGTTCCATATTTATCTCACTCTCTAATTTAATTTTTCAATATCCTAATTAATGTTAATAACTATTTCTTTTTTTTTATCCTCCCTTTAATTTTTTTATATTTTATTTTATAGATTTTAAGTAATATTTAACTAGATATCAATTAAGCTTATATATCTATATATAAATCTTCATGATGTGTCTTATATTGTGAATTATACTTATAATTATAGTAAATATACTTTATCTATACAATTTATCTTCTATTTAATTTGAGTTTTTTTGTTGAAAATATAGAGATTTGTTTTGCATGCAAATGAAATCTTTACTTGGGATATGATGTAAATTTATTACTTTCCGAGTGATTCAAATTTATCATTAATATTTTAGTTAGTGTAATTTTAGCATTATTATTATTAATTTTGGAACAAATTTATCATCATACTTTAAATTTTAAAGTAATTAAAGAATATTCAGTAGAAAATTATATCCAAACGTGTTTTACAATTCAAAAAGTAATTTTGAAAATGATACACCAAGAAAAAAAATAACCATGAAACTAAAATCTGATTTTTTTTTTTAATTTCCTTTTCTTTTATTATGACATTTTCTTTTGAATATAATGCCACATAATTTAAAATTTTCTTTTTCTTTTATATTTTTCTTTTTTCATCGATCGTGGCATTTTTTAATTAAACATAATAACACATCATACTTTTTCAATAAACATGTCCAAGACTCGAGACATTATTTAATTAATAATTTTAAATTTTAATTTAATTATAAAATATATTTTAAATATTAATATTTAATTTTTTTTTTTTAAGTTGAACCTTTGAGGCCTGATGGGTCAAGCCGAGCTAGGCCTTTGAGCACGGGTTTCAAATGGCTAGCTAGATCTGACTCGACTTATCTCATTGACATCTCTATTTTTAGTTGATTTTGCCTTTTTTTTCCTGTCATATCCTTTTTAAATTTTTTTTTATAATTATAATACGGTTTCTAATTGAATATTCTTCATAATATTTCTCAATTATTATATTTTGATTAAATTTGCTTCAAATGAGAAATATGATGGTTAATTTGTTCCAAATTTAAAAGTATCTTGATAAAATTACACCAATGGATAGATTAGTACTAAATTTGAACCACTCACCAAAATAGAGTGATAAATTTGTACCTTATCCTTTTTATTTTAACTTTTGGTCAATAAATCAAATATAATTTGAAGAAGAAAAAACACAAATGGATAATTGGCTCCATTCTTGCTCTTAATTTAAGTTTGGAGATAATTGATCACTCAACTATCTCAACAACATTGCATTAGAATTGAAGTATCAAATTCTAATTTGAAACTCTCACATTTTGTTCATTAATTATTTGTTTAACTTGATGGTAAAGGAGTGTATTAGAATTTAAACAACCTAATATTTAGACCTATCTTATTAGTTTAAGCATTTAAAAATTGGTGATCTAATTAATCTATATTTAACAAAAAATAAATACTATTATAATTTGTTAATCAAATAATGACAACAATAATAAAGCTAAGGAACTAAAACTCTCTTAGATAGTTGGATAGAGATATATCCTACAACTCAAAGTACCAAGGCAAGCTAATTAGCCAACCTTAGCTAGCTAGTGGATAGTATTAAATACCACTCATTCAAAAGAAAGGGCTGAGCTGACAGAGACCTTTTTTTAGTGCCTATTTAATCATGGGAAAGGAAAGGCAACTAACACTTGGTTGCCTAAAAATGATAGCTTAGCTCTAATTCCTTGGCTGTTGGGTACCAAGTTGAGAGTCCCATAATTATTACTTTGCCTGTCTTTGAGAATTCTTATTCAAGGGAAAAGAGAATTATGGCCACCCCACCTGACCGAAAATAATTTTAAAAAGAGATAAAGAAGAACATCCTAAATAAAATAATAATAAAGTTTATACTGTGATAATCTTGTGAAGAATTGCTTTGGTGATATTTTTTGTCCAATATTTAATTTCTTAATGATATAATTACATCATAATAATCTTAGTTTGGTGGGGAGCTGAAAATAGTAATGACATGACAATTGACAAGTGAATGGAAATGTATAGTTTTGCCATCTTTCACTTTAAATATGTCTCTGCCTTTCACGCCTTATAAAATAAAGAAATTTGGACTAAAAAACAAAAGAGATTATAAAGGTGAAAAAGAAAAGAGGGGGAAAAGAATGAGGAGAAAATTGGGGCATATCAATCATTTCTTTTCATCTAATTTCAATTGAGGAGTTAAGTACAAAATGAAAATCATGGTTTTGCCTTTTTGATTGAAAAGAATACCACTTGTTAGCTAGAATTGAATAATGATTGAAATTCTTTAAAAGAAAAGTAGAGAAGGGGATTCCTTGAAGAGGGCTCTAGATCTTGTTTATCATTTCCTAGCATTGGCCACCAAAAACCAACTTCTTGGGTGAACTTAGGGTAATTGGTTTTATTCCTAATAAATTTTTTATATTTTTAATTAAAATTGTCAGAATTGAATTCTCATTGTTAAAATTAAAAATTAAATACTCTATCAACAAATCATGTGATGCAAAAACCTAAACCTTCACTAAAATCCATTTCTTAATTCACTTTTTGGCCATTGCCTTGGTATATCATGCTAACTCAATGTGGTTAAAAGCAAAGACATGGAGAAGAAACCCAACATGATAAAAATTTCAAGAGCTTTTGTACTCAAACTAAACTATAATGAACTGAATTAAAACCCATGGGAAAGATAAAAAAAAAAAATTACCCAATTCTTTGTTACTGTTAGATTATTCAAAGATCTTTGGATTAAAGAGATTTGGTACAAATTGATGGGTGTGTGAGAGAGGACTAACCCCACCATTGCCTTTTCCATGGGGGGTGCAAAAAAGGGGTTGGGAATTTAAAACACACAGAATAAAGGGCAATGGCTCTCGTGAGTGGTGACCACCTCCAAAGGGGACCCTTTTAAGCTTCAAAACAATAGATAAAAAGTAATAAAAGGAATGAATCAATGAATGAAACATGAAGGCCACCCCCCTCAAAATCAAAAGTAATATCTACGTTCAAGATTCAAGACTCTTAACCCATTCTTTTAATTAAAACAAGAAGAGGAAAAAAGAAAGTTGTGTTGCAGAGAACAGAAAATGAATAATTGTCCCCACTTAGTAAATGAACAATAATGCTTTACTTTGACAATTTTACTTTACAGAATTTGGTCATCAAGACAGATTCCCCCACACAAGTCACAACTAAGTAGGGAGTTATTTTATAATTTCGATTTTTTTCTTTATCGATATTTATTGAAATTGATATTTGATAGTATTAATTACATTTTGTAAATAAAAATGACACGATCAAAAATATATCCGTGCAATTTAAATCTTATCTAAAGTTTAAACCCCAACCCCAAATCTTTTTTACACCGGCTGAGTTCTTACAGTTCATCAAAAAAATTTCTTTTTTTTAATCAACTTTTCGGTCTTTTGCTGCCAAATGAATTAAAAACAAAACCCATACCAAGAAAAAAAGAAAAATTCTTGGGCAGTTTCTCACCCAGTTGGCCTTCTTCCAACAAACATATATACTAAAACAAGAAAAGAAGATAAACATTCACACCAAAAAAAAAAATAGATAAAGAATGAGAATATGAAACAGATAGTAATAATGAAAAAAAAAATTCTGTGATCCATTTCTAAAAAGATATTTGCATTTACTTTTCTTTTTTTTTTTTCCTTGTTTCACTAAGAACTCTAAAAAAATTAAAAAAAAGGAAAGAAAGAAAAATTTTCATGACATGTTAACATGAACACTGGCATTGGTAACAGAATCACAAACAGGGCAAGTGCCTACCAGGGTGGATCCACACATTGTACACAGACAAAGATGTCTGCATGGCAGCAACAGTACACTTGACTCTTTCTCCCCACACTTTCTGCAATTCCTATTATTATTCCCAACCACCACCGCCTTATCCTGCGCACCACCAACAACACCACCGCTCCGTTGTGGTTGAGGTGGCACCACCTTGCGCCACCCTTCATCACTGCTTCCACAGCTAGACTCTGCATCATCTGCCAACGCGGCTGCGGCGCCTCCCCCGCCGCTAACATGGCGTTCCTCGCTAACATGAGCCAGGACTTGTTCTAAATTGGTGCGTAGGGAATTGGCCGTGGCTTCATTTGTTTGTGCCAAGTCTCTCCACAGTTGGTTCTCTACGTATAGGCTTTTAACCCTTTCTTGAAGAACCCAGTTTAGTTTCCCCATTCTTTGTATCTCTTCATCTTTTTCCTTCAGTTTCTTCATAACCCCTTCTTGGATTGCTGTAATCAACATTCTTGATTGCCTCTTTCTTCTTTCTTCAAGTTCCAACTTCACTTTTTCTGTCTGTAATTAATGCAAAAATATAGAAAGTTTATATCAATAAATTGTCATGTTAACTCAGCATTAAAAAAAGGAAAGAAGGGGTTCTTTTTTTTCCATTGAAACAGCTGTATTAAGAAAAAGTTGTTTTTTTGTTAAAGAACTTACATGTTCAACAATGAAGCGGTCAATTTCTTGTTGTTGTTGTTGGATCTGGGAGAAGACATTATCATCAAGAACAGAGGAAACACCAGAAAATTTGTTCTTTTGAGGGACTGAGTATGAATCAAAGCCATTGGTGAATGAATCTCTAGGCCTTTTTCTCGGAGCTGAAACTGGGATATTCATATTGTAGGTAAGGCCACTATCAGCTTTGTTGATTGAAGTTTTGGCTGAAATATTTGGATCACAAACAAGGGATTGATATAATGGAAAAAGCTGTGAATTAGCTTCTTGCATTGTATCAACCAAAGGAACACAAGAATCCATCTGGGTATTGTATATACTGCCACTTCCTTGATTTATTTTAATAAAATCTCTGCTACAACAAAAAAAAAAAAAAAACATCATGTTAAAAAAAAAGGAAGAAACTTGAAAACAAATTAAACCATTTTTAATAAAGAAAATTAGGATATAGATATTTTGAAGTAGTACCTGTTGGTGATTAACTGAGGAGGGAAAAGATTCATATGCCGAGCTTCAACTGCCATTGGAGTAAGCTGTTGGTTTTTGATTCTTTGCTTCTATGTTTGCTTTGCTTTGATTTGTAGTAGTTTTTGTTGTTCTTTGAGTTTGCCAAGAGAAGGAATGATATAGAAATATAGAGAAAAAGAGAGATATAAGGGGAGAGGGGAAAGAGAGAGTCTTTGGCTTTAAAGAAGGGGAGAACAAGGAAAATAGACAGCATGCAAAAAAATATATAAAGAAGATAAAAGAAGATAGAGGTGGCGACTAGGGACTAGGGAGGGTTTCCCTCTCAATAAAATTGGGTTTTTTTAGGCTTTGGTTTTTATTAGAGAGAGAAAGTCAAAAAAAGAAGAAGACTTTTTTGTTTATAAATAAAAGAGATCAGAGAGAGGGAATCAAATCGTTATTTATTTGTACACAAATTTTCTTTACAAATTAGCAAAACATGGGGTGGCAGATTTTGTTCCTTAGATTTAGTTACTATATAAATTCATTCTTCCCTTTCTTTTTTAATTTTAGTGCGATTTTTATTTATATTTTTACATTAAAGTTTTACTTGATTGAGTAGATAAAAATTGAAAAAGAGAAATGTAAAAAAAAAAAAAAATCATATAAAGCTTAGTAAAAAAAAAAAAAGATAAAAAAAATAAAAGAAAAATTAATTTTTATTATTATATTTTTTGTAAATTGAAATAAAAATTTAAAATTTAAAATTTAAAATCTAAAATTTAAAAATAATAATTAATAAATAATGTTATAATTATGCATAGTTTGACTTACATCTTTATCATTTTTTTTAATCTTATCATTACAATTTAAAATAATTTGTTTAATGTATAAAGATAAAAAATTATTGTCATTTTTATTTTTTTACTCTCATTTTTTTCCTACCAAATCACTTAAATTTTTTTTTTTTTAATTTTTACCCACTCAAATCAACCTTCTATTTTTTACTCTACCAAATACACCTAAATACTACTACCCTCCCTCAATTTAACTTTCTTTTATTATTATTATTATTATTATTATTATTATTATTTTCCACTCGTTTTTTTAGGCGTGTTTTTCTCGGTAAGGGTAGACTGATAAGGGCATTAAGGGAGTTTAATATTTCCTTTTCGGTCTATAACCAAAAACGATGAGGCTGTGATTTTTATTTGAGTAACTGACATGCAGTGTATCTGCCACGTATCAGCTCCATGTAGTTTCTGCCACGTAAGCCGATCACTACGGTCCAAGCAAGAACCCCATCTTCAACAATAAAAGAAAAAATAAATAAAAATAAAAACAGGTGAAGGTCCGTTGTGAACGTGACCCAACAATGGACCCCACTACCTTATCGTACGTGCGAAGTGTGGGATCTTTCTTTTTACGTAGTAATAATAAATAATTTTAAAAAATAAAAAATACTCTTCTTCATGTTGCTATGCTGCTAGTGCTAGCCCACGTTTGTGGGACCCAGTTACGGTTTCCCCGTTTTGCTACCTTTGTCTTCGTCCCCTTTCTTTAGTTGGTGTTTCTGTACGGACAACTAACATCTCTTGTTGGAATCGCATTTAAAGTTTATACAAGTTAAAATTAAAATCTCATAAGGTTACCATCTTTAAAAAAATGTTTTTTTTTTATTTTAAGACAAATAAACAATTTTATATGATAAGTTAGGTTTCAATTGATTTGGCAGGATATATTTAAGGAATTAAATAATTTTATGTGATACACTGTTTATTTAATTGTTCATCGATTTTTATTATATATATATATAAATGTTAAGTACTGATTAAGATGTTATATATAAATAAAAAAATATATAATTAATACATCATTTTTTTTTAATTTAGTAAAAGTAATTTAATAAAAATAATATATTAAATGCAAAAAATATTCTTAAAAAGATAAATAAATAATTTTTAACCAGCCTATTTAATAAAAAAAACCATCTAATTTATTTTAATTAACTGAATTTTAAAACGCAAAGATATAAGAAATATTAAAAGCAAAGACTTCAATAATAAAATCTTGACATCATTATTACAAAAGAATTAAGTACTCTTAAAAGTTTCTTGGTTGATCCTATTCCTAGGTTATTAAAATGCATATGAGACAAAGGAAATGTTAATCAGATCACAAAAAATTAAGATAAAAGTGATGGGATGAATATAAATTAAAATATATATATAGGACAAAATGTAATTAATTACAAAAAATAATTGGTTTTCAATTAGAGATTTAAATCTAAACTTTTTAAAAACTTCCCAATAACGTTTAATAGCTGTAACTCATCCTTCTGACTAATCCAAATAAAGTGCTAACTTCCCAAGGTTTACCAATCAAATTAAATACTTTAAAGAACATTAGATGTCTATAGTTATATTCCCTTTTTAGTGTGTGTATATATATATATATATATACATATTTACATCCTATACATAATGGAATTTTTAAGTTTCACAAGAGAGAATAAATGATTGATAATTTGATATTGATAAGTATTCTATTAAAATTATTTAGAAAAACTAATAAATCAATTAATTATTAAATGAATCTTTTGATGAAGTTTAAAATATTTTGACTAAAAAAGGGAGGGGCACTATAAAAATCTTGTGAATATTTCTCCACCTAAATTTGAGACAAAAAGAGAAAAAAAAAAGTTCTTGTTCTAGCTAATGTTACTATATAGATTCACTAAATTGCCAATGTAGCATGTGAGGGATCTCAATCTTTTTTACCTCAAATGACTCCAACAAATTAACCAAGATTTGCTGGTTATCTATCATAGCATGCTTGAACTATAAGTAACTTACTGTTAATAATTATGGAAACAGATTCCCTACATTGCCTTTCCTCACTGGCACTCTATACAGTTTTTTTTTTTTTTTTTTTTTTTTTTTTTTTTATCTTTAAAAAGAAATAATGGCATGTTTCATACATAAATTCATGAATTGGAAGTTTACAAAATTTGGCATTAGAAGTCAACAATTGATGAATTGAATACCCCTAAAATATTATGAAACAGAACCTAATTTTAATGCACTTGATTACTTCAGCTAAATTTATATGGAATATAATTAAGGCAGTGAACTACCCATTACCACAGAAAAAAAAGAAATTCAGAATGTAGCATATCTTTAATGAAATCTTGATTGTGAAATTGCTATCAAATCATAAAATATTTGGTAATCTTGATTCCCAATATAATTTAATCCAATGCTTATCCTATTTGTGATTCATGGCATTTTTGGGATGACAGATAACTCTTCACAGAATCAAGATAAGTATGGCTGATGTATATATGCACCATATGCTTTCTATGTCCATTTATTTGTTCTTTAAAAAGAAATTAAATGCTTTTTGAGTGTGAGAATTGATATCAGAGGTGGGGTTTTTGGGGGGTTGTGGATTCAGATAAGGAATTTATTACAAAAACTATTTGCAAACAAAGACTTAATTATGAATTAACATGACTATTGCTTGTCACATTAATGTTTACTTCTTTTTTTATTTTTTTTTGGGGTACCTTTCAATTAGTAGCTGAATGCATGTATAGATATGCATCGATAATGGTTTTTCTTGCTTCCCAAACAGCTCAATTTTGTCGGTGCCATACTAGGGCTTTCCTTTGATTTTTTTTTTTTCTTTTCTTTTCTGAGGAAGGTAAAAAAATGTAGAGAGAAAAATCTGCAACTTCACTAAGCTAACTAATATTTTCATGAAAGGTTAACACATGCATCGCATTGGGATTGGGATTGGGATTGGTGCTTTTGATACTTGATTAGCTGACAGACAACGTTTTAGGAGCCATGATTTTTAGTTCTAGTTTTTATATACCATCTAATAAGGAATTGGAATTCCTGTCTTTGAGACTTTGACCAAAGCCCATTTTTTTTCCCCCACGAAATTTCCTCTTTTGAAGGTCAATATCTGTTTGAGATGAGGGCTTAATTTCTTGGCTTTCCTATAGCTAGCTGGCATAATTTGATCAGTGATTCCCTTTGGTTTCTCAATTCTCCATTAATTTCTTTCATAATTTAGATAATTATAAGTCTATAACAGCTCAAAGAAATTAAATATGATGATTGATTTAAGGGAAAAAAAGGTTTTTTTTTTTTTAGATTTTTAGTCTATCCTTAATCTTCCAACCCATATCTTTTTAATTCATTCGAGGAAGACTTCACGCACTTAAATTCTCTCTGATCTTCAAAAACCTGCTCAGTATACATGCCATCTAAACTAATATTCAATTGAAAAAAAAGTTAAATATACATACAATATATATTACAAAAAAGACAAGTCAAAATATTCATAAATCCAAATTCTCCCAGCAACCAAACTTTGATCTCCCCTTCCCTTCTTCCCCACAATAAATTGAAATGATGGCCAAGTTCTGCAACCACCATGAGAGGCTATTGACCAAAATTAAATGGGATAGAACAGTCACCCCCACAATGTCCTATACTATCTAACATGCTAGTTGAATTCCCTCGCACACACGCACGTTGAAAAGGAAAAGTAGAAAGATTTAAAAAGAAAAAAAAAATGAAAAATAAATCAAGGAAAAAGAAAAGGAGTTGTCACCACCACCAAGAAAGAGAGATTGCAAATAAATGTAGACAGATGGATTCCCACATCCCACCACCGTCCCCTTCTCATCTTTCAGTACTTTTTTTTTTTCTTTTTCTTTCTTGTTCATTTACTCTATTATTGCTTTGCTTCCATCATATCCCAATGGGGTTTTTCTTCACTTTAACCACCTCAAAAGATAACAAAAAAGTAAACCAAAAAAAGGAACAATGAAATATATATACATCAAACACACAAACAAACAAAGCAAAGCACAATTGTAGATACTGAGAGATGATCAGCTAAATTCATGATTGGTCCTATCAAATGTTTACTGCAAATTTTGCTGTCAAGAACTCAATCTAATCCGATTAATCGATGTTTATAGGTATTTATTAAAATTAATATTCATACAATTAGTAATTAGTTAAGATAGTAAATTCTGATCTAGAATTTAATTACTAATATGAAAAATATGTAGAAGCTTAGTACTATAAAGTAATGTCCTTTCATAAAAGTAAATTGGGAGTCTTTGCATTGCCTAAACAAATGCCAAGTTCATGGGAATATAAATTTATTTAGCAACTAAATTATAAAATGCAGATTTCCTAGAAGTTTCAAATGAGATTCCTAGAAATCCCAGACTTTCACTTTTAAAAGCAGAGTTTGTAGGGTTGTAGCAACAGTAGCCACACTAGCCAGCCACTAATTATTTTCTTTCTATTTTGTATCTTCAAAGGTAGGTTTTATATGCCAGCCACTGGGAGATCCCCATAATGATTCAAAAAGCTCTCAAATGTGGGAGCCACCAATTGGGGAAAAAAAGGTGTACTCTCATCCTCCCTTTTTGGGGTTTGCTTACACTATATTGGGTTTTTTTTTTTTTTTTTCCATTTTATGATAGAATTAGAGTTATCTTCATATTTTGTCAGAAAATAAACCCTAATTTCAGATGATTTTGAAAATGCATTTTTTTCACATCTAAAATGTGATACATTTAAAATTTTACTCTCAAAACATTCTTCACAAGTATTGAGCTTTAATTGACCAAAAAAAAAAGAACTCCTTAGTCCTTATGCTCTTCATTTTCTATTGAAAAATGTAATCTTGTAAACATGAAATGAAAACAGATCATCTCTTTAGTACAAGTCTGTGGGGATCCTTTTAAAGTGGGTGGCTAAATGAGTAGTAAATTAGAAAAATCACTGATAAAGTGCTTATGCTTTTCTAGTAAGGCAGAAAAGGGGCTAAAATGGGTCCCTCCAAAAACCTTATTATTTTTTTTTTTGGAAAGCCCAAAACCTTAATTTTAGGACATGTGCAATTGAGTTGTGATTATTGACCTAATTGAAAAAACAATACCCAATTAGAGTAAAATTAGGTTTGTCATTTGAGACCAAATGATTTGACACCACCTTAGCATGTTCTATATAAATATATTAATTAACTTTTTCAAATGCAAATTTTACCCTAAACAAGTTCAAGTGGTCAATGGTTTCACATGAACTTTCCTTTGCTAACTGATTATTAATTACTTACAATTATGTTGTTGATTAGTCCAAAACTTACCCTAAATTAATCAACTTTTGGTTTTCATACAAACATGAGTATCCAAGAGAGATCATGCACCTAATGATGTAATTGATTAAGTTGTTTTTGGATCTGTTTTCTTTTCTGTCACCCACCTTTGATAAGATTTATGTTTGGAGATATTAAAGTTTTGGTTTCCAAGAAACAATGAAAACCCATTTGTGGGGACAAAGTTCTTTGGATGTTGCTGCAATTTGTGACAATGAATTTTGCCAAGATGTTTGTTTATAGTTTAGTTTGAAGTAATAATTTTAAAGGGGAAAAAGAACCAATTAATGCCCATTTTTGCATTTATTTGAAGTCATTTATTTTTCTCTATTTGAGGGCAAAAATAGGGGGAGGTTATTGATAGGATTTTATTGAATTCAGGACCTATTTAACTCTCATGCTTGTTTAAAATCTAAATAAAAAATGAAGCTTTAAAAAAAAATTCATTAATTTTGCGGGCGGTCCAATATCTCATAATAGATGAATATTTAATTTTCATTGATTTGATCAGTTATCTTTTGAAAATTTGTTTCAGTCCTTTCTGGATTGTCCCTTCTAAGAAACAGCCAGAATTAAGTTATTCATTATTCAACACTAAGTACATAGTAACTTATTTGGATTCTTATTGCTTATTCAAAAAAAAAAAAATCTAGAAATGGTGATGAAAGTAATTAAATATTTCTTCAACCAAAAAAATATAAAAAGAAAACTTTCAAATTTCAATTCAGCAACTATATAGTTGTACCAACCCCTTGTTGCAAGTCCTAACAGTAGTTTTTTTAGAAATATATTTAACTAACCTATCTAATACGAAACAAAATCGCCTAATTTAGATAATCGTCACTATTTTTTTAATAGAGGATTCTCGCTATCTTTAAATAAATATTTTTTTTCAAAATAGACCTGTTCACAGATCGGATTACTCGTTCGATCCGGTTCGATTTGAATTGGGTCGAGTTTGGAATAATTTTTTTTTTAAATTTGGATTGATATGGCCAGATTATTATTAAAATAATAAAAATATTTTTTATTTAAATTTAATTATTAAAAAAAGTATTATAATTTTTTTTAACATTTTAACATATTTTAAACAATAAAACGGCTTTTGAGCCGGGCCAAATTTGAGCAAGCAAAAAAAAAAATTTAATTGAGTCTACTCGATACAATCTGGTCCATGAACATCTCTATTCCAAAAAAAAAAACAATTGTAATATAAAGATAAAATAGATTCCAACAATCGGGGTACGTAATGTTAATGTCGAAATTTCTTGGCATTTCTTACTTGAAAATTAAGTTAGGTAGGGGGGCATCGTTTTTTTATTTTTTCACGTTTGCGGAAGTTGCCTTGAAACATTCCGATTTTGCAAATTTTCAGAAGAAAATAATTGAGCTAACTTTCATGGGCAAGAAAAAGATTTGAGGAGAGAAATTACTATCGACCTTTGATATAGGATCGACAAGTATGGCAATATTAGGATATGTAGAGCCCCCAATGTTGGCTTTGAAAGATGGATATGGAGCTTCCCATTCCATCAAACTTTTCTAACAAAAATTCCATTCATACATAAATTTCGTGTAAATTGACAAACCAAAGGGGATTCGAGTTAAAAAAAAATCATTAGTTTTCAGCCACGAAAAAGGACAAAGAATTTAGAAACTTTCCCCTAACCCTAACGATGGCGATGGGGATATCCAGTCGTTTTCCTAATCAGAATTTCTCTTTTGGAGGCTGCTAAAAAATATTTATTGAGTGCTTGTACTATAGAGCCTTTAGTGTTGTCATTAGTCACGTACTTTATCAAATTTAATGTTACACCAATATGGACCAAATTTACAGCCTTTCAATCTTTAATGATGTGGATAGATTGTGGTCTATGTCTTGTTTTAAGTTCAAACCAATTTTTAGATTAAAGGTAGGTACTTCTTTGGCTTTACTCATAAATCAATATATAAATATATATATATATATATGTTTTCCATATGATGATGAAAACCCTAGAAGAAACTGAATTTCTAGCTAGATATAATTAATATAGTTGGTATTGCTGTCTCTCTTAACTATTATCAAAATTTAAGGTGTCATATTCTTTGACTAATTATAAACTCTCTAAGATATATATATATATATATATAAAAATGTTGAGCTACTTTTGTGCACACAATCTGTTTAGATGTGTTCAAGAGGCAGACACTCGTTCAGGTTTCAAGGTTTATTTGAAATTGAGAAGATTTAGATAAAAATATTAGATCCATTAAGTGAGACTAGACACAAATTAAAGGCTCATTTTTTAAACGGGCCGAGCCTTGATTAAAGCCTTTAAGGTTCAAATCCGACTCAATCCGATGGTTATTAATATATATTTAGTATATTTTATGTTTATATATTAAATTAAAAAAATATTAAATATTAAATATAAATATCATATATCATATATTTTGGTTTGAATTTTGAAAAATAAACTTGTGTTATATTATATAATTTTGTTAAGTTGTTGTTTAATACTTAATATAATCATTAATTATTATTTTTTGTTTGCAAAAAGTATATGGATCTGAACAATCCATTTAAAAATATGGATGAGCCAAGACAGATAATGAATTCCATATTTCAAGTTGAGCTTAATAGTTTTCATGAAATCTGTTTATATCATGTCTAACATGTCTATTTATATTACTATTCTTATATATTGTGCAACTTCAAGTGTACGTAATCCATATCTTGCACACACACAAAAAAAAAAAAATTTACAAAACCATATAAATTGCATAATTAATTAATTTAATTTTCTCCAAAACCTATCCCTGGACCTTATATAAAGAGAACTATGGCATGAGTCACCAAAATTAAGCAGGAAGACAAATTGTAGATAACCTCGAAGATTGATTAATTGAAAGCTGAAATTGATTAGACTGAAAAACCCCCAAGTTTTGAATATTTCATGGAGTTTAATGATGCAAAGGTCATTGTTGATAGGCATGTGAATATTATTTCTTGAAAGTGACCAAAGGCATATTTTTGGCAGCTAATTCCCTTATTTTTTCGCCACCATGATAGATATACCCTTATAGCTTGTTAGCCGTCCTTGTTGGGAGTTGGGACAAGTTATTGAATTGATCAATAAATTTTGTATAAATTTTTTAATAAAAAAAAGCCTGCGGATAGGAAAAAAAATTACAGTTATTAAGATTCGAACCACAAATTTATTAAATGTCATTTTTTAAAAGTGATTATATGAATCAATTGGATTAAATTTCGAATTCAATTTTATACAAATTTGAATCATACTATAAGAATTAAGAACTTATCTAAAAGGACAAAATGAAAAAAAAATGTTTGAGCATGTAATATAATTACAAAAACCTAATTTTCAAGCAAGCATCAATTCATCATCATAACCTGGTAGATGTATCAATTTCTTGCAATTTCCCCCCTTTTCTTTACTCCTCAACTAACATAAACGTGAAAGTATTGAAGAATCATTTAATGCCATCCGCACAAATTGCACTTAATTTTTGGCTTTTGACGTGTAGCAAATAGCAACGTATACCCCCCCCCAAAAAAATCAAGTTGGTCTCAATAATTTTCTATCATATAGCGCTTTCCACATTGCCGTGCACAAAAGAATCGAAATAAAATTATAAACAAAAAAATTCGAGTGAAATCAGTGTTATCTATCACTAAAAAAAATCAATTAAGATTGTGATTGCACCACCCATCATATCCTTCGTAAAATAGTTTATCTTCTAAAGGCCTGCTAGAGTAACATGATAGCTACATTTTGCGAGTAATGGTCTCATTACTCATGTTTTTGAGCCTAATTATGATATGCAATTATGGGTTTAATCATCTACACATTTCCTTTTCTTTTGAAGTTTTTTAAATCAAGTTTTTTTTTTTTAATAATGGGGTTTTCATTTCTTAGAAGTTTAATCAAACGACCTATATATATATATATATATAAGTCAAAAATACATATAAATTAATGAATCAAAAATAGAACTTATAGAAGTTAGGTAGCTTATCTAGATCAGGAGATAACATCATTAGCATCTGTCTTTATAATTCAAACCGTAGAATGTCACCTAAATGTTTTATATAGAGAGAGGAGGAATTCATTTATATCCGTTTAAAATTAATTAATTTTACACGCTTTTATAATTTTGTATACGATTAATATTTTAACAAATTGACGAATGGGTTTAGCAATATATTAATACTTGTCGTGCACATAAAATTTTGAATCGATCTAAATATCTCTATTATATCGATCAAAAATACTATTTTTTTAATATATATATATATATTTATTGGATATTGATTTGGTCTTCATTTAATTGAAATCTAAGCAAAGATAATTTTGTTTGCTGATGCCCAAAACAAATTTTTTAAGATTCCCTAAGCCTAAGTCACCTTTGATCCATTTGGACCATTTCTATGTGAACATATATACTTGGATAAAGAAGTCCAGTCGAACAAAATTGTGGTAAAACACAAATTGAATCAAAGGGAAAAGATCTTTCTAAATTACTGTCTGTTGAAGAGAAATGAAAATTTTATGAGCAGATTCTGAAAGAAAAAAAAAAGCTGTTTGTTGAAAGGAAAACTTTGTTGCGGTGTTACCACTTACCGGTAGAGAAGACAATTTTAATGGTTTTGGAGAGATAACGTTAGACATTGTTTTACAAGTGAGAATATGCAAAATCAATTTCGAAAAGGCTCGATTGTCAATGACCAATATTTCCTTGTAACCCACATCAACCATCTAATCTTTTTTAGTAGGATTTTAGGTTGATAAGAGTAATATTTTTTGTAGATGGCTTAGCCAATAAAAAATTCAGCCTATATGTTGGATCTGGATCAAGTAAGGTCTTAACAAATTAGTAGGCAGCAGTGCTACCATTAGACTCAATTTATCGGGGAACTAGTACTTAATTTATCATCCATGAAAGTATCTTAATTTTGAAAAAATATTGTCAAGTTTGGGGAAAAATTACATTAATATATGTTAGTCAGTATACATGTTCAAGAATTAGATTATACGTTCAAACTCGAAAATCTACCTAATATTTGAGTGGATTTGACATAAATATTAGATCCGATTCGATTCATGAATATATCTACTAGTCTCTATAGATTGATTTTCAGTTTTTAATTCGTTTTACATTGCCAAATCCTTAATATTATACAATTATAAATTGTGTGTGGATTTGAGAATAGCAAATTAGCAATAAATGAGTATATGAGATGATCAATTTAATAGTATTAGAAAGTTAGATGGTCTGTTCTAAACAGGGCATCTCTCTTTATTAATTATGCATGGAATTCAATTCTCTCATATTTCGGCAGTTTCTTTTCAAGTCCAGCTAGAGTTTTTAGAGAAGAATAATGAAAACCTAATTTCACATGCATTGTCATCTGAGTCGGCTTCAATTATTATCTGATCAGACAAAAAAACCTTATAAATCAGTACAATTGCACATGTTTGTTAATTAATATTAATCAATTAGCTGTTCTTTTTTCCATTATTTTATGATCAAGGGATGACTAAAATTGAAGAAACTAACTAAACCCAATTTTTTTTTTCCTTTCCATTTTCAAGAATGTCTGCATTATAAATCATGTGAGAGTCAAATATAATTAATAATAATTGTTTACAAATTGTAATATAAAATAATATTTGAATTTGTGATTTTCTTTTTGGTCATAAAAGCAGCCCATGGGATCGGCTGTTATGAATGGTCTGGCAGAACTTGGTTGTCGTTGTGACTTTTAATGACCCAAATCAGGGGTCGACAATTCTCTGCAATTGTTTTCTTTTGTTTTGGTTCTTTTAAGTATAGGAAACAACAGATTGGACGTTTCAACAACGTCATGTTTTCATAAGATTGTAAAGTTTTTTATTTTATTTTTGGATTTTGCTAATGCCCTTGTTAAGATTACTATATATAGTAATATCTTCATCCAATGCATCGAAAATGATAAATAAAATTGTCAACTTTTATATTTAATACAATATTATTACTATAAATAATATATTAACTAATCTTAACAAGTGCCTTAAGAACACTCGTTAGCAAAACCCTTTATTTTTTTCAGTAATGGCATGCACCACCACCGTCGAACCTGCTAAAAAATCTGGTAAAATCAATGTCAGTTCACTGACCTCAATGATAGACATAAAACCAAATTCAGAGACAATTCATTGCGATTGACCCTTGATTAAGGCTGCCTTCTGCACAAAAAATACCAAGCAGAAAATTTACAAAACGGACAGTGGCAGAAACACACAGGAATAGGAGGGGACCAAGGCTCCCAAATTTTTTGAAATATATATATATATATATATATATAAAGCTTCATTTATAATAGGTCAAATTATACTATTAATCTATTTACTATAGTTAAAATTCAGATTTAGTCTTTAAGAATTTTGGTATTTTTACTTTTCGAGATTTTGAATTTCAGTCCAATTTTAAATGGTGTCAAATTTTCACTGTTAAGTATGCTGACGTGGCATTGACCATGCTGACGTGGGCATTGACCATGTTGGCATGGCGTTGACCATGCTGATGTGACGAGCTTAGTTAGCAATTTTTTTGGCATGTGGATTTTTTTCACGTAGATTACTAACTTGGATGATCAAATGATGTAATTAGTCCTTGTTATATTAAAAAACGAATTTAGTCCTTCTACAATGATTTGAAAAAATTTTGATACCTGTATTTTTCGGGATTTCAAATTTTAGTCCAATCTTTAAAATATTAAAAAATAATAAAAAGATTCACATTATTAAAATATATTATTTTTGTTAATATTAATATTCATTATTAAAATATAAAAATATTTATGTTTAGTTTAATAATATTAAAGACAGAAATATTTAAAATTAAAATATTAAAAAAAATTATTTAAACAGATTTAAATTTTTTTGAATTAAAATTAAATAAAATTATTTTTATTAATATAATAATTTATTGTATCGAATTAAACATGAAAAGAGGTAAAAATAAAAAGTATTCTCAAACAATCAGAGAGAATAAAGGGAGTGATGAGCTTCAAAAATAAGCTTGTCATAGGTAACATGGTCAAATAACACCATGCTTTTCACCCTCTCTTGTTGCTTTCCTTTTCTCCACTTCTGTTATTATAACAAATAAAAAAACCGTAAATCGACTTCTGATTTAACTCTAAAAAACATAAAATAACTCCCGTTAAAAATATAATCAAGGAAACATATAGTAAAGAAAATGACCTTCTTTTTTTTCTTACCACCTCCAGGCTTTGCTGGCTTAAAGGAATGAGGAGGAGTTGTCTTTCTTCGGGGCCTGCAAAAGCAAACAAAAAAAACAAAACTAAGTTAGATACAATCTAAAGCAAAGTTGGTTTTAATTTTTATTGGTATAAAAAAGAATGATAAATCTAGGGAGATGAACATATAATGATATTTGCTCGAAGTGAAGAAAAAATGGGAAAGAACTGAGGCACAATTTTTGGGTGCCATGAGACAGATTAAATGGGAAGGTGAGGTGAGAGCTTTTTCTAACTCTAAGGTTTGGTTGTTTGCTTCCCGAGACTTCCAAAGTCTCCTTACAATGTTTGTGTTAATTTTGTCTTTGAAATTATTATCTCTGTTAGCATTTAAGGTTCGATTGATTTTTTTTTTGTTGATATTGTTTGAGCATAACTTTTAAGCCAAGTAAATGTTATTGTTTTAACTTTTAATAGTATAAATATTTTTAATATTTTACGAATAAATATTACTCTTTTTAATATTTATATTAATAAAATAATATTTTAATAATATTATTATTTAAAATGTTATTATTTTAAAATATTATTATTTTTCAAAATTAATTTTTGCAAAATAAATGAACCTTAAGATTGGACCAAATTTTGAAATCTCGAAAAATTCAGGTACCAAAAAAGTTTTAAATCATTGTAGAGGGACTAAATTCATATTTTGATATAAGTGCAGGGACTAATTACATCATTTGATCATCCAAGTTAGTAAGCCACGTGAAAAAAAATCCACGTCATCAGTTGCCAAAAAAAAATTGCTGACTAAGCTCGTCACGTCAGCATGGTCAACGCCACGTCAGCATACTTAACGGTGAAAATTTGACACCGTTTAAAATTGGACTGAAATTCAAAATCTCGAAAAATAGAGGTACCAAAATTCTTCGAATTAAAGTAGAAGGACTAAATCAGCATTTTGGCTATAATACAGGGACTAATAATACAATTTGACCTTTATAATAATACTAGAATTCTTTCCCGCTTCGCTGGGGTTTTTTTATAATATATATAGAATTTTAATTAAATTAACAATTATAAATAAATATAAATTGAATAATATTCAATAATTATTATTTATTTAAATATTTTTATATTTTAATATCATAAGTAAATGAATTTAGAATTAAAATCAAATCACAATGACAAAATATGCAATATGGGATGAATTGAGATACGACATAAACACAACATGAGAAAATAATTAAAAACGACACGACACGAAAAATAATATGAACACAACACGAATACACGAACGTGTCAAAATCTATATAAAACGAATTATTAATGTATAAAAATTTATATAAATTTATAATACTTTAAACCAAAAAAAAAAACACGAACATGAATATACAAATTTTTTCTAAATTGAATCACTATAAAAAATTATGCAAAATATGTTATGAATTGAAACATAACACGAACACAATTTATTTTTTTTTTTCTTAAAATTGAACCACAGTGACAAACTATGCAAAATAGAAAATGAATTGAGACACGATACGAACACAGCATAAGAAAAATAATTAAAACACAACACGAAAAATAACATGAACACTACACGAATAAACAAACGTGTTAAAAAATACATAAAACGAATTATTAACGTGTAAAAAATTATATAAATTTATAATATTTTAAACACAGACAAAAATAATACGAATACAAACAGACAATTTTTTTTTCTTTCTCTTCTATTTCTTTCTCTCTTTCCCGAAAATACAAAAAAAAAAAATAATCGTAATAACTACACAAAAGTGCCACGTGTCAGCGCATGACAGATTTGTGTAGTTAACTTTATATTATAGTTAGATTAAATTAAATTAAATTAAATTAAATTTTTATATTTTTTATATTTGTTTAATTTGATAGTGTATTTCATATTTTATTTACGTTGATAATGCACATAAATTTTTTTTGAATTAAAAAACTTTCAACCGTTAAATGTATATCGAAAAATACAGTATTCATATTCGATATGATAGAGATATCAGAACAATTCGAAATTTTACGTGCATGAAGAGTACAATTATATTATTAAATCCATCAATCTATTTGTTAAAATATAAATCGTATAAAAAATTATGCAAGTGTGTAAAATTAATTTAATTTTACACTAGTGTAAATGAATCTCTGCTCATATATATATATATATATAATTAGCTTGACATTTAGCCCAAAATAAAGATATTGTTGAGTATGATCCTTATATTGCTATATGTACATGTGTGTCTTGTGCTTTGGTGTAGCCTAGCTTTCAATAAATTTATAATTAAGAAAAAAATAACATGAAAAGTTGACCTAATAAATTTGAATTATTTTATCTCAATCAATGATAAACTCCAACTCTTTCCTTATGTTGATCTTAATTCAAATTGCACAACAATTAGAGATTCAAAGCCATGACATGAAGAGTTAATAAAAAGGAAGTTGACCTAATTAATTTGACTTGTCAATGAATACAAGTTATTGAGATCAGGAATTAAGTATTTTTTTTAATTCTCTCATTAATGTGCCTTATGTAGTACTAATTGCATACAACCTAAGAACATTTAAAAAAAAAGAAACCCAAGTGACATATATCAGATAAAATATGATAATTATTAATATATAATAACATAGCAAAGACAAATGAAGTTTTTTCTTTTTAATTAGTGCACTTAATTAGTTAATTAATGTTGCAAACACCCATGATTGATGCAAATGAACTAAATAAACATCTCTTCATATTCTCTCTTACATCAAAACGAAATACAAAAAAAACAAAAAAAAAAAAGATAAACTGTTTTGGGTTTAGGCCGGTTCAAGCTTTAACGAAATTTGATACTCCACATTTTATGATTGTAACCTTCTTTAAATATGTTATTTTATTTTTATCATACAATTGAATAGTCTGACTACTTAAAATGGTATGAAAGTAATAAATATAATAAATTCATAAATATTTATTTATTTTCTTTCTCTTTTATGTTAAAATAGTTAAACATAAGCCCACCAAACCTAATAAATCAAATGTCAAATGTGAATGCAGAAACTTGGGATGGGATTCATGCTATCCTCAAATTTGTTGGTTTTTAGAAGAAAAGAAAGGTTCAAAAGATATGCCAAACTAATCAAATCAAATCAAAGAGTACTTGAGAAGTTATTTTTCAATATTTTCTATTCCCCCATATATATATATATATATATATATATATATATATTTTGTGGAGGACCACAAATGATGGAAAACAAAGAATTGAAATTCGATCTTAAGCTTTACCAATGAATGGGTACTTTTTGGCCATCATCTATATATGGTTTTTACGCAGTAAGGTGACATTGGACAACTAATGTCACCGAAAATTAGATGAAAATTTATAGGAAATGATTTTATTATTATATCTAAATTTTAATAAGTTTTTTACGGATAGGTTGGATGAATGATTAATATGTTTATATGTGGACTTAAGTGTAGAAAAAAATGCAAGTTGAAAAAAATTAAAATAGCAACATATACTTTAATGGATAATAAAACACTGAGTAAAAAAAATTTAAAAAAAATAATTGTTAAAATTCAAACTCAAAAACTCTAATAACATGTTAGATTAATTGATAAATTGTTCTAAAAGTTCAAACTAATAAAAAATAGTAGATTATTTTATTTAAGTTTCAACCAAAGAATGAACTCATCTCTCATGCACCATTCAACAAGTGGCTTGTTAAGCATCGCACCACTCGCCGCCTTATCGATATCATCGCCTAGCTGAAAATTTTGTAAAGAGAAAACCAAAAAAAAAAAAAAAAGAGGAGAATCTATAATATTTTTTCTTTAATGTTTCCCCTTATGGCCTTATCCATGGTTAATTTATGGATTTGCATAAAAACGATTGTGATTTCAATGAGTACTGTTTGATTAGTACTTATATTAAAATGAAATGCAGTAACTAGCTTAATTTTTTAATGCTTTAATGCTCAAATCACCATAATTTTTTTTTCTTGTGATTAGAAAAAGAACGCCAACAACCCACATGATCTCCATCGATAATAAAATAAATAAATAAATAGAAAAAAATTAGGAAAAGTGTGAAATGTGAATAAACTAACCTAACCCTAGCTTGTTTGATCTGTTATCTTAATGATGGATGACAACAATATGGGATCTCTTGTCAAGAAATCATGTAGGATTAGAAGTATATTAAATTATATCTTAATTTATGTAATGTGGGTCCTTTACTTTGTTTAACAACTTTCTGTTTTTTTTTTTTTTTTTAATCACAATAATTATAAGAATCAGGTGGCAAGTTTTAGTCTTAGCAGGCTTAATTTCATGTATTCTTGCGTGTGCAACATGTCCTTGGTGAAAAGAACTGTCCAAAGCTCCCCCCGAAGGCCAAAGCTCTTTTGAAAAAGTTAAAGAATATTTATAGCATACATAGTAGGACAGATCAATTTTGTCTTCATTTATGTTTAAGTAGAAATCAAGTCTTGGAAGATTAATGAAACAACCCCATTTTGAGATTCTGATTTTTTTTTTGTAGGCCCAATTTTTTTTTTTTTTTTTTTTTTGGGTTTAAAACAAAGAGTATTTGATTGCTGTTTGACCCATATCTGAGCTTTGGTAGGAAAGAGAGCAGTGGCTGAGGCAGTTGATTGTGCAGAATTTATGAAGTGGACAGAGAGGCAAAGCACATGCATTAGCATTATCATCTAGTTTTTGAACTAGTTTGTTTTATGAACAAATTTTTGAAAAGAAAGGAGGAGGGGACAAAATTAATAAGAGCTATGGGACCTGATTCCTGAGATGATGTTAACCTAAAGTTTTTTGTAATTGTGTTAAATATGGCATGGGGCAGAAACCAACTAAGGGTTGATTTGACTTTTTTTGGTTTTATTTTGATTTAAATTATGACATATTTTCTGGTTTATATAAGATGGGTCCCTTGATAGGGAAAGAATTTTATGGGAGAATTCTGAAGGTAGATGGATTTGGTGGGGATTTGGAACTGAAAATAAAAATGAAAAAAGACAAAAAAAAACAAAAACAAAGGAGTGGATCAGAAATTGCACTGATAATGTATGACAAGTTTAAAGACTTGGCTTGAGAGAGAAGTATCCAAATTGAATGAGGTTCATGACACTTGACCAAAGAGGCAAAGACAGATGGTGGAAGAAATCATAGCCACAACCACCAGGCAATTCATATTTCAGATAAGTTGTAATTGTATTTTATCAAATGAAGCAGAATTCTGCTACAATACAATTTGTCATTAAATCATCATCAGGTTTATTCTAATATAGCAGTAGAATATCTATTTCCAGGAAATTGTCAAACTTCCACTCCATTGTCCTGCTTAATGAATTGATAAGTTGGTGTTGAAGTAATTTCCTCCAACTCCAGCTTCTGCCCTGCAAAGCTAAAACCTGCCATATACTTACTCCCATTCAATATTTGAATTATGAAGGCAAAAGCTAATTAGTTGTGGCCCATAAGACTTTAATCTGGTTTGGCCTTGGCCCCTTACATTGTAGTAATAGTAGTAATTAAGAAATTCAGGTCAAGTCAAGCTGCTAGTGGATCCAAGGGAAAGAAAATCCTGGTCAAGTCAACAATCATTTTCCTGAAAACCTGATACAGAAGTAGGGGTGTAAACGAGACACCTGTGCTCGCAAGCTACTCGAGTTCGACTCGAAAAAAACTCGAATTCGATTCGGTCATTATCGAGCCGAGCTCGAGCTCGAGCAGCTCGAGCTATCGAGCGAGCCGAGTTCGAGTATCTTAATACCCGATTCGAGCAGCTCGCGAGCCTAATCGAGCTTTTTTTATTTGTAATATTTTTATTATTAATTTACTATTTTACCCTTAATATATATACATACTTAAAAACCCTTAATTCGAGCTCGAGCTCGAATATAAACGAGCCTAATCGAGTCGAGCTCAAATAGTTCGATTTTATCTCGAGCCGAGCTCGAGCTTAAAAAACGATACTCGATCGAGCTCGAACCGAGCTTCGAGCCTCGAGTTTCGAATCGAGCTCGAGCTCGAGCTTCTCAGTATTCGAGCTCGGCTCGGCTCGATTACAGCCCTATACAGAAGGGAAAAATAGTTTCTTGTTTTATCTGGTATATTGGTGGCTGATACCTAATAATGCAAATTTCTTTCCTTTCAATGGTAATGGTAAACCCTCTTCATTGTGGGTGGTTGTTGACTATTTTATCTGCTTATATTGTTGTAATGATGGTCTAAGATGGATTTTTCAGATTTAATTTTGGGGGAACCATTTTTTCTTTGGTCAGCATTGATTAGCAAAGCTGACAGTTTCAAATATCCATTGAAATTCACATTTTCTTTGTGGACTTTCAATGCTCATTGACTGTGAGTTTTTACAGGAATCAGATATATATGTTTACAGCTAAATAATTTATATATACCAAACCTATAATACATTGACAAGATTTTAATTTTTCCCCTTTATGAGGTAAGAGGTATTAGACTTTAGCTTTAACAAAGAGATCTTCCAAATTCAAATCTTCTCCCTCTAATCAAATTGAAGAAAAATGCTTAAGTTTGAAAGTAGGACTGAGTATAAAGTGGCTGTCTTGTAAGTTGTAACACTTATAAAAACTGTTTTGAGACACCCTTTTTCACCTTTATAATTATAAATTATCTAAGAAAGGAAATCAAAACGAAATTGTCCACTGATTTGAATTCCGTAGTTGTATGATATTAGAACTTTGACTTATCAAAGGCATTGACAAGAGTGAAACATGGTGATCATTGTACCTCAGAATGACAAAATCAAGCCATACGGCCCAACTCACAGTATCTGACAAGCAATTCCAAGACAGAACAGCTCAGGTTCAGAATCCGGCCTGAAGGCTATCTAACTGGCCTTCAAAATCTTCAAAATTTGTTAAATTAGATCCAAAAACAAAAGTTGTACCAAATCTTAGCTACGGAGCAAGACATTTGTTGGTTGGAAAAAGATGTAGTAGCAAACATAATGGTGATGGGTATTGGAAAAATTGCACTCGATGACCATAGGCGAGTCACTTGTATTTCAAGGAAACCAGCTTGTTCAGTTCAGTAACTTGTGTCAGTCTTTGAATTTGCTTGGATTTCTGTGTTTGGGGACATTGGTCTCAAGGCTTTATCTCCCAATCCCAGCACATTAGCAGCTGGCAGGCGATCTGAATTTCGGATTAATGATTGAAGCAAGCTTTTTTGGTGCAATGTCAGTGTAAACCACAAAGCTTGGATTGCAATCCCAAATGCTTCAAGAAAGAATTAAAAGGATGCAGTGTTGTTGTTCATTATTTCACAGTTCTTCTTAAGTTGAACCTCCATGATTTCTGATATATGAACAATCGTCAGTCAAATAATCATTACAAATTGGGTTGGAAAAAACACATTACATTTTCCTTTTTCATTTTGCCCTTTTATAGTGGAAAAAAAACCCAAAAATTTGTTAATGGATGGAGGAGAGCGCTATAAATATTACTCCTAAATTAGAATAATCCAACCTATGAGAAAGGGGAGAGATCAACTAAAAATGAGGAGTTAACAAATGACAGCTACTTGGTTTCGACTAAGATTAAGCTTTAAAAAAGACATCTTAAGTACATGTCCTTGCTAAGGTATCCCATGTTTGACCATATATATAGCACTAATCAATTTTAACATGAATTCAATTTTAGACACCTGATCTTCCATATGAATTAATGTTTGAAGTCACTGACTTAACTATGAGAAGCTAACCAACTGAGTATCAACTTTAGATGGCATGCATGCTGAACAAAAGATTAGAGGGATTGGGCCTTGGGGCAAATGCTTCTCCAAGTCCAAGGTTTGTCTGTTTAATTTATTGTGTATTCAAAGGTAATGTACAGGTTTTTCAGCATGAATGCAAGTGTCTCTCTGACTCTCTCTCTCTCTCTCTATTAAACTTTTCCCATAAGAAATAGTAAGACATTAACCAAACGTCCAAACCTTCTGATAATTTGATTAGCAGCAATATAGAGCATGAAAAAGGTAATAATGGAGCATCGAATCAAAGAGGAGATAAGATCCCTTACCAAGGATTGAAATTATTCTTTCCTATAGGTTAATGTTTTAAAATTGATTTTACTTGTTATACCCAACATTATTGAATTGGCTCGAAACATTATAGACCTGCACCTTTGGATAAGAATACTGGAGTTGGGCCTCCAAGATTAAGGTTCAGATGTTTAAACTTCAAAGTATAAATTGGCGCTTAGCTAAGAATGCCCGTAAATTACCCTAAGGACAACATAACATAGTAATTTTGATATACGATACACCAATCCAATCCAAACATAACGTTACTCTTATTTTACTTTATCTTTTTATTTATGAGATAAAAATTTGAGCGTCTAAGCATGCATCAAAACACCAACTCTTGAATCCCTTAACAATCTTTGTTTTACATGTCCTTCATTATGATAAATCGCGATAAATTTGGATATCAAAATTGTGGAGGTTCGAAGTGCTTATACAAGGAGCAGATCATGGATTTGGATGCTCTAAAATGGTTCTCTCTAAACGGATGGCTAAAGAATAAATTCTGAACATATTTTGGTTTCAAGAAGAAATTCAAGTATTTAAATGATACTTATAATCTTGTGGTTACTGGTTAGATATAGCAACTAAATTTGTTTTTAAGTACATATTGAATGGAAATATTAGCAAAAAAAAATATGTTCATTGAGTAGACAGAAAAAGAAAAAAAATGTTAAATTATTTTAATGGTTAAAGTTGCAAATAAGTTGTTTGGAAGTTTCTAGGGTTCAATGGCATGGCTCAAATTATTTGGGCCATTAAACCTCAACTAGTCAACTTTCATACCATAGAAATCAATTTAAAACCCAAAAATTAGGATTTTAGCAAATCTTCCTCCTCTTCCTTTCCTCCCCTAGATTAGAACCTGATCTTATTAGCACCATGAAAAAACCTATATCTAAAAGAAAATCAAATGCCCGCCAGGAAGCAACAAATCTAAGAGAGTTCTCATTCAATATAAACCAAAGTAGCAGTGTCTCAAATCTGCAAATCAGTTGGGTTTAGGCGTAGCCAGGTCTCAGCCATGGACACCCTGACCCTGGTAGCCACCATGTACCTGGAAGCCCTGGCCAAGTCGGTTGTATCATTCTCCAATGCTGCCAACCGTACCCAATCCAACCTCCTAGACCTTACCAATGCCCTCCACGACATGTCCCTCCAGGTAGGCTTCAGACGTGCTGCATCCACTCTCTATGACAACAATTGCTTGTTGAAGTCCAGTGTGTTGGAAGATCTGTCAGGTTTTGTCGGCTCAACCGATGAAATACCTTTCGCCAAGCCCATTGAGAAAGCAAAAGAAACAGAAACAGAAAGAGAAAGAGAAAAAAGTAAAAGTAAAAGCATCTCCAGGGAATTTGCAGAGAAGTGCTCATGTCCCAGAATGGTTACCAGGGTTTCCTGATGTAGGTGGTAATGACAAACGCAATAAAAGAGTCAATGGGAAAGAATTGTGGGAGAATTCTAGCTCTATTCTGGGATGTCAAAGTGATGGTTTTGAAGAGAAGAGAAATGGTAGTAATGGTGGGAGGAATGATGGTAAATTGGCAAAGGAAAGAACAAGAGTAGAGTTCAGGATTAATGGTGGAGAGAAAAGGGTGCATTTGAATAGTTATAGCGGCAATAATTTGTTTAGTCAAACTAAAGATGAAGAACCAGAAGCTGAGTATAAGAAACCTGTCAAATCCAAGGAGAATCAGACTCTAGTGTTTAAGAGGAGAAAGCGATAGTTTCTTTAGATTTTCTTTGTTATAAGAGATTTAAAACTGGAAAAGAGTTCGGATTTTGAGCATATATTTGAGACTGTCAGGAAATTTAGTCTTTGCTGGCAATGCTTTTTGTTGGCCCTGCGACTTGAACCCAATAACTCCTTGAGTAGATTGTATAAATGTTAACTCTCAAGTCAAATGTCCGAAAAAATTATATGATCCGAGTCCTATTTCTCCAAAAGCAATTGCAGTTTTTGTTGATTGGTGACAAACTTCGGGCTAAGAACTAATGGGAGTATGGGACTAAAGAAACATTCCCACATCTGTTTGGGGAACTTCAAACAGGCAATCAATGGCTCACAAGATTGAGCTAAAAATAGAACATCAAACAAGTTCCTGTAGAGAGAAAAAATTTGCCAACTGTGAAGCTTGAGGGTAAACAACCGATATGATCGTTACAAAAAAGCACATTCATGTAATGTAATAAAAATTTATAGGGTTTGTTCACATTCAAAAATAACTTGCACCAAACATCTGGTGATTGTTAATCATTTATGAGATACAAGTCATTATATATATTTTGATCTTTTCCTCACAATATTATCACAAAAACTCTGGTGAAAACTAATAACCCTATTCAAGAACAGCACTCATTTTCCACAGTGGAAACCATGGCAAACAGAAAGGACAATGATCAGGATCAAGGCAATCAGTATTCCTAGAACAATCAGCTTGATCTTCATGTTTTGTAGCCACATTTTTCTTCGGATTTTCGTCCCAGTGCTTCGAAAGTCTTGAGCCTGCAACGAAATCATTTCAGAAAGTCATAAACATCGAATTGTGTAGCTACAGTGGAAACAGGTTTAAATTATGTCTCCTTGCATGATGCTTTATCAGTGAAGTTCTGCAGCTCTCTAGCATACTCAACTAACATCTAATGCTACTAAAAAGAATGTCTCTTTTCTTGCATTTCCATCATTCCTCCTTGTGTTTTTCTTTGGAAAAATAACATATTGAGGATTAAAACTCCCCTTGCTGGTTCATAATTTTACAGAGTACTCCAAGCCAAATCTCAACTCTCACATGATATCAATAGAAACAACAAACTTAGTTGAAGTTGTTCCATGTTTGAATTTGCATGGATATCCGATTGATGCATGAAAGAGAGAGAAAGAGATAGACAGAGAGAGAGAGTAACTGACCTGTTGATGAAGATTCTCTGTCTTATCCACTAGCAGCTCTATCTTTTCCCCTCTATCTAACACCTGCATGAAGGAAATTCAGTAAAAATTACCAAAAGCATGTTTCTGGTAAGTTGGTTGATTACCAAAAAAGTTATCATAATTTTAATATGGGAAAATTGCAATTTGCCTGAAGTATTGCAGGATGGCAACATTAACCAAAAGGATACAAGAAAATGTGATATATGAAAAACTGAACCGGATAGTTCCACAGTGTTATAGGACAAGTATTGGCATTTTGCAAAACCAGCAAATAATTGAAACTACTTGAAAAATTCGATCCCATACAAATTTCATAAAGACCCTTAAGATTTAAAAGAGGAAGTTCTATAAGTGATAAAGGAATATCATAGAATTATTAACGTGGTTAAAGCCATCTGTCACTATAACTATGTAGTCAAAAGAAAATGAAAGGTAAACCTATATAGAGACAGAGCACAGCCCATATCATCGACTCTAGTGTTATACCCTCCATTTACAAAAAAGCTGACGTAACAACAGGAGCATAAGTGCATAACCATTGTGCATCTAAGAAAGCACATCTACCTTTTCAATGTTCTCCATCATAACACCTTTGACTTCTGATACCTGAGCTTTAACCTTAGCAAGCTTGCTTATTTCTTCGGGATGCTCAACGCAGTATTGCATATGTTCTTTTAGTTTTGGCCTGCAATTAATAGCATGTGTTATATGCTTCAAAAGAAGAAAAGATCTCTCCATTAAGTATTTTCATGATTTTAGTCAGGTAGGATACCCAAATTCCTTGTTCAGGCTGTTGGCAGGAGCCGTAGCAGCCTTTCCACTACCATATTTTGACACAAAATCATCCTTGATACGCTCCAAAAAAGCAACAGGTACTTGCCTTCCAGCTGACTCATCTGCAACAACACAATATACTGCAACATCGAAAAGTCAGCCAATCTACCAACATCATAGAAAAAAGAAAGCTGTCAACGCGAATGCAAAAAATAACACAGTAAACGGTTCTTTCAACAATTCTTGGAGTCAATTAGACTTCATTGAAGCAGAATGCATAAACACTAAAATTAGTTGATTCTTAAATAAACTTCTAATAAAATGTGGAATGTGGATTACAGGGGAGATAACTGATAAGTATCAATATACTTTCACTCCAAGTCGATTCATAACATTATAAAGACAAGATGTATTCCAATCATCTCCAGCAGAAACTCAACATCAAAAAACCAAACCACAGAAGACACAACACACTTGCACATGGGCCTTCAACAACCAGCATACACCACACAGGCAAATTTTATGTTAAAAAGAATAAACCACAAGATCTCCATAATAAGCCCTCATTTACTACGCAATCAATTTGAGTGATTTCCAATACTATAATGCACAATTAACCACAGATAAACTTAATTAACCTAAAAAACAACAGCAATAAACACAGTTTCTTTGGCAAAAAAAAAAACACAGTTTTTTTTTCCTATTTCTAACAAGCAATTTTCTCATAAATAATCCAATGGGAAAAACCCAAACCCAAACTTTCCCTCTAGATCTCAAATCCCACTTCTCCAACGATCAAATTATACTTTCAAAAAAAAGCCCCAAACTTTGTTCTCTTTCATTTTGCTTTTTTTTTTTTTCCACTCATTTGCCAAAGACCCAAACTTTAAAATCAAGGAACCCACAATTTAAATTTCTAGAAGAAGAAGAAAAAGAACTTAACTGTAGCCATTGTCAACAAGGTAATTGAAGGTGTGGCCATCACAGCTGTAAGTGAATTTGTTGTTGGAAGAAGGAAGCTTTTGGAGGCATTGAAAAGCTATGGAATTGAAATTCCCACTGAATTCAGTATACTCTGCTAATATAACTTCCCCACGAGATACAAATGCATAGATCAATGATTTCTGCACCATTTTCTTAGAATTTTTTATATGGGATTTCGGGTTTTAAAGAGAAGGCAAAGAGAGATCTGGGATTTGAGAGGCCCTCTGCCTTTCTCTCTTTCTCCTTCTCCTTCCTCTTTCTATTACTTTCCCTTTGTTTCTCTTCAGAATCACTCTTTTGTTGGGCTTCTTTTTTGTTTTTGCTTTTTCAGAGATCTGGGTTGAATGAGGTTTAAAATTTAACGGAGAAAGCAACTGTTGAAAGGTTTTTGAGTAATAATAATGGTTTATTTTTTAAATCTTTTTATTTAGCAATTGATTATCTTAAATTGGCCAAAAAAATTGATTGTCTCAAAGAAAAATATTTTAACTTTATATGTATGATTGATGATTACTATTTTGATTATGTTTTTTTTTAATTTAGATTGACAAAAATTAAATTTAATCATTAAAATTAAAATTTTAATATTTTATTAACAGACTTTTAAAGTTAGAGTTTTTTATATAGTCTCCCTTTCAAATTAAATTTCTTTAGTTTAAGTTGGACTTTCTTTTATGAATTAAAAGAAATTACACTTTTTGACTTTAAAATGTGTTACCTTTTTTTAAAAAAAAATTGAAGTAATTTAATTAAGATGATAATTGATTATTGGCTCAAATAAATACATAAATCACTTGTTTGGTATTTTAAATTTTTAATTAAAATCTAAGAATTCCGTCAGCATCAAAATAGATAGAAAATAAAAGTAAACGAATTATTATGTTGGTAGCAAAATGTAGTTGTCGTTAAAAGTTAAATGATTTCAACATTTCACCTATTTCACAATTAGGTACGCTAAACCTTTTTTTTTCTTTGAATTTGAATTATTTAAACCAAAAAGTTGATTAACACTATGGAACATGAAGATTCTTTAATCCCTTATATTAAGATTCCAAATCAATGCCAATATTTAGGTATGGTGGTTTGATTATAGTCCAATAACAAGGATTTTGAACTCAGAAATTTCAGTTGATATTTTGATTACTTTGATGATTTTTTTTTTGGCATGAAAGTAATACATATATTAAATGTGTCATATTATTTTATTATATTGTTTTCGTGTCTATTAAACTCGTATACGTGTCGTATTATTAAATATAACTGAAAGGGTCCAAATGAACTTGGGATGTCCAAATTGAGTTATTGGGGAAATCGCCAGTGGTTGGAATTTGGAAGATTATACCGAAGAAATCTTGCGAAGTGCTTAGTTTGATATTCCAGTAGTGATGATAAGAATCTTCTGACTGGTAGTTTATCTGCTTTGAACTTAACGAGAATGGAGTAATAGGCCGGTCACTCATCTAGAAGAAGAAGAAACAGTGGTGTAAATCAAGATTTAAATAGCGGTTGTAATGCGATGTTACAGTTGTTATTTTATGGTTTTAGTTTTTTTCGCTATCGATATTCACGGTCGATATTTATTGCAATTGAACGCGATAGTATTCATTACGTCCGCAACTGTAATAAACACGATGTAATCGAAAACGCGTCCGCGATCAGAATTTAAATCTCACTGCAAATATTTTTTTTGAAACTATTGGATGTTATGTTTGTAGTTTGATTGAGTTAGATACTTTTAACCAGCAATAGCTACCTTGGAAATGGATGATAGATGAAGTAATAAACAGCAAAATAGCCTTTAAGTCTAAGAAATGAGAAGTGGCATCGTTTTAGTTTGATCTTGCATATGGCTACATTGTTAAGTTTTCAAAGTTAAACATTAATTGGGTAAAACACGCAATATCTCTGGAGATTTCTTATGCATGCTACGGATCAAAAACATGATTAGAAATAGATGTAAGAGTGATGGAATACGTTAAGTCTATATTGCTCCGACTCTTATTTTTTTTAAAGTGTTCGTATCTAATACTTGTGTTCGACATATATTCGGACATGATTATGGAAGATATGATGTTTCAAAACAACGACGGATGACTTCAAGAGCCTGAGGGTGCCATGGCCCCCCAAAATTTTGAGACCCTATAAAAAAATATATATATTGTGATAGTTAACTTTAAATTGGTCTCAAAATCATAATATAGTTTTATTTAATTTTTCCCATAATTTATTATTTGTTTGTTTGATTTTACTAATCACATCAATCACACTTCTTGAAATTAGTATATTAGTTACAAGTAAATCTGTCTAAGGGTCGGGATATCCGTCCAAACTCGAAGGTCCGCTCAATATTTAGGAAGGCTTAAACAGAAATAATAGACTCGAAAAATAGAATTGGACAAAAAATGAGGTTCGTTTAAAAAACAAACCGGGCCTTGAGCATGGCTTTTTTTGCTTAGGTTTGGCTTGGCTCGACCAGTTTACTATTAATAATATAAAATTTTAAGAGAGATCGATCATTTTATATACAAAATTTAGGTGGGCTTGGATAACATTTTTACATGTCGGGCCAAACATAGACAAAAATTTTTATCTTTATTTTTGGTCGAATTAGGCCTAAGCAAACATAACCTTTGTTAATATGGGATCTAAACCTAACCCAGCTCGGGGACAAGTCTAGTTACAAGTATAATATTACATACATGCATATTTAAAAAAAAAAAAACTATTTACTAAATTTGTATTTCCTTTGATAATCACTTAATTCAAAGTTTCTATATTTTTTTGTATTCTTATATAAGCATTTATGCTTTTCACTCAAGTCAACTCTCTTCTCTCTAATTACTTTTACAAACAAAAGTAAAATGTCCAAAATTTTACTTATTGATTTAGATTTTTTGGGTACTAATTATTGATTTAAATTAATTCTAGGATTTATGATCTCAAAACCTTAAATTAAAGCCTTTACTTCTTTCTCCCAGATTTTTTTTTAATAGATGTTACATTATCATTACTTTTTTTATTATTGAAAATGAGATATAGATATAGTGTGTAAAAAGAATTAAGAAATTTTTCTTAATTTTTTTGAAAGATTCTAAAAGTGACAATAATTTGGAAGTCATTTTTAAATTTACTAATTCATTTTATACTCTTTAAAATTTAAATGTCATGTAATAATATTGTTAATTTTATAAGTTATATGTTCTATGTTATACATAATATGAATTCATGTAATGTGTATTTTATTTTCTTAATTAGCTCATTAATTTAAACCTAAAATTATGTAAATTTATCGTTTTATTTCAGTATTTGCTTATATCTAGAGATCTATTATTTTATATTAATAAAAGTATAAAATTTAATTAATGAAAAAAATAAAATAAAATTATTTGGCCCCTCTAAGATTCAACTTCAAGATCCGCTACTGTTCCAAAGACTCTCCAAATACATGAAAAACTTAAAAAAAATTGAACATACCCGTATATCCGACACTGCCAAATCTGAATAACATAGGCTTAAGTCATGAAATTGGTTTTCCCCTTGATAACTTGCCTCTCAGTGCATATTGAACAAGTTATATCAGGTCGTCCCAAATGATGCAAGGGCATCCTTAATCTAGAAAATATGACAAGAAATCTCATGTTCAAATGAAAAAAAATATATATTATAATCAAAATACAGAATCTTTGTCTTGCTAGTCCTCGAAAAGCAATTCACTGATTCCTTGTCATTTCAGATTAATTAACAATGTCTGTAACATAGAGATTTATGGTTCAAGAAGCAGGGGAAATGAAATATACCTGCATTTACCAGTCCAGTAATCATGTACAAAATTATATGAGCTGCTTTGTTGCAGCTATAGGTAACAAGAATCCGAATGCCATAGGAGTTTATCTTGCAATGCTATGAAATGGAAGTTGAGTTTTCTAATGCCTTAGAATGATCAACTCAATATCAAATATTAGGGTACCCAATGTTGAGCTTTCTCCATTCGCAAGACAGGTTGGTTGTAAACAGTCTCTGCCTGTCAAAGAACGAGAGCAGAACAGAAGACAAGCAAAACATTGGTAAGTGGTAACAACCTGATCAAAAATATAGCCAAGAAAACCATTTTAAAGTAAAAGAAACATTCATTTTAGTCACGTTTTAGCAATTCTAACAACTTAATATTTGAATCAGCTAAAATTTGCTCCTTTTAGTTATTTTACTCGGATTTGGTATGAGTGTCGGATACGGATAAGTATTCGACACGGATATACTCAATTTTTTTTAAAGATTTTTTTTTTAATAATTTTTATATATATATTTGAAGGATCATATTTCATACCTCTATACTCATGTTTGAATATGTGTCGAACACATATATTGAAAATAAGTGAGCAATGCAAGAACATTATATACATTAGGAGGAATAGGCTCCTCCTGGCTGCGAAGTGCTCTGAAATCCTTGGGAGGGAGGAATGATAACTCAACGAGTACCAATCAGATACTTTCATAGATCTGATTGAAAACCATATTATATGTTGATGGAGTTTTCCGGAGATGAACAGTGATGATGGAGTTTTCCGGAGAAGGAAATGGAAGGTGGGGTGCACGGAGATAAGGTGCTGATGCGCCGCAGTGGATGACCAGCATTATCTTTCTTCTCTTTCGTTGGACGGCAAATAAAAGTTAAATTAAAGGAAAAAGTAAATATGCAAAAAATTCGCCGTCTGTGGGAATCGAACCCACGACCACGTGGTTAAAAGCCACGCGCTCTACCAGCTGAGCTAAGACGGCTGCCTGGCAATATAATTAAATCATTTATTTATCTGCTTTTATAATTTGCCTTTAGCTTTTGGTTTTCTTCCCTGCAAAATTTGTGCATTTCCTTGGAATGTAAAGGTTCATATATAGGATTATTATATAAATATAGGGTTGAATGATATATAATTAGTTGTAAATTCACAATTCTAAGTTCAAATTTTCAAAAGATAAAAATAAGGTTATGTTTGATATATAATTTATTTTTTGTTTTCTAAAAAGTATATTTAATAAAAATAAATAATTAAAAACAAAAATCTATCAAACAGAACTAGTTAGAATAGTAAAGAATCAAGACCACACATGTTTTAAAGTGGCAGCAAAAGCCAACAACATATTCATGTTCTTTTTGCAGTTTGCTCTTCGGTCTTCGCCAGACTACAACCTTTTTCTTCTTACTTGATACTACTTATAAACTCAAAGTTCAAACTCTTTCTCTTTGCCCCGTACAATAAAATCAGACTTTCAGTTTTCACTCCACATTGGAAGAAACATATATTGATTGAATAATGGAGAGCAGTGAAGAAGATGATGACTTCCCATCTATTGAGAGCATCACTCCACAGTCCAAGATTGATTCTGTTCACCAATCCCATACTGAAAAGGTCATTTTTTTTTGTTGGCTTGTTTCACAGAAATTGTTAAGAAAAGGAGTTCCCTTTTTCTTTGTTTTGTTTGCTTTTTTTGTTTTTTTTTTTTGTTTCAAACTTTAGATCTTAGATTCAAAGTTCTGGGATTTCTTATGCTTTGTTGCCCATTTCTCTACCTGAACTTTGTTTTATAATTATCCCTTTTGGTGTGGAATTTGCTCACTTGAATATGTGTTGGTTCTATTTCTAGTCGAATTTCAAGGAAAATTATAGCTTTATTTTCTTTGTTTTTCTATCTAGGAAGTTAAAAAAAAGGGTTTTCCCTGGGATTTCATTGCTTGGGTTTCTGCGCTCTCAGTTTAATCAATCAAAATCACTTATTTATTTGATGGAGTTGTAACTATGGATAATTTATGCTTTATTGATTAAACACTGGGAAAATGAAAAGGAAAAAAAATGGAAAAATTATCTTTTTCCCTTATTTTTCCTGCCCAGAGTTTCTCCTTTTACGAGCACGAAATTACCTGTTTGTTTTCAACCATGATCACCAGATTTGACATCTCCCATGTTGTTTATTGTTAGTGTAGCATGTAATTTTGGATATTTTGTTAATGCAGGGGATCAGACAACTTTGTTGTGAGCTTTTGGATCTGAAAGATGCTGTGGAAAACTTATGTGGGAATAGGCGCACAAAATACTTGGCTTTCTTGAGGTAAAATAAAAATGTTCCTATTTACCTTTTTATGATAAATGAAAATGAAGTTGAAAGTCTAACTATAGTTCTAATTATTGTTTTATCTATTTGAAATGAGTATGATTGATTGTAATTGTAATTGTAGAATGTCTGAAGAAGTTGTTGAAATGGAGCACGAGTTGGTTGAGCTGCGAAAGCATATCTCTTCTCAAGGGATTATTGTGCAGGATCTAATGACTGGGGTGTGTCGTGAATTGGAAGAGTGGAACCTGGCAAATGTTGATATTAATGACACACCGCCAGACCCTGAAGTTGACGAAGTTCAAGATCCCTTGCCAAATGAAATGGATGATCACAAGAAAACATTCTTGGAGAAAATTGATGTTCTTTTGGCTGAACATAAAGTTGAAGAAGCACTGGAGGCTTTAGAGGCTGAAGAGAGAAACTTCTCTGAGCTAAAAGGTTCTGGAGATTCTTCAACTGAAGCATCCTTCTACAAGTCTTCTTTTCTAGAAAGGAAGGCAATGCTTGAGGATCAGCTTACGGAGATTGCTGAAAAGCCTGCAATTGGTGCTAATGAACTAAAGAAGGCATTATCTGGTTTAATTAAGCTTGGGAAAGGTCCTTCAGCGCATCAATTACTTCTGAAATCAAGTGGTTCCCGCCTGCAGAAAAAAATTGAGGTTTTTCTTCCTTCATGTTCTGTCTGCCCTAAGACATTTCCTGCCACACTGTCCAGGCTTGTCTTTTCTATGATCTCATCGACAACAAGAGAATCTGGTTTGATATTTGGTGACAATCCTGTCTATACCAATAGAGTTGTTCAGTGGGCAGAGTGGGAAATTGAATTTTTTGTACGTTTGGTAAAGGACAATGCACCACCTTCAGAAACGATTTCTGCATTACGTGCAGCTAGCATTTGTGTTCAGGATAGCCTAAACTACTGCTTAATGCTGGAATCACAAGGGTTGAAACTATCAAAGTTGCTTCTGGTGCTCTTGCGTCCATATATTGAGGAAGTGCTGGAGTTGAATTTTAGGAGGGCTAGAAAGGCTGTTTTTGACTCAGTGGAAGTTGATGAGAACTTGCTCCTGTCACCTCACTTTGTGTCTGCTTTGTCAGCTTTTGCAACTTCTTCAGATAGTTTGCTAGTAGATAGTGGGATGAAATTTTTGTATATTATTGCCGTAAGTTGGTCTTTTTTCCATGTTTGAAATGTTATTAGTTTTGTGTCTTTGCACCTCTATCACCATAAGCACCCTAATTCATTTAAAATTTTTAAGATGTAAACAATTATGGCCTAAAAGTGATACTTTTCTAGAGATAGAGGCTGAAAAATAGGGAAATGATTTTGTAGAATATGATTGAATTTAGGATTTTGAAGAAGTAATCTGTAGTTCTTTACTACTTTTTATCGAGTTAAATCACACTGAGGAAGTGTTTGAAAACTTGGCTCAGCCATTATGGAGTAAGATAAGTACAAGAGAAGCATCTCAATGTGAAATTCTAGAATTTATTTACAAATCACAATGAGAAATTCTAGAATTAAGTTACAGATAGGTGCAGGGTATTATGCCTTTGCTTAACCTTTGTATTCATGTTTGCCTGCCTACCTTTTGTGTGTATTGTTTTTTGTTTAATTAATTACTTTTAAGTATTATCCCTTAGTTTTTTATTGGCAGATGGAAGTTATATTAAGAAACACAAAAAGTAGCTGCAACATATATTCACACACAGGTTCTGTACAACCAAATAGCATCAATACTACATCATGAAATATTTCTGTGTTTCTATATGTTAGTATGTATGAAAATGCGGAACTAAATATTTTCAATAGTTCTAGGATAATTTAATGTTTACGTCGTTTTGGCTTTGGTTGTCACTTAGTCTGAGCCTATTAGATAGACCCCATCTGAATTCTAAAGGAGGGCCTGCGTTGCTCTGCACTTGCATGGCTCCAACAGTGATTCTTAATTAATGTAAGTTGATTGAATTTGCACTTCTCTATTTGTGCTTGAAGATGCAATTATGTGTGGTTTTATCTGCATATAAAACTAATTAGTACATGGAATGTTTTGAATTTTAAAATTATTGGTTTTAGTCATAAAGTTCTTTGTGCATGCAATAACTACAAAACATAGAATATTCTGCTCGTCTGTTTCCGAGAAGAAGTTGAAACAATAAGTTTTCTGTTCTCTTGCTACTCAAATAGTTTTGAGTGATACATTGCTGAAGTTAAAATGTCATCGACAGGATATTTTGGAACAGCTTACGCCACTGGTTGTTTCTCATTTTGGAGGAAACGTACTACCTAGAATTTCACAGCTGTTTGATAAGTATATTGATGCACTAATTAGAGCCCTGCCTGGACCTTCTGATGATGACAGTCTCACTGAGCTGAAAGAGACCATACCTTTTAGAGCTGAAACAGATTCGGAGCAACTAGCTATTCTGGGGATAGCATTTACAATTATGGATGAACTGTTACCAAGTAGGGTGGTTAAAATTTGGAGTCCAAAGAGTGAAAACCAGGAACCAGGAAATGAAAACATTGTTCCTAATGCAAGCACGACTACAGAATTAAAAGATTGGAGGCGCCAGCTCCAGTACTCTTTTGACAAGCTCAGAGATCATTTTTGTAGGCAATATGTTTTGAGTTTCATCTATTCAAGAGAAGGTAAAACACGATTAAATGCACAAATCTATTTGGTTGGAGATGGAGAAGATTCACAATGGGACACTCTGCCTTCTTTGCCATTTCAGGTAATTCCCTTTCTGCAGAAGAGTTCTTCCATTGTCTTTAGATGCTACACAGGGAAGAGTTTTTTTTTGCTTTCCATTTTAAGTCTTTTTTTTTTTTTTTTATCTTTAGGTAAACAAAAGATTTTCATAATTTTAATCCTAGAATATAGTTATATTGTCTTATCTGTAATTTCTTAAGAATCTCCCCCGCACTTTTTAAAGCTTTATTTGTCTGATTATATGTTAACAGTATGGTTTATTTTATTTCTTATATGTGTTGGTTTCTTCAATGGAGGTAATTTGTTAATCTATTTTAGTGTGTGAATGGGAATTAAATTGCAAGCTCTCTTTTTGTCTTCTGTGCATTACAATGCAAATTGTATGCAACGTAATGTGTTTTTTTTGTTTTTAAAGGTTTGCATGTACAATGTGTTATGTGATCCCATGTAAGAGACTGTATTTATAAGTTTTCTTTGAGGTGTCGATAGAAACTTGTTTTTCTATATTGGCATGTGAGCACTTATCTGTCATTCATCCATGCAAAATTTGGACATATTACACATTTCTTTACTGAAACCATCTCTTGCTAACTCTAAGTTTTTGTTTTATTATTGCAGGCATTATTTGCAAAGCTACAGCAGTTAGCAACTGTGGCTGGAGATGTGCTACTTGGAAAAGATAAACTGCAAAAAATTTTGCTTGCTAGACTGACAGAGACTGTTCTAATGTGGTTGTCTGATGAGCAGGAATTCTGGGGTGTGTTTGAGGATAAATCCACTCCACTTCAGCCACTTGGATTGCAGCAGGTACGGTTTTTCTTTCCGCGACAGCATTTTGTTTGTTCTTGCTTTTCTATAACCTTTTGATTTCTCTTTTGAAAGATATCATTTTATCCTTAATTTAAGTCTCTCTTTTACAATAGAATTGCAGGATTGATTTAGAATCTTAACATTTTGGTAAAGTGAAAAAGAAAGCAAAGTATATGCGTTTTTTAGAAACAACTGCAACTGTGAACTCTACTAATCTGTGAACTCAAAGATGCAACTCATTGTCAGCTATGTTTTTATGTTCTAAATAATTCAGAAAGAGTGTTTATCATTGCCTCATCATCTTTAGCCGCTTTTGCAAAAATCTGTTTTTGTTATGTCATCTTTAGAAAGAGGCTTCAGTTTATGTTGATCCGATCACCTTCGAACTATTTTTTTTTTTTTTCCCTGTAGATTTTACTGTCATTCATTTACTATGCTTATAGAAGTGAGTAGTTTATCCATGATACACGAGCTTCTGCCAATTTTTTTTTTCCTGTTCAATGCCACATGGCATTTGCTTAGGCCCGTTCTCTAGATGATAAATAATCTTTAGTAAGTACATCTGTACATGTTGATCTGTTAAGGTTTTTAATCTGTTTTGTTCTAGGCTTCAATGCACTTGATTTTGCATTGAAAATTATATGGCTATAATGCTGCCACTGTCCTGTAAAACTCTTCTGTTATTTTGTTTTGGCAGTTAATTCTTGATATGCACTTCACTGTTGAAATAGCTCGTTTTGCGGGTTACCCATCTCGGCATGTGCACCAGATTGCATCAGCCATTACTGCTCGCGCAATCAGAACCTTCGCTGCCAGAGATGTTCAAAGGTACTCACTCATCCTTGCCATTTTGTCTGATTATTCAGGTTCTAACATTACTTTCTTCTAGCAACTAAAATTGCCTTATCTTGTCAGTGCACTCCCTGTGGACGAATGGTTTGTTGAAACTGCAAAATCCGCAATAAACAAGCTTCTAATGGGAGCATCTGGCTCAGACACATCTGAAATTGATGATGAGCACATTATTCTACATGATGACATCGACTCGGATTCTGATGACACTACTTCTTCCCTATCATCGGTAGAATCCTTTGAATCATTTGCTTCTGCAAGCATGGGTGAACTTGAGAGCCCTAATTTTACTGATCAAGAGAGCTAAAAGTCAGAGTTCTGGTGGTCCGAACGCGGTTCGCATCCCAGTCCCAGAGTCTGCTACTTTTATGGGATCTTTACTTATCAAGAGATTTTGAACCTGCAGATTCGGACACCGCACCGTTGCTTAGAAGTAGACAGCATCCTAGGACTTATTTTACTCAGATCTTGTAGTATATTGTTGCATCTTGTATGAATTGTTTTGTCAAAAGAGGCTTGAGCCTTTGGTATTCAAGGTGTAGAATTCATTCATGTAAGTGTCTTTAGAGAAGCCATTCTGCTGAATATTTGCCAAATTATTACCATCATGATCCATGAGCATGAGCAATGACATAAATGTGCAAATATTATTCCTCTTAACCACATGCAATTTGGTTTATTTATGTCAATTGTCCAAACAATTTTTTTTTTTTTCGTACAAAAAAGATTGCAATGTAGGAATAAGGGAATGATTGCATAAGTTAAAAGAGTTAAGTTTTGACTTCATTGTCCAAACATATTTAATGATGAAGCAAATTTGTACAAATAATTATCTAAGCTAACATGAGGGAAACAAAATAATTATTTAAGCTAACATGAGGCAAATCTTGTGTCCGCCATAAATTATTCTTCTCCTAATTGATTTTGATTTTTTTTTTTAAGATGTTGGGAATATCCAAATGACTGAAATTAAAAATTCATCATTAATTAGACACTCTTAATTAAATGTAGAACTTGTAATTCTTTGGAATTTTCTTGTATATATATTTTAAAAGTAATTCAATTACTTTAATTCAAGTTTAAATGCTAACAAAACTAAAATGTCCTCCAATTTTGTTTGTTCATGTTTAGTTTTTTTGTCAAAAGAATTCAATTTTAATCATTTTTTAAAAATAATATACTAAATTATTATTATTTTTTTTAATTTGAAACTCAAAATTTACTAATCTTATTTTAAAAATTTTGCAGTCTTATAATTTTATTTAAAATAATATTAAATTTAAATCTATTTGATAAAAAAAATTCAATAAGAACAAATATAATGGGATGAGAAGTATGATATTTCATATTAGAAGAAAAAGATCCTACAATAATTGACTAATTTTTTAAAGATTAAAATACTAAAAAATACGTTGAACTATTTTATTTTTCTTAAATAAATTTTTATATTTTTATTGTATCAAAATAAACTCTTATATTTTGATTTGTACTCAAATAAATTTTTATTTTAAATAAAATATTAATTTATGTTAATAGCTTATTTAAGTATAAATTAAAATTTTATTTAGATACAAATTTAAAAGTTAAATTATTTATTTAGATACAAATTAAAAATTTATTTAAATATAATAAAAGTATAAAAATTTGCTTAAATAAAATAATAAAATATTGGATTTTTTTAGCTTTTTTCAAACAAAAGATTAAAAGAGGTAAAAGGGGAAAAATAATAAAAAACCCAAAGAAGGGTTAAAAAAAAAAGCGCGGGAAAAAAAGTTGGGTGCTGAGAAGTCACAGAAAAGCCCAATTTGAGGTGTGGGGGGAGAATTAGGTTAGGGTTTGAATTGAAAAGGGGAAAATGGAGGAAGAGAGGGGAACAACAAGAAGCATAAACCTAAGCCAGAAAGATAAAGGGAAAATAAATCTAAGTGGTCAGGTCCATCATCTCCCATGCTGCATCAAATTCAATGGTCCTTGCTCCGTTTCTCAATACTTCAAACCCAAACCCAAAGGTAACCCCTTTTCTCTTTCTATGTTGTTTTTTATAATTAAATGTTATGCAAAGGTAAAGATTTGATTTTTATTTTGTTTTGGGTTTTATGTTAATTAGGGATGGAGATTGATGGGTTAGCAGTAGAGGAAGCACATTTTAGAGGAAGGAAGCTTCAAGGAACTACTATTTCTCTTCCAAATGGATATTCTGGTAGTAATCTTTCTTTCTTTCTTTCTTTTTGGAAATTTTTAATGGATTTTGTATGTTTAATTTTGTTGTAAAGATGAAAGTTTTTTGATGCTGTGGACTTGAATTCTGAGTTGTGGTTGTATGTTAGGAACATGGTTGGTCGGTCTAAGCATATGACATTGGAACTTTGAACATTTTGTTGATAACAATATTTCTAGCCCATTGAATTTGAGGAAGATAGGCTAAGAAAAAAAAATGATTTGGAAAATTTGTATAGTTATCAGTTTACAGGGAAAATATTATCTGAAAAACAATGAGCAAGGTATTGCATTATGTTGATTTATTGGACGTTGTCTTGTGTCTTTTCTTTTTGTTTAATGAGAGTGAAAGGTAGTGCTTCCCTGGAGACAAATGCTCTACTTGGGTGCTCTTTGGAAATTCTTGTTTTTGCTAAACATGTTTGGCTATAAATTGATGGATTTTAGGAAGTTCCATTGGTCTTGCAGCAGGCTTCATGCTCTAAATATAACAATATTAACAGATGAGAAATAGTCGTAGCCCGTAGGTTTCATTTGCCATTTCCTCTTGTTTTCTTCTTCTTTGTCCCTATTCAAAAATTTTATCTTTATTTTTAGGTTTGCACAACTGGGTTCTCAATTCTTCCCAAGGAGTTTTCGTGTCTTTAACCTAGCTGAGCTTCTCGTATCTAGGAGGCTTGTAGGATGGCTGTTTACTGAAGTTCGCATCATTTTGATTTAATCATATTTGTTTCTTTTGATTGCTTTTATGTAAATCTGTTGGTGTGTTTCAATAGAATTTGTACTAGTTTTACACTTTTACTATTTCTGGTTGTTCTTGCAGGCTATGTTCTTGCAAAGAACAACTCAGGCAAGAGGAAAGCTTGTGATGTATCTGAAGGGAGCTCAGACAATTGGGAAACGAAAGCGAAATTTGATAAATTAACATATTGGAATCATGATAGCCCTCCATCAACAGATGATCCCTTCTTGCGTTCTTTCCATTGGTTTGCTGTTGCAGAAGCTGTAAGTTTCTCCATCGTATGTTACCTAGCGGTACAGAAATATGCATCGATACCTGATTATTTTGGCCCTAATTCTTGATGTTGCATTCATTGGTTTATAGTCCTACGACAAAGGCAAGCCTATGTATTTAGTCTAAAAAAATAGTCTAGTCCGTTCAAAATTGTTCCATTCTTGATTAAGTTCGCTGTGGTCTTGGTTCGAGTTTGAGTTATTTATTTATGACATATTAAGCCACCCAGATAATATCATTGTAAAAAATTGTGGTTGTTTTGACTTGGATCTCATTTTGTTAAGGGTAATACATAATTTCTTCCCACCTTACTCTGAGAATCTTATTTTGCAGCTGCACAAACCAGTAAAAGCTGAAGACTTGGCTGCTGCCTCTGCTGCTGTGGGGAAAAACTAATGGACCAATAGAGGTATGCGCAGAGCATCTTCTGATATTTGGCCTCTGGTTTTCTTTCTTGTACCGTCCGTTGTGGAGAAAAAATTGATAGGCTGATTGAAAATGTGGAGAATAATATCATGTAATCTTCATCTATGATTTGCTGTACTTCTCATTCTTGAAGTAGTTTGACTTATCAAAATCAAGAATCTCTTTGGAGAAGAGCACAAACTAGAAAAAGAAGTTAAAGATTGTATACTCAATTCAATGATCAAGCAATGATTTTCTCTTTCTATATACGATTTCGATAAAAGTCTAGTCAGCTCGTCTTAAGCGATACTGTCTGTGTACCATACCGGCTCATTCTGTCCAGGTTTGGCAACAGCTAGGAATTTCTAACCTGAAGATAAGTCACCAATTAATGTAGGATGTTTCAAAAACATCATATGCAAGTGCAACTATGCAACTTGAACATGATTGGGCCCTGTAGACCTGATATTGTCAAGGCTTTACCTTCTTTCTTTCTTTTTTTCCCTTTTACCCTGGGAATTCTTCAAGCAAACATCTAGACTTCAAAATGTTCATTCTCCAAGCTAAAAGTACATGAAGAGATGAAAAATGAAAACCAGTGTAAAGCTAGGAAATTGAGGGGCACATGAATTTGCTACAGCACAGTTTGCTTATTTTGTTTCGTTCACTTGACTCTTTTAAACATTCCAAGGTTTATGAAAGATGTTGGTTTGAAAATTTTGTTTTGTTATTTTTTTTTGGGGGGGGGGGGGGGGGGGGGGGTCAATTATTGAAGCTAATTCCTTCTCTTTTCTCCTTTCCTTGCTGGGAAGGTTTAGAACCATTACAGTTGAGTAAAAAGATGGACGCCTGGAATCTTTCTTGGAACCAAAGTCGGATGACGCCTGCCATTAAAGGCGAGACAGGTACAAAAAACGAGGAGGAAAGGTGCAAGAGTATGCATTAAGTTAAATGCATCTGAAGAGCATTTTTGCTAACACATGATTCACATTGGTTAGAATGAGAATGATTCACATTCCTAACCATGTGGCAGTCTGATCCTAGGCGGTCTTACTCTGATCCTATGCCTATGTTTTTTATTATTATTTTTTTATCTTGATCTTTCAAGAATGGGACTGTTGTAGTTGTTTTAGTGTTATCCCCTATTATTAAGTTTTGGGTTGTTTATGATACTGTGTTAAAGTTGAGTTTTTTCATTTATTATCAATTGATTTTAAGTTTAATGCTTAATATTATATTAAAACTTAAGTTTTGTTTTGTTTTGTGTTATTTCTGCATTATATCTCTATTGAGTTGATTACGTGGTAATCTCATTTACACGTAATGGAGCCTAGATTTGTATTTTTTTTTCTACCTTATATTCATGTTGAGTTGATTACGTAATAGTCTTGCCTAGATTTGTTCAAGGATTTGGTAGTCCGTCCGGCATTGGGTGAGCAATTTTGTGATCCAGACAGGTCCGGCTCAGTCCGGATTGCTATTCATGGAATAAAATATTATTTTTTATTTAAATTTAATTATAAAAATATATAAAAAATAAAATATTATTTTCTTAATTATGAATAGTGATTCGAGCCTGCGGGTCGGGCTTGGGCAATAGACTTGAAAAATTTCCGAGCCACGGCTCGGCTCGACCCATGAGCAGGTCTAGTCTTGCCTATATGTGATGGAGCTTATTAAAATGGTATTATTTCATATCTATTAAATCTTAAATTATGTGTGATCTTATGTTTAAGTTGATCTATTACCAAGTGATTTAAGTTAAACGCTTAAAAATAGCCATCCAAATTATCTATTAATGAATATATATATTTTTTAGTTGAGAAAAAAAAGTTGACCGAATATATAGTTATTTCAAATATTTTCACTTTATTCCTTTCCTACGACCTAATTTTGAAAAAAAAAGGATTCTTTACACATATATAAGTGATTGGTGTGGCCGAGGGGCAGCATCAAATTCTCAAATTGACGATATACAGGCGGCCTCCAGCTTTAATCTAGACATAATATTGTCGAATCTTCATCAGCTTTTGTTCAAGAATTAAATTCCACTACTTGAAAAGTAATATATATATATCATGTGGCTCCAAATTGCGTGACAAAGATATACATGCATGCAAAGATGTTAATGATAAGAACTAAAAGAAAGAAAAAAAAGAATTGTTTAACATGTTGTGTTGGTTAATATTCTCTTTTTTGGTCGACAATGGGAGAGGATTTTGAACAACTTTTTTCATAGCTAGTGGTAGTGAGGCTTACTATTTATGTATGTTCATTGGATTCAAAGGTTAATTAGGATTTAGGCATGTTATTAATTAGGTAGAATAGAATAATTTAATAGCCAATGAAAACTATATAATAGTTTTCCTTTTGGACGACCAATACTTTTAAGTTTTAAGGAAAGAAAACCTTATAAAATTAAACATATAGAAATAAATATAACTTTTTTTTTTGTCAAGAACTTTAATCAAAAAATAATAATTCATACACTTTTAAAAACATAAAAATTTAACTTATATCTTTCGTTCGTATTATGAACAATCCAATCAACAATTTTAAGAATGAAAAGTTGACAAGTAACTTCAATGGTTATGGAATATTTTGATTATAAATTATACTAAATTTTTCGAATTTTGAAATGGAATGAAATCAAAGCATAAATACAAGGATCAATCTTTTTTTTTTTGTTATAAAAGAGACCATAATTTAGGGATAGGAAAAAAAGTTGTAGATGCTGAAATTCAAATCTCAAATTTACTAAATACTACATTTTAAAAGTAATTATATGAACCAACTGAACTAAGCTACGAATTTACAAGAATCAATTCTTTACTTGAACAACAGAAACCATTCACCTAAACTAACCATATTCTCTCTTCTAGAAAAGCTATATATTATTTTAAGAAAATATCCTAAATCCTAATAATTAAAACTTGAAAATTTTATTTGGAAAGCCTTGAATTTAATATAAAATTTGAAATAGAATATATATAGTTTGGCATAATTAAAAGTAAATAAACTTTTTAAAAAAAAAAAAAATTAAAGATATACACGGTTCTTTCAGTAAAGTTTATTCTTTTCGTTTTCCAACTTGTTTCGGTGTGCTTTGCTTTGAGGGGTCATATTCATGAATTCAGCAAAAGCCAAAAAAAAATTAAAAAAATATTCCTTCCCTACCGCCATCACCACCTCTTTTTTTGCAGTGTATAAAAGTAAGGCTCACCCTCACATTTCATTTCAAAACATAACCCTTTCATCTTCAGCAGCACTAACATATTCACAATGGCTAGCAAGCCTCATCACGATGCAGATACAGGTGCTATAGAGAGAAATGAGGTAATTATATAGTAATATCAATCAAATAATCTCACACACACACACACACACAATCACGCATGAAACCAAACATGAAAAATAATGAGTTGTTGTTTGGTAATCAGGAAAATAATTAAAATGGACTTTCAGAAGTCATTTTTCCTTATATATATATATATATGTTGTGAAATCTAATATATATATTTTTGCAGAACGGTTTTATATTTAAACCCAGAGCATTTAACATTGTATGGGGAAATGACAGTCGTTACTGGCGCATTCCTTCTCGCTCATCTTCGTCACAGTAAGAATTTATATTATATATAATATATATTAATTGTGATATAAGATTTTTGTTTATTGGAAACCGTTGTTTAATTATTGTAGGAACAGTGGCGATGAATATGCAGAGCTGGTTCAGGTGTCGTGGCTAGAAGTAACCGGTTCAGTCACACTACAACATTCAACTTCTTATAAAATCACCTTCAAACTGAGCTTCAAAATGGATGCATTTGGTTGGAGTGGGTCTCCAGTTTTCTTGATGGCTAAGGTAGGGAAGAAAGGAAGGTACAAGTGGAAAAGGCTACAGGAACTGGAAAATTTGCCTAAGGAACCCACTGATGTTCCTGATGAGCCATTTGTCGTCGACGTTCCAGCGGATCAACCAGACACCAGGCTTTATTTTGGTTTGTATGAAGTGTGGAGTGGCAAATGGAAGGGAGGTTTGAGAGTTCACCAAGCCACTGTCGAAAAGTACATCAAAACCTAAGTGGAAAAGGCTAAAGGAATTGTGAAACAAGCTATAGCTAGCTACCTAGGCGGGTCAATCGATTCAGCTCACTTCAAATCCATGCATTAATTTGATGTTGTTTCTATATATATATATATATATATATATATATAATATATGCTTTTAGTTTGAGTTCCCTACCCTTGAAGGTGACAATGAATAAATGGACTGAGTAATGTAATAATAATGTCAAGATTTCTTCCATTTTGGGGTGTGGAAAGCGATTTTGATATGCCTTTACATTTCTTATTGAAACAACTTATAATTTACCTTTGAATTTCTACAAAGGCAAATGACATGTTATTAACTTAATTGGAATAATTTTTCTTAGCTACTATATATAGATTATTACAATGGAAAGTCATGGTCCTAGTAGAAATTCTCCATGTGTTGGAGATTAAACCTAGATTTAGTATTTTGTTGTCATTGTTTTTTTTCTTTTTACTCTTTGATTAAATATTACACTCCTTCTGATCTCAATAAAATTATCATATTTAGTTTGACTTTTCTTGTTTTATTTTTTTTTAACTTTGACTTTTTATTATTTTACATTTGTTATTGATAAAAAATTTTAAGAATATATTTTAAAAACTTTAAATGAAGTAGTTTCTAAATATATGTTTTGTAAAATTTAATTAATTAAAATATTTAAATTAATAGAGGTCAAAATTTAAAATAAAAAAAAAAATCAATTGTGACAATTTAACTAGGACAAATGAAGTATATATATATATATATATATATATATATAAGATTTATAGGTTCATTCTATATTTCAAATAGATATGAATATGCATGAGAATATACATTGGTCGACACATCAAAGTTATCATCATATATGTGTATATATATATATATATATATATATATATATATATATATCCTAATAATTTAGACTTTAGATTTTTTTTTTGAAAGGCATGAAGAATTTTTATTAAAGAAAGGTAAATGCATAAGATTATCCATCCCCAAGTAAAAACACAAACTACAAAGAGTCTGCCACCATTAAAAAACCATGTATTCAAATTTGAAGCTTCAATGGGGCCAAATATCAAACATGTTGAGAGCATTGATTAGAGAAGAACCCATTACTTTCGCCAACCCGACATCTGAGATCCACACAATAGCAAATAACACCAATCTCTTGATCCATTATCCCTCCTAATCTATAAAGCAGGCCACCAATCTCAAACTTTCTTAAAACAAAGCTGACAGACTTTGCTCCATATCAAACAATCTGCCATAAAGTTTGCTTCTTTTTGGAATTTTATGAAAAGTAATGCTTTGAATTATTATTATTTTTAACTGCCTCAATTTTATCTGATATAATTTTCGTCGCCAAGGTACTGAACAAAGAAACTGGATCGTCGGAATCGCTTTCAATAATCAAAGAAAAATAACTGAAATTCAGATTCCGCTAACTCCATCAAAGCCTCCAGAATTTTCAGCAACTCAGCTTGATTTGACTCCATAAATCCAAAGGCTTTAGAATTAATTAAGTGTTAAAGCCATATAATCTAATCTAGCTTGGTTCTTTTCATATATATGGTTAGTAAAATCCCTTTGATCTACCAATGCCATTTTTTTTTTGGGGTACAAAGGATTAGATTAATATACTAATTAACTAATTTTAAAAAATGAACGCTAATAATATTATTAAACATAAGAGTTTTCACATCATCACGGAAACCATAATTTTATAAGAACTTAGAGGTCATTGACTTGCATAAGAAGTCATCCAATTTGTACAAAAGCTAGCTTCGCGATGAATATGATGAATTTTTTTTCTTCCTATTTGAATAAAGCCAATTCAAATGAGTTTTGATTTCATGGACTCTGTTCTGCGAGAATTATTATGAAATTTTGACGTTATCCATTCTAATAAAATCGAGATTTATTAATAAAATAAATAAATTTATCTAATTAAAATATTTTTTTTATTTATTATGAGTAAAAAATTTGTGATTGTGAATGAATCACATAAAAATTTTATGATAATTCTCACGAAATCGAATCGATTAAAACTCTTCATCACATGCAATCAACCCAAGATGAGGGCGACCTCTAACAAAAAAAAAAAAACTGCTTCTCATTAAAACAAACTGATTTTAGAGGTTTTCAAGCTGAGCAGGTTTTTTTTTTTAGGCGGCGTAGAATCTTTAGTATCCTTAGATATTAACTATATGATAATTTTCCTAACTTTCATATTGTCTGAATGACATTTTTCTTATATAAAACAGTACTAAAATGAAGAAATATAGAACAAAGGCATAATTCAACAAAGGTAACAAATACATCTATGATTTTATGTTATCTGAACTTTTTCATTTTTCTTATCTATGTATGACACATATTTGGACATAAATATAAGAATATGATCTTCTAAATATATGACAAAATTTTAAAAAAATTTGAGCATATTGGTATCAGACACATACCTGTATCCAACATTGACAATGAGTCGGGATAACATAGAGATACATATGAAAACGTCAGGGCTAAAGCTGCTGCAAAAGCAAAACCATGGGCAAAGCATCTGATTCTTTTTATTTTGCTTTAGCATAAATCTACCTGTAAGATGCTGGTTACCTCCTTTAATGTCCACACACCACTTTGCTTAAGGAATATATAGTCTGGAATATTGGATGGATGCCTTATCAAAGAATAATGTAAAAGAACATGTAACACTAACCCTTTTTTTAAAGTTTTTCTAAATATTAACTATCCTATTCAAGAATAAAATTATTCCCCATGATCTATCAATTTATTGACTTGTAGTTTCAGTTGCTGATATGTATGAATTGTCTAAATTTTGTTTTCCTTGTTCTTTGCTTGCTTTTTGTTTTTGTTTTTTTTTTTAATATCGAGTTTCAGTTGTTAATATATATATATATATATATATATATATATATATATGAATAGATTGTTCTTGTGATGGAAAATTAATTTTTTCACTCTGGCATGCTATAAATAGAGTATTCAATGGAAGGAGGATAACTCTAATTAAAGATGGGGGGGGGCTTCACAGTCACAAGACATAGTAGAACCAAGCTTAGAAAACAATAGTATTAAGCAACAGAACCAGGAAAGCAATGTCCAGCCAATGGCAAAATCAGATGACCCTTTAGCTTGTTGATGCAAAATCCAGGGCCATGGAGAAAACAGAGAAAATACAACTTCCATATAACTATGAAGCAATCTTGAAAGATGCGGACTCACCTGTTGTCTGTTGATATGTCCTCCATGGATAAATTGCTTTCTCAGCTCCATGCCGGGGTTTTCTTAAACCAAAAGAGAAAGGTACTAATTAAGTTCTATTCATATCAGAATCTAATACATCGATTATTGTTGCAGAAGTACTGGGTGGATAAGAAGTTGAACAAAAACTGCTTCATGCTGTTTGCAAGAGATCTCTCAATCACTTGCGCTGAAGACTACTTAGTATCCATCCATATCAGAATCTCTACTTGTAATTACAGTTTTAGCTTGCTCTCACCAGGAACTTTGTATGGAGTTGTGATCCATTGTTATGTTGAGAGATCAAGCATTTGGATGGGAAGTTCCGGTGGACTTCAGACTTGCTCTTCGAATGGGCGAAAGGTTGAACGCAAGGAAAAATTGATGACCAAGCCAAGACGAAAATGGATAGAAATCCCTGTGGGAGAATTAACAACTTCACCCGAAAATGTTGGAGAATTGGAAATTTATCTTCATGAATATGATGCAGGGATATGGAATAGAGGACTCGTTGTTGAAGGAGTTGCCATTCAGCCAAAGAACTAAGTTATGGAACAGTATTTTCTCCAAATAAATCTGAAAAGTTTTTAGTTTTTACATTAATAGTGCATCAAATATGAACTCCGTACTCACTAATGAGAGAATATTTAGCAATAAGTACTTTATTAACAAAGAGAAATATAACTACAAATGCCCATGCATGGTCTATCCCACCATCGGCTCTTTTTCAGCCTCCACAAGATATTTGCTTCCTCAGTTTCCTTGTTATCATTTTAATCGCATAATATGGTGAGTTTGCCAGCAAAACTATAGAGCTCTCTGCAACAAGGCACCAAGAGGATATATAAATTAAAGCTTTGTTTGCCGTGATTCCTCAAATTTAAAAAAAAATCTGGAAAAGGGTAATAATCTTTTTTAACTTTAGTCCCATATTATCAAATATTCAACCTTCAAAGCAAGTTGGGAGGGTCTTGATTTCCAACATAAGTATAATTGACCATTGGAAATGGAAGGGTCTTGGTCTAAACATGGGGGAAGGGGGACTACGATTATGAAGACCTAGGAGAGGGCCATCTTGTACTTAAGTCAATATTATAACTTAATGAAAAAGGTTATGATTAAGTGAATTTCACTGATTGGCAGATTGAGCAGAGAAAGAGTTGTGAAGGAGGGAAATGCAGGTAGAATTAGACTTCTTGTTCTTGGCATTTTATATGTAATTCCTGTTCTCACCTCACAATAATACAATCTCTGGTTATTTGAAATTCCTTGTGAAGTAGAATTAGCTAGACTTATAATCAACGAAATTCGAAGCAATAACCCAAGACAGATTTGCAAGGCCGACTAGCGCAAACTTCATTTCTGTCACATAAATCATCGAAGCAAATTATTCCCAATATATTTGATTTTACTTGTTCAAGAAACCACAGCTTAATTTCCTATGTGTTCATTTTCAAAAGCTATTTACTTTGAGTTCATTTTCCTCATTCTTGCCCTTCACTTCAGAAGTCAGAAGAAGTACTGAAGTACAGCGTGGCCGTGGCTCAACTCAGACTCGGCATTGCAAAACTATTTCTAACACCCATTGCTTCTGATACCAAAGTTGAATAATTTATAGCAGTTTTTATTTATTTATTATTATTACAATAGTTATATATACAAATGCATTTACACATCTTACACCATTTGGATAAAATCATGGTTCAAGTTCATAAGTCATGAGCTCTTAATATACAAGAGTTACACAGAAGAGGGTGTTTACTTGCTTTCATTGAGTTCAAGTTCAACACTTCAATTCTAAGCATAAACAGAACAGACACGCTTATGGCATTTAGCTCAACGTGTTGCTTACCCTCATTTTGCGGATCGTCGAGATTGTCTTGATGATCTTCAGAAACAATTTCCCATTCCTCTTTGAGTGGTGTAACTTGTAAGCCTTTCTCATGGTGACTTTCCCACTCGAATGCTGTCCGTAAAATCACATAATCGTTTATTGGGTTGTAGAAAGGATCTGGATCGCCTGCCTTCAATTCAACCAATACTTGAGAATTCGAAATACATGAGAGGTTCACAAAGAATTCCCCGGTGCTCACCAGGGACTCCAACCCTTGCTTCTGCATGGAGTCCATCTGCCTGAAGAACGAAAACGAGTCAGAGATACTGTCAGTTCATATTTAATACCATTGGCATAACATTTCAGAAAGAATAATTGGACATGCAGTAATACCAGTATGCCAAAAGTAGGCTCACGTTTGGAAATTCTCTCGGCGCATATTAGCATGTCTTTTAGGTGTTGAGATTTTTCACGTTTTCCCTCCAAATTCTTGCGTTTTCAATCGGTTTTCTTGCGTATTTCACGCATTTTCTTGTAGATTCTCTTATTTTCTGTGATGAAACCAGTAGCTAAGGGAAATGTTGCAGGGGAGCTGAAGGCCAAGTTGGCAGGGAGTGGAGCTGAGTCAATAGTTGAGCTGGCAGAGAGTAAAACTGAATCTGTAGATGAGCTTGAAACGAATGAGCTGGAAGCATAAATGAGCCAAGGATGAATTATAACTACCAAGCTGATATGGCAGCTAGCTACTAGTCTACTTAGAATAATTCTTGTAAAAGGAAGTCTAACAGCTGCTGTTGTATTTTCATTGGATCCTGGTTATTAGGTAGTGGTTATCAGTACCATTTTCATGTTATATATACCAGTACTGTAACAGAGGAATTATGAATGAAAACGTTATCAATTTCTTCTCTAAAATCTCTCTTTTTCTTCTCTGGTCTCTTCTCTCTTTTCTAGTCTCTTCTCTCTTTTTCTACAGAAACAACTATTCTGTTACATTTTCTTGCAGATCTTAGTCTATTTCTCCAGTTATTTGCAGATTTTTGCTTACTTCATCGATTTATTTCTATCTTTGAGCTAACTGGAATTTCTTAAGTACGAATCAACACGAAGGGTGTTTCCATCTTACATTCTTTTTAGAGTGCGATGAGGGGATCGGGTAAAGGCTCTGAAATTGCTTCAAATGTTGACAATGGAGATTGAGAAGTTCAGAATCAGATTCAAGGTCCTCTAGAAGGGAGACAGGAGATGGGGGAAGAGGAATTAGTTATAACTAACCTTGCTGATGTGGCAGCAGCATATTGGAGGAAATTGTTCGTTACTAGCTCTGATCAGTCTTTGCAGTTCTTTCCTCCCCAGATCACAAACGGTTCCATCATTGTAAAACCTCCATGTGATATTTTTGAAGAAGGAATTCAAGTTTGGCAGAGCTCTTTGGTGGCTCAATTTATTTTGGAAGGGTTCAAAACTTCAGCCTCTTTCAAAGAATGGTTAGCTTGCTTTGGGGGAAGCAGGGCTCTGTTGAGATCAAGCTTGCAGGAACGAACTTATTCATAGTTCAATTTTCGAATCTTGATGCCAGAGACTGGGTTTTGGAGAATGGTCCCTGGCATATACAAAACCAGCCAGTAATTGTGCCAAAATGGGAGCCAAATATGAAGACATTAGAGTTCAATTTGAAGAAGCTGCCTGTATGGATTCATTTAAGGCAAATCCCATTGGAGCTCTATACTAAAAGGGGATTAAGCTACATAGCAAGTGCTATTGGATCGCCTTTATACATGGACAATATCACTGCTAGTCAGAAAAGGTTGGCGTATGCTAAGGTGTGTGTGAAAGTGGCAGCTGAGAGAAACATCCCAAGGTTTATCAATATTGAACTAAGAGATGGCTTGGTGGTTCCTATCTCTGTGGAAGCTCCATGGTTACCACAAAAATGCACTCATTGTGCTATTTATGGTCATATGGACAAGAATTGTACAAAGAAACCAATAGTGCCAGTGCAGACTTGGGTTCCCAAAGGAAAAGCCTCCAAAGTAGGGGACGATCCTCAGGGTTCTGATGCAGAGGCAAGGGAGAACAATGTTTCTAAAGCGGAGTAGCAAGAAACCAGCAGAATAATGATTGCTCAAAGCAGTAATAACAAGGGGAATGACATGAGCAAGGAAAGTACTGGTAGTGGTAAGACACGAGCAAAGTCAAGGCTGGCTGGATCTACGAATAAATTTGCAGTACTGGACTCAATACATCCAGATGATATAAGCCAATCTGACCAGCTCCCTGAGGAGAATGAGCCTAAGGGGAAAGCAGTAGAGGAGATTGAGAAGCATGATGAAGAATTCCCAATGCTAACTAGGAAGCCTAGGGCTGCATCTACAGGAGTGGTTGACTTGATGAAAGCCTTGAAAAATAGGAAGAAAGGGCAAATTGTTAAAGGAAGAAAACAAAGTCAGGTAGTTTTATCTACCTATAAAGGTAACCCTTCCTCTTCAAACCAATAAACTGCGTTTTTTGGAATGTTAGGGGGATTAAGAACCTTCTAAAGCAAAAAAAATGTCAGTAATAGAGTAAGCAAGTTAAAAAGGGAGATTGTTTGTTTATTGGAAACAAGGGTGAAACAAGGTAACATGCTAGCAATAGTGAATAGACATTTTCAGGGTTGGAAATTGTACAACAACTATTCAGATGCGTACAATGGGAGAATTTGGTTTTTGTGGAAGGATCACATGCAGATTGGGCTTTGTGCAGTCACAAATCAAAGCATCACCTGCTATGTTCAGCTCAATTCTCAGAAGTTCTTCATTTCTGCCATCTATGGTAGCAATGCTAGTAGTGAAAGAAAGAGACTGTGGAAACATTTAGAGGATTTACAGCAGACAGTGAATGGGGAACCTGGGCTAATTGCTGGTGACTTCAATATTATTGCACATCCCTCAGAGAGTTCGGATTTTAGAGGATCTCAGGCCCTTAGCACATATATAAAAGATTTTCAGGAATGCCTGCATCAACTTTCAGTATATGATCATGCTTGTACAGGACCAGTATTCATATGGTCTAATCATCAGGTTGAAACCTAGCTAAGAAAGCTAGATAGAGTTCTAGTGAATCAGAATTGGCATACAAATTCCCTCACTCTTGGGTAGAATTTTCGCCCCCTGAAGTTTCTGATCATTGTTTAGCCTTCATGAAACTGAACAAGGATGAATACTCACCCCCAAAGCCATTTAAATTTTTCAACTACTGGACTGGGAACCTAGAGTTTATGAATACAGTTGCAAGCTCTTGGGAAAGGCCTGTTACAGGCAACCCAATATTCATATTGTTTCAAAAGTTGGAAAGGCTAAAGCAAGACCTGATGCAGCTTAATATGTCCTATTATGGAAATATCACAAGCAAGGTTCAGGAAAAGAGGAAGGAACTAGAGGCAATACAGGTTTTAAATTTGTCTCAGGTGTCATATGCTATGATGGTGGAAAAAGAAAGACAACTAAATACTGAATTGACAGAGTTACTCAAGGTAGAAGATAGTTTTTTTCGACAGAAATCCAAAATTAGATGGATTCAAGAAGGTGACCAGAATACTAAGTTCTTTCACAGCATGGTGTTTGCAAAACAAAGGAGAAATTCAATAAAGACTCTGGTTGAAGAATATGGGACAAGATTGGAAGCCTTTGATCAAATCTCTGGAGAGGCTGTAGGGTTTTTTTACAAGCTGATAGGCACTGTGGATAACCAAGGTCAGGGCTATACAAAGCAACTTTTAAAGGAACTGCTTCAGGTTTCTTTATTAGATGATGCTCAAGAGGAACTTCAAAGACCAGTCACTGCACAAGAAGTGAAGGAAGCAATTTTTGGACAGAATAGGGAAAAAGCTCTTGGGCCAGATGGTTACACAGCTCATTTCTTCAAAACTGCTTGGCCAATTGTAGGGGGGATGTGACTGAAGCTGTTTTGTATTTCTTTCACACTAAGAATCTGCTGCCAGCATTTAACTCTACAATAGTTGCTTTGGTTCCTAAAAGCCAAAGTCCAAGTAGCATCAAGGATTACAAACCAATATCATGTTGCTCTGTAATTTACAAGTGCATTACAAGGATAATAGCCAACATGATGACAAAACAACTCTCCCATCTGATCACCAAGAATCAGAGTGCCTTTGTGCAGGGAAGAAGCATCACTGACAATATCTTAATGGCACAAGAGTTGGTCAAAGGATATGGCAGAACCACTATTTCCCCTAGATGTACAATGAAGATAGATCTCCAAAAGACTTTTGACTCATTAAATTGGGATTTTATCCTCAAGGTCTTGGTAGCTATGGGATTTCCAGTGCAGTTTATTGGATGGATTAAGAGTTGTTTAACTACTACTAGGTTCTCTATTTCACTTAATGGAGGACTAGTGGGATATTTCTAGGGAGCCAAAGGAATTCAATAAGGGGATCCATTATCCCCTTACTTATTTGTGATTGCAACGACTGTGCTATCCAAGATGCTGGATGCAGGAGTGACTCATGGACTATTCAGCTATCACCCCAAGTGTCACAGAATCAAGCTTACTCAGCTATGTTTTGCTGATGACTTATTGCTTTTTGCCGAAGGTAACTTAGTTTCTATTGTGGGGCTACAGTGCATAATGCATCAATTTTATCTCTTTTCAGGGCTGCAGCTCAACACCTCAAAGAGTGAGATATTCTCTTCTGGCATTCTTGCTGCATGTCTCCAGGAAATTCATCAGCTGACTGGTTTCAAATAGGGTCACCTTCCTGTCAGATATCTTGGAGTTCTATTAGTCACTAGAAGATTGACAGAAAGTGACTGCTCTCCCCTGCTTGAGAAGATATCAGTAAGAATCAATAGCTGGATAGCCAAGCAATTATCTTATGCTGGCAGATTACAGCTGATTCAGTTTGTCTTGTTCCAAGTACAAAACTTTTGGTGTAGACATTTTATTCTTCCTAAATCTATCATTAGGAGAATAAATCAACTATGCTCAGGATACTTTTGGAAGTGGCAAGAAGGTACAGCAAGAGGTGCACGAATAAGTTGGAGTTCAGTCTGCCATCCTAAGACAGAAGGAGGACTAGGCTTGAGGGACTTATTTACTTGGAATCAGGCCTGTATAATGCAGCATATTTGGTCTATCCTTAATCAGGCTGGATCATTGTGGATAGCCTGGATTTAAGCCTATGAGCTTAAAGGGAAATCTTTGTGGCAGGTAAGGGCAAAGCAAGAAAGCAGTTGGAGCTGGAAGAAGATAATGCAACTAAGGGATTTGGCTCGACATTTTGTTGCTCAACAGGATAGTTCTTTAGTTTGGAGATTTCCTGGTAGCAAGTACTCAGTGACCAAAGTCTGGGATGAGCTCAGGACGAAGCAGGATAAGGTGAGATGGGATAGGCTTCTATGGTTTCCTTTTCATGTACCTAAACATTCTCTTATATCTTGGATGGCAGTCTTAAATAGATTGCCTACCAAGGATAAACTTCTAGTGTGGGGAATGAAAAATTCTAAGAAAAGCTCCTTAAGATGAGCTTCTCGTAGGCTCCATTACATATGTAATTTGTCATGTTTATATGTAATTTGTGTTATGTTTATCTGTAAAAAAAAATTACATATGTAAAAAATTTATCATGTTTATATGTAATTTGTCATGTTTATAAGTAATTGTCATGTTTATATGTAATTTGTCATATATATATGTAATTTATCATGTATATATGTAATTTATCATGTTTATATATAAAAATATATATATATAAACATGACAACTTTATGTAATTTGTCATGTTTATATGTAATTTTATCATGTTTATATGTAATGGAGCATATTTTAAGCTCATCTTAAGGGAGTTTACCCTAGAACTCCCCGTGGGGAATGGATATTGAGGGGGACTGTGTATTCTGCCACACAGCGTAAGAAACCAACAATCACTTGTTCTTCCAATGTGATTTACTAGGGAAGTTTGGAAGGAGATTCTTCAGCTTTGTCAACTACACAGAGCAGTAGGGGATTGGCAAGAAGAATTTTCCTAGGCAGCTAGTAGGCTAAATGGAAGGGCCTTGATTTCCATCATTATGCGTTTGGTTTGGAATGCATACATCTACATAATCTAGAGAGAAAGGAACAGCAGGCAATTTCAGCATAAGAGAAGCACCAAGCAGGAGGTGGTTGATAGCATTAAAGAGATAGTGAGGATGAGACTTACAAGGGAAGAGAGGTGGTAGCTGATCCAATTAACACTAGGCTATGCGTTGCATGGGAATTAGTTCATTTAGTTCTAGTCCATTGAATTGAATGTAAAGATTCTTTATTGTTTGATTTATTGCAGTAAAAACTGTAAATAAGAGGATGTTGAATCATTGTAGCAGAACTCTGCTTCTTGGATAATAAAAGACAAATTTATCCACACAAAAAAAGTAAGAAATGCAAAAAATTATTAATGATGGATCATCTACTTCAGTGATAATAGTCATCACTCAAAACAATTATTCTGAATTTCTGATATATTAATAATAAACTTTTTTTTCGAAGGATGAGGTTATTTGAAATCCAAAGTCTGTGGTCACCGGTTATGTTACTCGAATTCGGGTGTGAGTATCGGATACGGATATGTATTCGACACGGATATGTTTAATTTTTTTTTTTAATTTTTTATATGTGTTTAAAAAATTCTTGAAAGATTATATTCCCGTATCGATAAATATATATAGGACATGAGTATTTAAAAAAAAAAAAAAAATTGAAATAACATAAGTCATCGGAACATTCTTGGTGACTCACATAGCCACATTCAGTACATGGATTTACTTTACATATATATATATATATATATATATATCACAAGGATCCTATAAAAATTTTAAAAGAAGATAGAGCATTTTCCATGAGTCATGAGAAGTACTATTGTTAATGGGATTTTAAAAGCATTGTCCATAGTGAGGCAAAAAAAAATTTGCTTATAATTATAAGCAACTTTTATAAATGTGGTGTGGGCCATTTTACCTATTTTATCCATCCACCTACACCTACTAAATCTGACAAAGATAAAGAGAAAATTATGAGATTACTTATTACTCCATGGTTCATGCTTTCGAATTTATTATTTTCCAATTAAAAATGACAGATCTGGTCATGGGCAATAGTTTTTTTAGCGAAACAAAAAAGAATTAATTAAAAAAAATTAGTGAAATTTAAAAACTCAATCAGTAAATTTACTAGTATGACAATATATATAAAAAAAATCAGGACGAATGTTAAAAAAAAAGGATTTTGATGTTTTGCCAATCTTAATCCAGCCCAATATAAAAGTCTACCAGAAGGCAAGCCGAAGAATAATAATTGTTGGGCCAAATTGCTTGGTCTGGATTATTTCACTTTGAACTGATTAGCTTCTTTGGACAGCGGCAGTTCCATTTCTCTCTCACGTCAAACTCTCAAAACAACTAAACAGAGAGAAATGGAGATTCTTTCTGCAGTGTCTGCTTGCAGCAACATCACTCGTTGTCTCCTAGTAAAGGTAATTTCTTATCCATTCCCATCTCTTTCTTTCTCCATTGTGTGTGTGTATATCTATATATAAGTTCTTGCCAACTGATTAAAGGAGTGAATCAAATATGAGGGTGTTCAAAGGGTAATGCAAATCAAGCTCCTTTAAAGCTGAAACATGTCGAACAAGTAAAGAAACTACATTTCGAGAACTTGGTTTCACCTCTAGTCGCTGCATTCGTTGCCTTATCCCCCATCTGCAACACCCCAGGTACCTAATTCAACCAATACCACACAATTGATTGGTTTCATTATCCACTTTGCTTTTGTAGCACATGTCACTTGAACTGAAATTATCATTTTCAGTTGCAGAATTTTGTTGCCCTTCTCTATCCCGATAGATTTTTCATTGCTTAAATCTGTCATGGTTCTGATTGTTGAGGAGCATTTTCGCTTAAAAATGAGTTTTCTTTCGGATAGTCCTGTTGATGTTGCCTGGTGGTGATGAATGATGATAGATCTAAATCGCAGTCGCGGCCGTTATGTAATGCATCGCGGTTGTGGCAGATATGAATTTGATAGTGTTTCAAGGAATTTGATCATGTCGCTCGACCATTATGTTGCGTAATGACCGCATTTTAGAACTATGGATGAGTTGAATAAGCTACTGACGTGGCAGGTGAAGATTTGGGATCCTGTGAAAACAGAAGGAGGTCAGAGGGCACCGGGATTTTGTCTCCAAGCATGTTGCGAAGCTTAAGTCAGTAGGTTTTAGAAGAAAGCTGGTGAAGGAGTTTAACAGAGTTTCAGCAGTTTCAATTTATTTATCTCGGATCAGCCTTAACTAAAACTACTGACTTAAATATCGGAACACCCCTCACAGACAAAACTCCGATGCCCTCTGACATCCTTCTGTTTTCACAGGATCCCGAACCTTCACTTGCCACTTCAGCAGCTTATTCAACAAGTTACCAACAGACATCAACAAGTCCAAAAGACCCTTTGTTCCAAACTCTAAACATATGATGATCAGAAAGCAGAATCAATGTTTAGTTACTACTTACTACCATATTTTTCTTAGCTTTTCTTTCATGGGTGCAGCTCTTGCACAAACCGTAGATATACAGAGAGGAGCCACATTGTTTCGACAGGCTTGTATCGGATGTCATGATGGAGGTGGAAACATAATTCAACCAGTAAAGACTCCTTTTCTATTTCACCAAGTACAGATGATCAATATCTCTTCTACAATTTCCTCTCTAATCCACTGTTTCCATGTTCATTTTAGGGTGCAACGCTCTTTACAAAGGACCTAGAAAGGTAAATCAGGCGGATGTCTTTGTTCATCATCAGCAGAATACAATACATAGTTAAGAATGCAGAGAAAACCATATATATGCTCTTGAATTAGATTTCAATGCAATTAAGGCAAAAAAACTCTGGTGTAAAGGAAGGAACACATAAAAACCTGGAACCTGGAACATTTTGGTATTTACTGTGTTTAGATTATAAACCAATTTAATTTAATTGTAAACAACTTCAATTCTTGGTGGTTTCCTGTGTTTCCTCCTCAAATTAGTTTTAAGCTATGTTATCAGATACGGGTATATTCAATTTTTTTTAAAGTTTTTTTACATGTATTTGGAGAATCCTTGGAGGGTCATATCCTCATATCCATGTCAGGATATGCGTCGGACAGAGGTACCGAACACGAATATTTCAAGAAAAATGAAGAGTCGTAGCAACATAGTTTTAGTAATTATTTCTGATTGATTGAATGATTATACTACAGAAATGGAGTTGAAACCGAAGAAGAGATATACCGTCTTACATACTATGGCAAGGGAAGAATGCCTGTAAGAATTACCATAGAAATTTGACATCCTTGCTTATTAGTTATTACAAGTCCCTGCTGTTTCTTTTCTCATGATTTGTGTTTGGTTTGTTTGAAGGGCTTTGGTGAGAGCTGCACGCCAAGGGGACAATGCACATTTGGGCCACGTTTGAAGGAAGATGAAATCAAGCTCCTGGCTGAGTTTGTGAAGTTACAGGCTGATCAAGGGTGGCCAAATATAGCAAGTAATGAGGATTGATTTCTTGCTTTAGTTCTTAAACTTTTGAAATTGAGAGAGATTTAAAATGCTAGATTAATGAGATTCATGCATGTTAAAGGATTGATCTGGAATCTGGACTGGACTGAAATCAAGCCTGAGCCATTGTGGGTTTGATTGTCGGGCTTAGATTTGATAAATTAAGGTGATTGGACCTTAGTTTTTTAGTAGGCCTGGCCAAGCTTGTTAATTTGGGCTGTCATCATATCTTGAGCCCATCCGTATAATTAAAATAGCTTATTTTTATTGATTAATTTTCCCAGTTAAAAGAAAGAGTTGGGAACTTGGGATTTTGCCCGATCAAAACAAAAAAAAAAAAGTTGAGATTTCAAATTTGCAATTTTTAATTTTCATGAAAAAGAGCTAGGTTAATGGACAGCGAGATTGAAAACAATAAATAACGGTTAAATTAATTATTATAACTTATTAAAAAAATAAAATATATAGCAAATTTTTAATTTAATTTATAAAATTAAAAAATTTCATCGTCAATATATTAAATACAAACTCAAAAGAATTACCAACAAAATTTATATGGGCTCATTAATTTGGATGAAATGATAAACAAAACTTTTCAGAAATCATGTATAATAAGAAGACAAGAAGAAGATAATGGTAGTACAAATTAATTAAGAATATTCATCCTTAATTATTAAGTCAATTATACAAATTATTTTCCTTGATGCATATAGGCGGCTGGTATAACATCAATGGCACCAATCAATTTTAATTTTTGGTTGGACTGTCTTTAAAAGGTAGTGTCTTCCACCAAACTTTTAATTATTCTTTATTATATTGTTAGTTTAGATTCATTACAGCTTGGAGATTTTTGGCGAAAAGAATTTGTGTCCTTAATTAATTAATTAAGGATTTTGGTATTATTTAAAATTAGTTAATATATTATGAATTTTGTTAATAAATATTTTAAGGATACTTTTTAAGATTATTATATATAATAATATCTTCATAGAAAAAAAATTATCAATTACTGCATTTAATATAATATTATTGTTATATAAATGATATATTAACTAATTTTAAACAATGTCCTAAGGGTACTTGTTAGTAGAGGTGTTCATGGACCGAGCCGGATCGGATTCGGGCCGGACCTATGTATGGTATTAACACCATATATGTTTGCCCAAGCCCGGCCTGACCCAAAATATGGATCTCAAATTTTGCCCAAACCCGCCCATATTTGTAAATTGATAGCCCAAATTCATTTAGGCCCTTCCATATTATTTATTTTAAAATATATATTATTTATTTATTTAATCTTTAATAATTTTATATATCTTCTTTTTATTAAGTTCTTAAACATGAACAACTTAACATATTTTTTAATGTTTACACTATAATATTATATATTTAAACTTTATATGACATAAATTATATAATATATATATAAATAAAAATAATATATTATTTAATTAGAAAATGGGTCGGGCCGGGCTCAAGCCTTGAATGTTCGAGCCAAGGCACGATCTATTTTTTAAACGAGCCTCATTTTTTTGCTCAAACCCATTTTTCGGGCCTAACATTTTTGTCCAAACCCTCTTAAATATAGGCGGGCCTTCGGACTTGGGCGGGTATTCCGACTTTTGGGAAGATCTACTTGTTAGCAAAACCCATATATTAGTTAAGGTTTTACTAATGAGTGTTTTAAGGTTAAAGTATTTAGGTAGTCTTTGTATTATAGTCAAAAATGTACTTTAGTCCCTATACTATAAAAATGAGTAAATTAATCATTGTACATTTAAAATTGGTACAAAGAAATAAAATTGGTAACAGTGTTAATGGAAAACCGTCTAAATGCTGACGTGGACATGTGAAACTGACAGAAAAGATGACTTGAAGAAAAAAAAGTGATGACATGTCAATTTTTTTTTGCTCAGGCGAAATTTAAAAATGACAAAATAGATGACTTCGAAAAAAAATGATGACATGTTTTACGGGTAAGGGAGAGATTTGGGTAAAAAAAATTATCTTTTTCTAAATTTCGCTTGAGTAAAAAAATTTGACACGTCATCATTTTGTTTTCAAGTTATCTTTTATCTCAGTTTCACATGTCCATGTCAGCATTTAGACGGTTTTCCATTAACACTGTTACTAATTTTACTTCTTTGCACTATTTCAAACGTAGAATGATTAAATTACTCACTTCTATTGTACATTGATTAAAATGCACTTTTAACTATAAGTATAAGGACTATTAAAGTACTTTAACCGTGTTTTAATGATACTTTTTAAGATTATTATAATAATATCTTCATTTAATGCATTGAAAATGATAAATAAAATTGTCAACTATTACATTTAATACAATATTATTACTATAAATAGTATATTAACTAATCTTAACGAGTGTTTTAAAACCCTATTATTTATAGTAATAATATTATATTAAATGTAATAATTGATAAATTTTTCATTATTTTCAATATATTGGATGAAAATATTATTATATGGAAAATGTTAACCAATGTCACCAGACACTAGTTAAGGTGATATATATACAGAAAGAAAAGTGTAATTAATAACTTACTTTTTATTAAATTAAAAAATATATATATATTAAATATAAAAAACTTTCCTAAACTGTTAATTTTATAATTCTTATCTGGTGTTTATAGACACGAATTAAATAAACCTTTACTATCTTTAATAATTTTACGACCCTAGTTAACAAAATTCATTAATTAAATAATGATACAAAAAAGTTGAGATAAATTAGCTTTACGAATTGTCATTATCATCTGCAATGCACCAATCGGGTTTATTCTTAAACAAATTAAAGCTTGGAATCGATGCTTAATTTTATTATCCCTCTCTAAATTAGTCAACCATAGTTTTGTTTAATTAATAAACTAATTAATCTAATCCGTGCAAAAGATGAATCTAATGGCACTTTATGCCTTTAATAATCTTCTTTTTTTTTGTGTGTGGAGAATTTGGTCTATATTCTTCCTTGGCCTAAAAAATTATTAACATTGGAAGACAGCAAAATTATGAAATCATATCACTAATTAATGCTTTAATTAATCTATATTAAAATTGGTGTGACCAAAGTACCAAACATCAGCAGTACTACTAAATAAATCTAAAACTGTTAATGAATTTTTTTATTTAACTTTATAAATAAATTATGAGACTGCTACATGTTTCGTATTTTTAATTAGTTTCTTTTTTAATATGAAAAAAAAAAAATCAAAATTTTTTTTGACTTCACAAGCGGGGTTAGTAAGGTTATACATAGGTTCTTTTATCTTAATATAGCCTTTTTTTTTTAATTCTCAAAATACCGATACTTTGTTTTTAAGTATCAAAATCCTCTCTTTTTTTAACCAGTTGAGAAATCGTCATGGCCCATGACGATTTTCTAACACAAAAATTTAATTTTTTTAAAACAAAGTTGAAAAATCTCCATGGACCATGACGATTTTTCAATCATTTTTATTTTAAATTAAAATTTTTTTTTACCGGTACATTTTAATTTAATTTTAATTGATCAAGGGAAATCACCATGGCCCATGGCGATTTCCCTTGATCATTTAAAAAAAAAAAAATCATATTGTAAGTTTCTAAAATAATTATATAATTTTTTTTAATTATTAAATAAAAATAATTAAATAAAAATTATATAATTTATAATTTTAAAAAATAAAATAAAATAAATTTAAAAAATTAAAAAAAATATTAATTTATAAAAATTTAAAATTATATTCGTTATGTCAATCGGGTTCTTTCAACTTGTATTCGTAATAAATGGGTCTCTGGGAGAAAGTCCAACCAAAACATATTGGATTATGCAGGAATGAAGGTCATAGCTATACCTATCCATGGGCCGGGTAACCCGCCCGACCCGGTAAGCCCGAATGTGTCCCGATGTACCAGATTGATAAGGACATTTTAGACGGCTATGACTAGAGTTGTCCATGGGTCGGACGAAAGCCCGAAATTTTTTTATTTCCCTTGCCCAAGCCCGAAAATAAAAATTATATAATTTATAATTTTAAAAAATTAAAAATTAAAAATTAAAATTAATAAAATGTAAAATTAAAATAAAAATAAAAAATTAAAATAATAACAATTTAAAAATTATATACATTTTTATATAAATATATATATATATTAAAAATACATTTTTATATTTTTATATATTTTATAATTAAAGTTAAATAAAAAAATATTTTTTATTTAATAAATAGTAATTCGGGCTAGGCCAGACCTGCCTAAATTAAAAAAACACTTGTCCCAGCTCGGCCTAATATATATAAATATTAATATAAAAATATATTTTTTTAATATTTTAATATTTTTTAAATAATGAAACGGGCTTTTGGGCACTATTTCCCTTGATCAATATTAAACTGGTTTGGACAAGTATTTTTGTAATTCGGGCCTGCTGGCCTAGCCTAAATTATTATTTATTAAATAAAAAATATTTTTTATTTAAATTTAATTAAAATATAATATATATATATATATATAAATGTATTTTTAATAGTGAAACGGGCTTTCGGATCGACCCGACCCGAAATGGGCTTGGACAAGGGAAATAAAGCGTTGTAGATTATGTAAGAATGAAGGTTATAGCTAGAAATATCCACAGGCCGGTTGGGATCACTGTTTATATATTAAAATAATTAAATTCAAGCCCGCGGGTCGAGCCTGGGCAAGGAAGTTGAAAAAATTTCGGGCCGCGGCTCAACCCATGAGCAGGTCTAATTACGAATCTAATTTTTAAATTTTTTGTAAATTGTTATTTTTTTAATTTTGTTATTTTATTAAATTTTTATTTTTTAAAACTAAAAATTATATAATTTTTATTTAAAATTTATTATTTAATAATTAAAACATTAATAATAAAAAAAAAATTAAATGATCAAGGGAAATCGCCATGGGTCATGGCGATTTCCCTTGATCAATTTAAAAAATATATTTCAAAACCTGTTGGAAAATCGTCATGGCCCATGGCGATTTCTCAACAGGGTAAAAAAAAACGGATTTTGATAATTAATTTTGAAACATTGGTAATTTAGGAATTAAAAAAAAAAAGGCTATATTGAGATTAAAAAAAAAAACCTTATACATACCCTTTAGGCATATTTAAAAAAAAAAATTAAAAATGAAACATGTGACAATTTCTTAACCTCGCTTATAGAGTTAAAAAAATAAATTTTTAGTGTATCAAAAACGAACTCTTTTAATATATCAGTAAGTGATATGTGTTATTCTGTTAATTCATTTTTAAAATCTAAAAACTCCACTAATAATATAGGAGATAATTTTTTGTAAATATAATATATATTCATAAAAATTGTTAGCTGCCAGCTACTAATTAATGGCATGAAATTAAACAAGGGTTTAGCTAGTGTTAATACATACTAGTGTGAAACCAGGCTTTGTTTCAATTTTATTATTGTTCAATATTGAAAGAAAAATATTAAGACAATAAGATCTTAAGGTAGTGAATATATAAAACAGTGAAAAATTAAATACTAAAAATTACATACCTGGATTTTTTTGATACAATATCTCAAAAAAAAAAAAAAAGACTTGAAAGCATGAAAATTCGACTCTAACTTAAACAAACTTCGAACAGATAAAAACAACAATAATTAATATACTTCATGATTAATTAATAGGAATTGAATAAAACAAAAACAGTGAATAGTATTTTGCATGTTGATCATTTCAGTTAATTGAGCTACATCACAACAATCAACATACAAAGTAGAGAAAACATCAACATTACATAGCAATAAAATTATAGAAGAATCTCCCAATAAATAAAAAAACCAAAACATCCTTTGTTGTTAAAAAAATAGAAGGCAAAAACAACAAAACCCATTTTCTCCGCCTTTCAATAACATGTAAAATCTGAAAATACAAAAAATGCAACCAAAGAACCGTTAAAAAAAAAAAAACTCAACCTGAAATAGTAAGCAATATGAACAAACCCAAAAATCAATACCATAAATGAAAGAATATTAAAATCTCACAACAAATGAAAGAAGAGAAAAGATGGAAAAAAAAAAAAAAAAACTTTGAGACTCGTACCCCCTTGAATCAAATGCAAAATTTGAAAGAACAATTGGAAGTTTTTTTTTGACTTGGAGCAATAGGCAATACCGCAAAGATGAAAGAAACTAAAAGATTGAAGAGATTAAAGAGAAAAAAAGTTAGAGACCTGTATCTAATTTCACATCAAACAATATATACACGAAAAAAAAACTCCGTTCTTCAATCATTCTAACATATCAAAACTACTCCACAAACAGCAAAACAACGAAAAAAATATAAACTACTAAACCTGCTGCCTCAGTCCAATGTTAAGACCAACATTAAAAAAAAAAAAAAAAAGTTCAATTGAATAAAACACATATCACCTAATTATTAAGGCCAATTGATTATGGATTCCTTTCAATTATTGTTATAAGATGTTGAATTGGAAGCTCATAATTCATATCTAGTGACGGGCATCAAGGAATGAAAAGATTATTGCCCTATAAAAACTATCCAAAATGGCAAGTAAAGTAATCATATCATCATCACTTTGTGATTCTTGTTAATGCATCTTAATCCTTATCTTGTTTATGTGGAATTGAATTAATTAAACATGTTTGCCATGCCCATATTCATATATAAATATATATACTATATTTAGACCATCATTAAGTTTTCAATAATGACATTGATCAACATAGGAAACATAGAAACATAATCACATTTTGGATGGACCCCCCTGACCCTAAAACATTCTTTAAATGAAGAAAAAAGTAAAAAATTCTCGACACTTCCTTTAATCATGAGCTTTTTTCTTCAACAAGTGTTCAATAAAACACCATTAATTAGTTTGCTTCGCTTAAAGCTTTTAATGCCGATTGTCAAACTAGTTGGCAGCTATAACGCTATATAGTTTGGTTAATTCTTCAAGTTTAGGTTTGACAAATTATAGTAACTAGAAAATTGTTTTAACATCAATGCATTGCCTGCACGATTTTGAATTGAAAAGCTTTTGAAATTATGCACATAATAAATAAGTTTGGTTTAAAAGCACCGTGTGTGTATATATATATATATTATTAATTTAATGAGTTTGTTTTTAATACACTGATAACAGAGTTTTTTAATTTCACAAACGAAGTTAAGAAATTATCACATGTCTTATTTATTTTTTAATTAATTTTTTTAATACATCTTAAGGGTATGTGTCACTTTATTAATCTCGTTTGTGGAGTTTAAAAAATCCATTGATGGTGTATAAGATGAAAATTACATCAATATTGCTGACAATTTTCAGGAAAAAAATGGAGAAAATATACTTAGTTGAGAAGTAATTAATCTTTCCATGCCAATATTACAAGGAGAAATTAAAAGAAACTGATATTTAATATATAAGATATCTTCAGATAACACTTGAAGGAAGGGAAATATTCTAAAAGAGAGGTTCCTTTTGTTTGTGCTCTTATAATTAATCTATCAGCTTTATTTATATTGATGAACTTCTAGCAGACATGCACTAGTGTAAGTTGTATATATCAAAAGATTAAATATTTTTGGAGTCAAATTGGTGAAATTCCAAGTTGATGATGATTGATCAGAGCTGTAATATTCTTCTAGTTTCTGTATGCATGACAGATATCTCAATTTAGAACCCTTTACTTATATATACTTCCTGGCAATATTCTGTTAACAAATTTGTCAATTACTTTTTTTTTTTTTGCTAAGCCAAAGTTTTATAAACATTCCAAATGAAATACAAAGATAAAAGCTAGCAAACAAATTAGCTAGCAGCAGTAAAGAACTTGTATTTGTCAATTACTTACTCACCAAAAATGGTAAAGAAGATCCATCTAAAACATGAGCTGCACAACCTGAAAATTACCCTAAACCCAATTCTAGAAGATCAATTTATGTGTTTATATCTTTTAGGAACTTGTATATATATAAAAAGCTACCTAACCTATAAGTAATAATAGATGCAGCTCGCCATTAGCCTAAACATGGATATATAAAGGGGGAATTGGCAAAAATTATTAAGTAATACTACTATTATCAAACTTTAATCCCAATGCCATGGAGTACTACAAAAACTCGGATTTTTAGGTGTTGTGCTCACTAAACCCTAGAAGAGAACATTGAAATGTGCAAATCTCTTAGATTATTGTATGAAATTCTATAAAAGTGCTTCCAAGATTGAGGCCATTGTGAGATGTGACACAATTAACAAGTCATACAAATGTGTGTGTTTAACTGCTCTTAGTTTTTAATACAGGAATTAAAGTTAAAAGATTCCATAGGAGCAAAGAGAGATAGAGCTGTCAATTTTTCCACAGGCTAAGATTATCATTTGGACACTTGCAGTGAGGCAGATAGGACAACCTACAAATCCATTTCCCAATGAAGAAAAAATGTAATATAAGAAAGGTCGAAGGGGCAGAAAAGCCACCAAGTCCCCTTGGTGGCACTGGTTGTCACCTCCCTTGTTTCCATGTGGAAGCAACTAGAAACCTTGATTCCCAATATTGAAATTCAATCAATATGGGCATTTTCTATATCAACTTGGAAAATTGAATATTAATAACAACTCACACACGTTCTGTCAAAAGAAAAGGGAAAAAAAATTAAGCAAATTACAAATCTTCCAAACACATGGAATAATTTAAAGTATGTTAATTATTTCTCTGATTCTTATTATATAACTTGCTAAAACTAGAAAACTAAGTTGACTGTCAAACACTAGCAAGTTGTCTGAAGCAAAAGCAATAGACTATATATATATATATATATATATATATATATATATATGTTTTTAGTAATTTTAGGGGAAAAAAATACCAAAGCCAATAAAAGTGAGGAGATTCTTAATTCCTGGCCTATAGAATTGTTTCCACATGAGTTGGATATGTATAAACTTAGTTAAAAATGTTACAGGTTTTAACACACAAGAGAGGATGATGACCTTCTTTCTCAAATGAAAATGAAGATTTGGAAGAGGCACCCTATAGTAAAAGGGTCATTTTCTCATGTGTAATTAACTTTTATTTTTTCTCTGCAAATTACATATTAATGATGAATGATGATCACAGATATTAGGGGAACTATTTCAAATGGTGATGCATCATCATTTGAACAGAAATTCTGATAAACTCATGTGTGGAACAAACATAAGGCATCTGGAAACCCTATCTTCAAAGAAACATAATAAGCTATATTATCAACACAAGTGGGACCAAAAATAATGATTTAAAAAAAATTCAAGAAAACCCTTATTAATTAATAAATTTGTAAAGAAGGAAACCCTAATTGAATTAAGTCTGATATATATATTGCTTTATTCACAACCACCATATCACTTACCTTAATCAAATAAATTAGATTCAACTCTTTTAGCTAAATTACAAAGCAAAACCATGTGACCCAATCCATAATCAATTAAAACTGTTAAAAAGGTGTGTGGTCCTTCCTCTTCCATTAGGGCTTTGTCTATATGTCATTGTTTGTCAACCATAGAAAAAAAAAAAAAAAAAAACCCCAAGACAGAAGAAACCACCCAAAGCTAAAGGCAAAAGGATGCCCCTTCCCTCTACTGATTCCATTCCACCAACCTGGCCAATACATACCCTTCATATATATAAATAATTAGAATTTTAATGTATATAATTTATTGAAAGGGACCAAAAGGTCACTAAGCACATGGCAACCGCCTTTATCTACAGCCGGCTTAATGTTCTGTTACAAAAAACTAAAACACAAGAAAAAGATTTATCTTTGATTTTGGTCATGACATCTATATAGAAACTGCTCTTTTTTGCTTAGGTAAAGTTCATTTTACATGTCGACAAACCAAGCATGCATGCTTAATTTGAACCATCAATGTCCAGCTTGTACCCTTTGCTTCTATCCCAAAAAGAAAAGAAATGCTCTAACTGCTCTTCCTGGCCCAAACATAACTTAACCTAGGTTACTCGGATTCGAACGTGAGCTGTCGGACATAGATATGTGTCTGACACGGGTATATTCAATTTTTTATAAAATTTTCATGTATTTGGAAGGTCTTTTGAGGATCATCCCCATACCCATGTCTGGATATGCATCGGACACGAATATTTCAAAAAAAATAAGAGTCGGAACAACATAAAACTTAACAAGTATTAGCCTAACTATTTCTTTTACAAAAAAGTTCTCTTTAGTCTGTACCCCTTTATATATAGGATTCCACGTCTATTAATTTCATGATTTAATCCGCGGTGTGTTCTGTCATCACAAGTTTTGATTGATTTAATGAAAATTAGGTAGGTAATTGAATTTTAACTTTACCAAAAACACATTAACCATAAGTAAATACGACTACTAATCACAAGTTAATTAGGGTGATGATCAGTAGTTTTGTTTAATTTCAAAGAGACTTTAATTGGGGGTTGACCATTTCTTTTTATTCAGATTCATTCAATAGTACAAAGATTAACCCATTTTAGTTTGAGTTAAACTCTGTTGTTCTAATTTGTTTAAAGGTCCCACTGGTCCCCTATTCATCTAATTATGTGTTAGTCATATTTTTAACCATCAAGAGAGAGGCAAGAAGTCAGTGTCAATAGCTGTAAGGAAGGACCAAAAACCTCCACTAGATACTCCTCTGTGATACAGTACAAGAAGAAGGAGAGGTGCATTAAATTATATAGAGAGTGTAGAGAGGAGAGTCACGAGGGATTTGGTACCTTAAAACATGCATGTCTCGTGCGCCTCCCTTTGTCAAATCTTTAGGTATATGGAAAAAAGCTTCTGCTCCATCTTTCCTTCCTATATAGGGACTTAATTTCCAGCAAAGCCAAAAACCCTTTATTCAACATTTGGGGTTCATCATCTCCTTATTGTTTTTCTGATATGTTGGTTTGAGAGGTTGAAGCTGCCAGCATGATCTGGTAATGAACCTAGCTATCACTCTTTTCTTCTTCTTTTTTTATGTAATATTCTTCTGCCTCTTTAGTCTTTATATAGGTAATTAAGCTATATCTGTATTTATGAGAGATACCCATAGTTAAGTAGATTGTATATGACCAGTTTTGGATCAAAATTCGCGAGTCCAAGATGAGTTATTTCTGTGCTGAAAGTATTTTTCAGGATAAGGGTATTGTTCATTTGTTAAGGGGTTTTTAGTTTGCCAGGGAATTAATTTAGATGTCTTAGTAAAGAACCCTGCTTTGAACATAGCTTCATAGATATGGTTCAGCATCAGGTCATCTTGCAGCTTCAATCACTCACTCACCAACAAAAAGAACTTTCTAGCTAGTTATGGATATTTCAGATTTTGCTCTCTCTCTCTGAGATCTCAAGTCACAAGTAAGACCTTCATTCCAGGTAATTCTTCTATATCCTGTATATGCTTGGCTCTAAATTTTCCAATTCTTTGATGAACTTTTCCCTGATTGATTTGGTGAGAAATTGCAGTCTCTGAATGTCAAGTAATTTTCTTAACCTAGTCTCTTAACTCTCTTTCTTTTTTATTGCTTGCACACATTATTCATATATACTTTCGCAATTATGTATATATTACTTACACATGAAGCCACATGCACAAATCTGCCTGTCAGAGTTAAATTAATATGATAAGTTTTCAACTTCACCCTTGTGCCTGTTTAGACCTCTTATTAATAGCTGAAATTTTTGTCAAGGAATCAAAGATAATGTTGATTCTGTATCTCTTTTTCTCTCTCTCACTCTTTCTCAGTTGCTTGTGTTGTTTGCATGCCTGTGTCTGCAAGTTTGTCTTGACTTCCCTGGTGGTATCCAGAATCAACAAGTAAAACAAAATTCCATTACACAAGAAAGACATGATTGCTAATCAGACAATGCACAGTATTACAATTTATATTGTGATAGTGGTGTATCAGCACAATTAACAGTTGCAGCTATATATATATATATATTATATATATATATATATATTCAGTAATCTTATCTGTGGTTCTTGAATTTTAATGCCCTCATAGTTACCACACTGTTTTCATACTGCTTGGGAAGTTGAGCTTGAATTCAATCGGGAGACAAAAATAAGTGTGATTTAATTGCCTCTTTGCCTCTATCAAATACTGTTAGGGGACCAGTTTGATGTTTCATGACCCACCAATTTGAATACACTTTCATTTCAATTTCAATATAGTAATAACCATTTCATCCAGAGATGGATTCTAAATATATATATATATATATATATATGTACAATAATGCATTTAACTTGTGGTATATATATATATATACCCTACCTCAGAAATAATTAATGGCATATTAATATTATTGGTGAGATGCTATAGTACATGGTATTTGAGATGATATATGAACTAGATAGCATATGAAATGAATTGGTTGTGTTTTTCTTCCACTTTTGTTTCTCTTTAGTCACATGAGTGTAAGAAATTGTTTGACGATTAGACTCATGTCTCCATATCAGAGAACCAATTCATATATGTTTGAACTGCTTTTGGGAACATGATTAGCTGATTTAATATTGTTGACATTAATTAGGCGCCCCCTCTTCTAAGTGTTTTTCATTTTCAGTAACTTCAAAGAAACAGTTAAATACAATTATTTAACCATACAAATTACCAGCAAATTTATTTTCTTAATTAACACAATACATGCATTTCAAGTTTTCTGAGTTTTTTTTCAGGCTATGTCAAGTTTGGTACTATACTTTGTTTGCCTCTTGTTCCTTTACTTGTCTCAATAATAAATTTATTTCTGTAGCTTAGCAAAAATTAGAAATAAAAGAAAAAACACCTTAACACAAACATTAATTGCATGATCAGTATTAAGAAAGCATACAAAAAATTAATGGTTCAACACACACCACACATGAGAGTACTCTATATCTACATATATATCCCAAAAAGTGGTGCTTCCATCTCTGCATATTGTTTTGTTTTGTGTTAATAATCATGTATTGAGCAAATAATAGAAGCTCCAAAATCATTAATTAAATATTGATGTACAATATGTATATATATAAGATGCATGATTTTATTGCTTAAAATACATTATATATGATAAGTACTACTGATAACTGCACTTTTAGGGTTTTATATATTTTCTTATATAAGGTTTGAACTACAAGTAAGAATTCTATCCAAAGTTCCAAAACCTTCACTCTTGACATTCAAGCTAAATCTAGATGGCTGCTATACAACTACACTTTTAAGTTGCAGTACACACTTTAAAAGAAAGATGGTTCTTAGGGTTATATACTTACAGAAGCTAGCTAATGGTTTATTTAGTTGGACTTGGAAGTGCTTTGTGGAGTTCATATAAAGAAAATGGTTTTTGATTTTTTCTTTTCTATTGCATATTAGTTTTCAAATGGAGGTATATATAATAGGTTAAGAACCTAGAAGTTAGTGATTTTCACCAGTTTTTACACACACTTAGATCTTACAAATATAAAGATTTAATAAGAATTTGGGTTTAAAGATGGAGAAAAATATACTATATTTGTCAACCTTATATTCATCTAAGTTCATGGAAATATAATAAGATTTGATCTCCATAAATTAGAAAAAGATGGGTAATTAGTTTCATTTGTATTCAAATGATCTGCTGATCACATGTTCAGATTTAAGAGGTCACATGTTCAGACTCAGGGGCTTAGAGTCTTAATAAGCTGCTGCTTAGTTTTCTGAAGCTTGGAAACCCAAACATCTTTCTCTTCTCATTTTTTTATGAGTAACTTTTTCTGCTGCATATAATTAGCCAATAATTACTGATAAACGATTATAGAATTTCTTTCTTTTTTTCTTTTTCCAAATGTGGTTTTCTTTCTTTTCTCTCTAACTTGATTTGATTTCTATGAAGAGCTGGCCGGCCGGCAGCTACCCTAGCAATTACAAAGTAGATGGAGACAGTTTAAATTTAAAATAAATGATTCCATGCTAGTATAAGAGCATCCACTCATTCAGAAAAAGACTTTTGAAAGGCAATTTTCACTATTTGTTTAACATTAATGCTTATATAATTAATTTCATATCATTCGATCAGTTAACCAAACCCAGTTTTTATATTTACTTGTTTTGGCTTCTTCCTCATGTTTTCTTGGTAAAATCCTTATCCATCAATTATCCCAGCTAATTTGACAGCACTAAACATCCTGAATATTGTTTATATATATATATATATATATATATATATATATATATATTCAATCCGATAACAACTTTGATGGTCGGCCTGCTATAATTGACTGAAAATTTTCTAGAATTAGTCATTCAACTATGCGTGTGATACATTAACTTGAGGTTAAGGATATTAACTTTTTAAAATTATTTGAGAATTAAAGTGAGTTTGGCAAAACTTCACTATCATGAATATTACTAAAAACTATGACATATATTATCTAACTGCTTAGCTGAAACTAGTTAAGATTCTTTAAAAGAAAGTTATGCACATGCACTAGGTCAAGAGTCAATTTAACTAAATTATTTTTATTCAAAAGCTTTGATCCACTTATGTGTTTCTTTATATTCCCCCCCCCCCCCTTTTTTTTTTTTGTTGTTGTTGAAATGCAGTGTAAATAAATATAACTCATGGTTAGTCATTAGAATTATATATAAAAAAAAATGGTTAGTCATTAGAAAGAAAAATGTAATTCTAAATTAATCGTCATTGTATCGATTATTTTGAATTAATAAATTATGTTGATATGGTATTAATAGTGATTTTTGACAATAGGATTCAACTCTGTATCTATCTTCGCTTTTGCAATATTTAACCGTGGATAATTGTTTTCATCAGAAGTTTTTATGAGTTATGTCGGGTCAGGTTCGGATCAGGTAGAGGCATAGTATCAATATTATATATGTTTGTTTAATTCCGATTCGTTTTCTAAATAGATTTTATTTTTTTGTCTAAATTTATTTTTTAGACTTAATATTTTTATTCAAATCTTTCAAATATCGAGTAGATCTTTAAATTTGAACAAACAATTCAAATATGTGAACAGGTCTAATTTTTATAACTCAATATAGAAAATATTGAGTTTGAACTTTGTTGTACAAGACTTTGAAGCCATTTTTTATTGTCGATCTGTCAGAAAAAAATTCTCTTGTAACGTACGAGTTTGGATTATTCATTACTAGCCAAGTGTTGTTGTAAATGGCTAACCTCCATATATATTCTTTAATGCCCAAAAAACTAATTTGATAGTGGCAATATAACATTACCAGTATAAGGGGATTTTCTGAGACATGCATGCATGCATGACCATGGTATATATATGTATCAGTATCATGGATCATGAATCATGAATCATGATGATGGTATGAATCAAACTACATTATGGGTTGTTTTATTTTGGATTAATTAATTATAATAACCATGATCTATCTATCTATATATTATGTGCATGAATGAAGGTGCCATTGATGAGTAGGACATACAAAGGGAGACATATATAGTACCAAGAAATGGCATATAATTACAGACAAGCATTGACATATTCATTTGTCTTAAAGCTAAATATATATAAAAGTTGTTGATTTGTCTCTTTTCTCTATTTCTCTCTTTCTTTAATCAAATTACTGAATTAGTCATATCTATCAACCAACTAATCAAGCTTACTTCATTATTATTGCCCAAATCAAAGCAAAGAGTACTACAACCTGATTATAATTAATTTATTTTACTTGAATTTGAAATGAATATTGAATATGGATATGTGTCTAACATAAATATATTTAATTTTTTATATATATATTTGAAAGATTATATTACATACCAACATTCGAATATGTACCGAATAAAAATATTATACACAAATACTTTAAAAAATAGATATAAGTGGATCTACAAATTTATGACTAAAAAATAAAAGTAGAAAATATTGAATTAAATAGTCAACTAACGTGAGGAAAATAGTTATATTATGACAAAATTGTTGGAGGTGGAACAAATAGAAATTTTCAATCCTTATCTATACATATATATATATATATAATAAAAGAACAAATTTTAAAAATACAAATAGTATATATATCTTTGATAATTTATTAAATTAACTTTGTCTTTAACTTATGATTTTTTAAAAAAAATTTAAAATATTGATTAATTTTTATTTATTTCCTTATTAATATCAAAATCTTTATTAAAATAAACTTTTCTTATTAAGCTAAATATTGATTAATTTTTATTTATATATTTCTTTATTAGCCTTAAACTTTATACTAAAATAAATTGTTCTTAATAAAATTTACATTTAGCCATCTAAATAATTAGAATGCTTATACTACTAAATCATTAAAAAAAAATTTAGATAATTATGAGATTTACATAACTAATAAGTTCTAAAAAGTAAAAACCTCTAAGTCCAACTAATAATTACTCATTAACGTTTAACGAGAAAATAATTATATTAATTGAAAAACTTTTTAAAAATTGACATAGTTTTAGCTTTTTATTAGTTATTTATTTTTACTATTAAAAACTAAAAATTTCATTTCAAATATTTAAAAATACTAACATATTATATCGTTAACATGCAACACATGCTCGTAGAAAAAATTAGTATTAAAAAAATATTAAAAAAAATAACCTTAAATTTTTTTTTGTAATTGGATCATTGGAATAATGTAATAATATGGCCCATACACTGTGTTTTCGCCTTTTAAAATAAACGTTAGATACATCATAATTCCTACTGCAAATAAATAATTTCTTATTTTTAAAATAAAATCTCAAGAGGGAGTAGCTAGTAAGTGTGAAATAGAAAGAACAAACTGGAAAACATGAAAACCACGTTACTTTCATGAATTGATTTGATTCACAGACAATACTTACTAATATTAGATTCTTTTTTTTTTTTTTTCCAAATCCAACAGTAAGTAGTCACAGAAATTAAGGAAATGGGAGACAATAATAAAGCAAAAATGAATAAGCAACTAATTCCATTCCATTAGCCAATGAAGAAATCCCTCTGGATTATGAGCAATGCTACTTCAACACTAATAACGGGAAACACAATTGCTATCAGGTCGCTGCAGATTCATTAACCATCTTTGTGCTAAGCCAAAACTAGCATTTCCATGTTCCTAATTCTTAATAGCAGTTTTATAGTGCTCCGACTCTTTATTTTTCTTCAAGTATTTGTATCCGACACTCGTGTCCGACATATATCGGAACATGAGTATAAGAATGTGATCCTCCAAAAACCCTCCAAATACATGAAAAACTTTAAAAAAATTGAACATACCCGTATCGGATAGATATCCGTATCCGATACTCACACTTAAGTCCGAGTAACATAGGTTCATACTCCCACTGTAGGAGTGCTTTATTATGGTACACCAATTCGACACAGTAACACGAATCAAAGAAATATTTAGCATAGGTATTACTACCTAAACATCTTTTTCTACTAAGACCGTATAACACATATATGTAAACCTACCATGGTAATTTAACCAAAAGATTGAGGGGGGGGGGGGAAATGACAATAATTCCCCCCAGGTATAAGGGGTGAACATCAAACTCCTTTATGAGGTCCGACACTTACAGTTCTTTTCATTTCATAATCAGGAAGCCCCAACAATTTGAAGCTATAACAGAAATAATTGTCTGACCTGATTTTTTTATAAGATGATATCTCGAAGCAATTTGTCTTCTATTGGGGAAACTCTTTCACTTCGAGTCTTTGATGCTACACAAGGAATCCGAATATTTTCTTCTCTTTGGTTCAGGCTCACCTAACCGCAGTGAAACATAAATCTCCTCATCCGACCCGTTTCTTATGCTGAAAGATTTTTAGATTCCGGATTTTCCCGTTGGTTATTATCATGAACTGAAGACCTTCCATTGAAACTCGGAATAAATTGATGTTCCACATTAGGAGCTGCTTCAACCCTATCTTCTGCTTGATACTCGGTACGCATGATTGGTAGTATATGTCCATGTCGGGGCTCACCTTCAGCCAAAACTTGCTGGATATTTAAATTAATTGGCTCAAAGTTCTCTTCGATTTTATCTTTAGCTGGAACCTGGACCAGGGGAGAAGACTCCCCCACTGTAGAATCAATCCCTGCTGCAGAAGCACTTCTTTGATCTTGTACAGCAGCTATGTCAATAACAAAGACAAATAGAGTGTCAAAGCTGAAGTTAAGAGACCATATGCAAAAAATATTAACCATAGAGGTAACAGAGGCCTTTTTTTTTTTTTTGACACAAAGGAGGTCGCGGTCTAGGGGAAGGGGTTGCAGATGCTGGGATTCGAACCCTAGACCTGCTGGATGCCACCTCTTAAGGGTGGCTACATGAACCAACTGAACTATGCTCCGAGAACTATGCTCAGAGTTCAATGGAGGCCTTTTTTCCCACTTTCTTCATTTCTCAATCTACACTTTGTTTTGCTTGATAGATACTTTGCCTAAAATACTGCATTATTGTGACTTTAGAATCTAAATAAATAATCAATGATAGGAAAATTAGGGGAAATAAGGCACACCAATACTTAAAACTGAAATTAAACTTTTGCACTAAATTATCACTTGACCTATATCTTCTACTTATGCATCATCATTCGGTGAGTGCTGTACTCTATTTATTTTTTCGTCTTTCTTTTAACTTGCAATGTAGGGTAATAGGCATTTCTATCAAATTACATAGCCATTACAAATGTAACTTTCATTTCAACATGTAAATTTTTTTGGCTCAAATCATATTTTGTAGCTAATGTCATTTAACCAGATAATCATACATAAGCACCACTAACAAAGAATCAAACAAAGAGCTACAAACTGGAAAAAATTACTGGTTGTCTTGGGAATACATACCTTGAAGCCCTTCATTGGTTGTGATGAGGTCGAGTTCAAGGAGGTCTAGAAGACGCCCAAGATCAACTCCACTAGTCCAATTTTCTGGGGGTTGGCCAACTTTGAGTTTCAACCGACCCCTGTTAGCAGTCCCACCCCAAATGATCCCAACAGGCTGTGGCTTCTCCCCATTCTGACTCATTAATAGTATGAGACTTCCACTATCACCTTCAAGGTCAAAAGTCTGCTCGTTCTCACCAACAACAAGAAAATCAGTAAAGAAACAGATCCCTTTCTCATCATTGTACTCTAAAGCATACGCCATTATTGTCCCAGTGGTCAAGCCAGAGCTTCTTCCCACTTTGACAACTTTCCTTCCAATGAGACTGCTAATTGGAGACTGCAAGTCTATGATATGAACGTCACCAATCTGACCTACGCCTTTTACAGTTGTAGTTACGTTGTTCATATTGAAATCATCAGCAAAAGGAATAAAAGCCCCGTCTGCTCGCACAAATGTTTCTGCAGGAGGACCAAACCGTGATGGACATGTAAGGGAGTCAGGATGCAATACAAATGTAAAGTTAAACATAGTATGTTTCAGGATTCTGAAACCTTCTAAATCTTTATTGAAATTCAAACACTAGACCCTAGCATCCTGATCTGAATTTTATTCAATTTATCTCTTTTTTTGCTTAAATTTTCTAATGCAATGATCAATGAATTTCCTTGAAGAAGATTTGAAGGCAGACAAATAAATTTGGAACTGCATTACCTGGATTTATACCAGCAAAGATTCCATACCAAAGGTCATCTGTGATAAATGAGGTTGCCCTCTCTACAGCACCAAGGTACACTCCAGGCCCAAGGCTGGGCGGTAAAGGATGAAACATCTTCTGATTTGGGTAGTCCAAGTCAACTGCAACATGCCGATTTGTGAGAAAACCTACCTGCCGATTTCCTGTTCGGCTCTTCATAATAGCACCCAGTGTTCCATAAGTCTCTTGGCTGGCAACCTACATGTGCCAGGAGTAACTGAGTGGTTTAAATGGTAAAAACCGAGATAAGTAAAGAGTTATATCCATTTCTCAAAAAGTTCAGGGCAGAGTACGAGAGGGAAAGCTCTTTTTCTCAAGACACAAATTACTCAAAGAGGAAGTCCTTTTACAAGAAATGTTTTAAGTCATAACACTCTCCTAGAAGGATTAGGAAGGGAATTTGAAAATAAGCTGTACGCATGATGTAAGCAAAAAGACATCAAGCAATTCTAGAATGAAGAACTCAAGCTTGATCCTGTCGAAATGTCTGCACATCTATGATTGATTCAGTCACAGTTGTAGCATAAATTAATCATTAATAAAGCATACCAGCTTCAATATTTCACTAATACTTGCAATAGCAAACTGCTTAAATTGTATAATCAAATTTCTAGCAAAATGTTGTAAAAAAAACTGACAGTGTTAACCTTTCACATATTGTCATATTAATTATCAACTTCAAATTAGTTATCTACTACAATTGTACTATAGCCAAATAAATGATAGCTTTGGGTAATTATAGAGAACTCGCTCAAACGGCTATTAGGGAAACAAATTATAGAATAAAAGAGAATTTTTAGGGAAACAAAAGAGAAAGTGACTCTTTATTTTAGGAATTAACATTCTTTCCCCACATTGATATTAGGACAGCAAGACATTACGCCACAAACTAGAATATGAGATTGCATGGCATAAAAAAAAAAGTGGTTGAAAAAATTGAACATGTTAAACAGGATTCTCCATCAATGTATAATTAATACCCAAATGATGGTGCAGGCGATGTGGATGACACAATTATCGCTACATGATGCTCACAGAGAACAATACTTATCAGGATGTTTTTTCAGCCCAAGGAGGAATTATGCAGGACAGAAGCTCAGAAAAAGAACTAAGAAGAAACCGGTTCTACCATGCCACTTTTCATAGTACTCAACAGACTAGCACTCCTGTAGACTTATTGTACAGGCTACTTTTTGCAATACTTTGCACAATATTGTTCACACTATTGTCAAAAAATACCAAACAGGATTTTTATCTCTTTTTCGTTATTATTTATATTGTTATGAACAGTTGACAAGGATTTAATTTTCAAAAGGTTAATCTTTATACTTCAATGAAATTAGGTTAGGATAATATTTTAGCAGAGTACCATCTTTTGATTAATAATAGAAAATTAGCCTGCAGCTTTTCAAGTTCTATAGATATCTCAGGAGTTACATGATTTATACCAGAAAGAAGTTTTCCCTTTCTTTCGCTTAAAAATAAAAGTTGAAGTGTTTGATAGAATCAAATAATGCCACCATTTTATTGTGCCACCAACTGCATGAGTCGATTAGACAATCCAATAACCAGTATAATAACAGCCAAGGGTAATACTACATGGTAAGTGTCCAACATTAATGGCTGAACATATGTAGGAGTAATATACAAACATGAGAAGAAAGCATGTTATGCAGCACCAGCATGAGTTTCTAAAAATTTTGTCCCAGAAAGAAAGAGTGGTGGACAATCAAATTCCCCCTCAGAAAGAAGATAAACTTAATACCTCATATTTACAAACATTAGCAGTAATATGCAGTCAGTTACAGGGGAAAGGATATATATATATATATATATATATATGGTGAACATAATCCACGAAACAAATACAATGCTTGCAAGCAGAATGTGTCACCAGATTGTTCAACCCATAAGGAAAAATTGTTAACCACATAAAGCTAATGATGAAGATTTTAAGTTAAAATAAATTCACAAATGCCCTTTTTCATTTAACCTTTCATCAATCCATAAATTTTAAGTATTGCATGTCTACGAATGCCCATCAAATCACCGAGTTTTACACACTTAATAAGAACAATTACCTGTGAACCAGAACCAATGATTGGATCACTTCCCCTCAAGCCATCTGCAAGCTCAGTATATAATTGTTCTTTAGGAGCTGCTGCAGGTGCACCATAATATGAGAATTCCACAACATCTACATCACACCACACGCCTCCTGGCCCCTGACCAATATTTTAAATTAACATTTTAACTTTCCAAACAAGATAAGTCAATTCAAGAAAGGTTAGTCAAACATTTGAAAATTTCTTGCTTAGATCCGATATACTCGTTTAGAAACTTCCAAAACTATCAACAACTCTTAACTTTAAAAGAGTCAAATCTGAAATGAATTTGAAGACTTCTCAAGGACATTCGAGCGTCACATTAGCAGCTATGGATAATATCAAAACCAACAAATTTAATGTAGCTTTAGAACAAGAACAGCCTTTCCCTGCAACCCACCTCCCATAAAACTAGGAGAAACCAAAAAAGAAAAAATTAAAGAAAGAAAGAAACCATGGAGGTTCAGTAAATGCAGTGAAGCTAGAAGCATTAAACTTACCTCAAGAGCAGCAGGTAAACATTGAAACTGGCTAAGCCATTGCCTATGAACTTTTCGAGTGACAAAAACAAGAATAGCTGGTATATCTGTCAAAACACCCCGCCGAATACGGAACCCAGTTGCTGTGCCAAGAGTAAACCTACGCAGTTTTTTACTATGAAATGCTCTAATGGTCATCAACTCAAGTAAGGTGGTTGCTTGCTGTCCTGATGGCAACCGTCCAAGAGTTTCTGGCAACACCCCTTTCTGTAGGTTTCCAAAATAGTTTGCTCTATCTTCTGCAGAGTCAATTAATCGACTTGAAGTAGGCCATGAGAAGTAGGCAGCATTGCTCTCAGAATGCTGAGCACTAGATGCAAAGGGCTGAAGAGGTGAAGGACTTGATGAAGGCAGATTAAGATGATTACAGTAATTTCTTTCCAAATCTAAAGAAGATTCCTCTGATTCTGTTGGTCCAGAGTGATGAAATCTTAAATCCAATCTGGTCCTCTCCATCTTTCAGCTCTCCTAAATAATAATAATTCAATTTGACTCAAAACTCAACGAATGTTTTAGCCACATAAAGCAAACCAAAGTACAAACGTGATCATGAATCATGATCACAGACAATACTTAGTCCTGATTACATCCAATACTAGATTTATAATACCAAAAGAAGAAAATGTTGATATCATTAAAATAGATAAACAAGTATAAGTGAATCATACTAACTCTGTTAATTCCATAAAGGCCGATAAAGTACGAGTGTAGCTAAATGGCAAACCAGACTAACTGCAAACCAAAAAAGATCAAATCAAAAACAAACAAAAAAAGCGCTGTGCACTCTAACCTCTTACATGGAGAGAATACTAATAAAATACAAATTTATGAAATGTCAATCCTAGCCAACAACTTATTAAACATTGATAGAAGAGGTAACTATACTGAAATACATCAATAATGCGCCAAAAAAAAAAAAACATAAATAGAAACAAAAACAGGACATCATTATATTTAATGTCCAATGGCCATAGAGGAAAGAAAATTCTTCCAAGGGTATTTCAAAAGTGAAAGCCAACCCAGATAGAACAATTGATATATCATCCTCTCCAAGCTGAAAGAGGCATGTAAGGGTGAAAGAAAATATGACCAATAGGATGATAGCTTAGATAGCTATAGAGAGAGAGAAACAACAGCCAAATTAAATACCCTTTTATTGGAGGATGTTGAAAAAAGTGCTGCAAAAAATTGAACCTTTGGAATATGGGTATTTTAGGAGTTGAGTAATAATGGACAATCCAAACCCAGAAAGCTAAAAAGCACCAATTCAACATATTAAACCCCAAAAATAAAAAGAGCTCAAAAGAAAAGATAAAATATTTGGACTAAAATTTAGAAGCAAACCCAAATAAAGATATGGCCTTTATGAGAATCCTGAGCATATATTAAGCTAAAACTCACCTATAAACAATGGTGGAGCTGGGATGGAGGACTCAAAGTCAAGCCCTTTGGAGATTTTCATGCCCTAGTGATTATTGTACTTAACCTGTTAACCACCAAAAAGAAAGAACAAAACTGTCACTCTGTGTTATTCTATTTGTATCTCTGTGTAAGAAAAAGAGGCTCTAAATTTAGAAAGATTGAAGCTTTTTTGAGGAAAGGAAAGATGGCTCTAATTTAGAGAGAGAAAGAGAAAAGGCCACAAAATCTACCAGCTGATACTGCTATATTGTATTACAGAACAACTATTTTAATAATGGGTTTTTAGAAAGAAAAATAATAATAAACCTTGGGAGAGAGATTTTAAAAAAAAGCCCTTTTTTTCTTTCTTTCTTTTATGCAGTCTTTATCTTTTCTTTTCTCTGTTTCTCTTTGGTCTTTTTTTTTTTTTTTTGGTTGAATGGCTTGGCATATATGGAGAAAAAAAGTGCAAGCATGACAAGAGAAAATATAACTGAGGAAAAAATGGGCAAAGAGTAAAATAATTTTTCTTGGACATTGGTGGGGAAAATTAAGGGGCCCAGCCATATTTGCTCCCCAAAAGTAGCACACTCTTCTCTCAAATAATTGAAATCCCACCCATCCATTGAGGTGGGGTTTAGAGTTTTTGATTGTTTTTTGTTTTTGCAAGAATTTTAATATTTTAGTAGTAATATTTTTATTTCCACTGTTAATTTGTTAACTCTTAGTACATTTTTTTAATCTTTAATCTATTTTTTTTGTTGATAGAGATACTTAAAAGATTTTTGAGGCTATGATTTGAAGGAGGTTCATTATCAGATAATATAAGATAGAAATGGATGGACTAATTTGGGGGTAGAGCTAGAAGCCCTCAATATCCCCTTTTAATATCATTACCACTTTTACTTTTCTCCTTTTAATGGGTTTTATCTAAACAGTAAAATTTTGCCTTTTTGTTCTCTCTCTTTCTTTCTCATATTAATGATATGCTAGTTTCCATTATTTTTGCTTTCCATTTGCCTATCTCAATAGTTGTCCTTTGCTAAAATAGAATTGCCTTTCTAGAAATTAAAACCAAATCTCTCCCTCTCCACTTGCTTCATTTTATCTCTTATATTTTCTCCTTCAAATTTCAATCATCAATTATGATCAATTAGATCCCCTACTCTACTCTCTAACTTATGGAATTGAACTGTAATATATATATATATATATTTTTAAACACACTTGCTTCTTATCAATTAGTCAAAGTTTTTTTTAGTAAAAAAAAAAAGTCGTGATCTAAAAATAGTAAAAAAAATTACAGATGCTAAGATTCGAATCATAAATCTACTAGATATCACATCTTATGAATAATTATATAAATCAATTAGGTTTAATCCGAATTCATTAATTAAGTCAATTTGATCCATACAATATTAAACATATGACCTTAAGATCAAATTGGGCTATACTTGAGAAGAAAAAAACAAATTTCATTGAAAATAGTAGAAAACAATTTTGCATATCCAATTTTGTTCATAACTTGAATATGGTTATTTTACATCACTAAGTCTCAAGTATGAAGTGTTTGAGAGTGAAAGAAAAGGATTAGAAATGGAGGGTTGGATGAGGAACTGAAAAGTTCTATGGTAAGGGTCCATTGGAGGGAATTCAACAATGCAATTATTGAATCAATGTACTCAAAAAAAAAAAAAAAACACAAGATGGGTTCCACCACAATCAAGCCCTTTAAAGGTAGAATGGCTGATTTGGAGAGAGCACTCACTCATTGTTGGATGTACTAAATTTCAATAAAATTACAATTTATGCCCACTTTTTTTTCTTTCTTTCATCTTCTTTTGAATTTTTGTTGGTATTATGAAAGTGAGGTGTAATGGTTCAAAAGAATGCAATCAAAGCTGTTGAATGAACCACCTAAAAAAAAGATCAAATTAGAGATTCTTTCACAGTTTTGTACTTGGTGATTATTTTTTATTTTTTTTTAATTTTAAGTTATTTCAAATTTTCAAACTTTCATGACTATTGAAGTGTATGTTTCCTTGGTTGAAACCAATCCAAACCTCAATGCTTCTTCAAAAAGGTTCTCACTTTCTTTCATTTTCTTTTTCTTACAGAATGCTACAATCAATGTGTTATATGAATTAATGTATTTGCAGTGCTGAGTGAATGGCATATGTAACTCTATCAGCTTGCAATCTAGTAGAAGGCCTTCCCTAAGCAGTTTCATGGGCTTCTTGAACCCTTCCCATCAATCATGATAAAGGGTGATTTTTTAGTTTCATGGCTGTTATTTAATATTAAAAATACTACTCAATGAAATATCTTTTTATTTATCATATAAAATTAGTAAATATATACTTTAATAAAAAATTTAAACTCTATTGACACTCAGATGATGAAATACTCTTATTATATATTGAACTTTTGATTCTAATTGGTCAGATGAAAAATATTGGGAGGAAGCTATAACCTAACAATTCACATAAAGTTCTTCCATTTTACAAGCTTAGTATATGGCCATTGGAGACTGATTTACGAGTCATTTACAAGTAGGGATGGCAAAACCCGATCCGACCGATGGATTTCGCACCGATCCGCTCCGAATGGAGAGGTTTTTTTTTTGGAGCGGGGTGGAACGGAGCGGTTTTGGTAAATGCTTGCTCCACTCCGCCCCGCCCCGACTTTTGAAATTATTATTTTATCCTTTAAAATATTTTATATTTTTCCTTATATTTTTAATATATATTAGATATATATATATATACTAAAATCATATATTTACTAATATTTTATATCTATACTTTTAGTATATATGTATTCATATATTATATTAAAGATTTTTATATATTAAAATTATGTTCATGAATAAATTATAATATAATTTTTTACAATATTAAGTTAAAAATAATTAATATAAATTGGGGTGTAGCGGAGTGGAACACCGTGGAGCGGTTATGGATGTAACCGACATCCATGGATGTGGATGTTTCCAACATCCATGCAAGAGTGGTGTGGAGGTGGATAAGACAATATCCACCCCGCCCCGCTGCCATCCCTATTTACAAGGACCAAGCTAAAAGCAAGATTTAACAATAGTTTCCATCAATCCAGCTTTGAATGCCAAAAACTTTTAAGTCCAAGGCTAAAAATACTGGACTAGAACGGATGAGATTATCAATCCATTGATCGATTTAATTAAAATAATTTTAATATTAAATAATTAATAAAAATATAAATTTAATAATATAATATAATATAATTTTTAATATAAAAATAAAAAATTAAATATTCAAATCTCATCGCTTATAAAAAAAAAATTAAAACAAAATCTAAAACCAATCTTTTACCGATTTTATTCAGTTTTTTCTATCATTTTTATTATTAAATCAAATTTTTATTCAATAAATCTCCAGTTTTATGCACCAACCTAACAAATTTCCGATTTTTTATTAAATCAATCTAACCGCAAGTTCGATTTTTTCATCCATAACACAAAATTAAAATAAATCACGAAGCAAAGGTTTCTAATTGTCAAGGCCAAAAAAAAAAAAGGTTTCTAATTATAACTAAATAAATACAGTACTAACTCCCACAGTCCACGAAATAGACATATAATTCCTATAAAGAAAAGCAATGAAAACTTGTCATGCTTGCCGCTATTGTTCTCGTTTACAAACTACTAGAGCAAAAACGAATTTTACCAAGCAAAGAACTTCCACCAACTAAAAAAAAAAAACCTTTCTTAAGCCATAGGAGGAGCAGTCATTATACGATATTCACATCTTTGGTAGAACATTTTGTGCAATTCCAAGGGCAAAAGAGTAGCGAAATTCCATGAACTGGTAAATCCTTCGTTTGCTTTCATCATTCAGACCAATGTAAGCAAGCTCATGACATTGACTTAAGAGTTTTGGTTGGCATGAAACGGCCCCTTCATTGCTTGATGATCAATGTTACAACTGCTCCACAAAACCTGGTTGTTATCTTCAATAATTTGACAAAAAAAAAAAAAAACCCAATTTCAACGCTTTCACCTTCACTGATTGTAGAAAGTACTTCCACATCTAACATTTCATCGTTTATTTCATGCTATGATTCTTGCATATTGAAGCGGTTGGTGCTTCCAAAATTTGACTCACACTGTCCCTTACTAAATCCAAAAGATGGCTGCTGCTTGATTTCTTGAGAATCCCATTTCTGCAAAAAATGTACAATAGTACAAGGCCTCCAGGCGGGGGCCTTGCTCGCTTAAGAGTTTCGATTCCCTTAGATCACATTGCTGATGAATATCTCACCACTAACAGGGCAGAGGTCATCGATCTGTTCAATATTGTAAAAGAACTCGCTCTTTGCAACTCCTTTACCATCATTGTCGTCACAAATTTTTGGAGCTGACTCATGAGTGGAATGGCTCACATCATTACGATTTTGAGATAATCCATCCATCCCTATATCTCTAGTAGTCAAACCTTGCTCAATTTCAATATGCGTGTCCCCGCGAGAAACTGAAGTCATACCTGAGATGCCATGATTTTGTGATGATTCTTTTCCATCTTCATCAGCACTTCTCAAAGCAACAAAGCTCTCCATACTAAATTGTTCTGAGATGGAGCCACTTCCCTGGTCAATGCTGTTGCCTTCAACAGCAGTCTGGCATATCACATTTGGCGATTTAACATTTTGCGACATATCATTTTCATTTGCATGGCAAACAGAAAACTTGATACTTTCAGCAGTTCTACTGACAGAACATTCTGTTGAGGATGCTATTATATTTTCAGGAGTATCACCTGATATGCCCCTATCAGATGACATATTCACACAGAAGTCTGGCCTAATCAATTTTCTCTTTTTACATTGTGCAGCTGATGCACTCTTGTTATTCAGAATTTCACAATGGTTTCTAGTCTTATCATCTTCAAGGTTCTTTCTCACTGCACTACGACGTTTGAAATCCACAAAAGTTGTCTCTTCAGTTTTTTGGCTGCTATTCTCCTTGCTGAATGAGGTAGGCTTCAGATTCATCTCCTTTGAGATCATAGCCGAGCCGTCTTTCCTGGTGTCTTGTTTTTTATCCCTAACGTTGGCAGCATCATCCTGATGCTTGACTAACTGTTTACATCTTGTCTTCACCCAATGGTAACGGCTTCGGTGCAGCGTGTCCATGACTTCATTCACTGAAGTATGCCTATTGATGTCAGCAGTGCCAGGAGGGGTGTTACTTTCTTGTTCACATGCTTTAGGAGGCAAAGCCAAGCGAGAAAATACACTACTCCTTTTCTTCCGGCGATCTGGATATAAGCATTCAGAATTCTGATATGCAGCAGGACTCAATGAAGTAACTTCATGGTAGTCCACTTTTGTGGGTTCATGAACATGCAGCTCTTGCTGGCTCTCTTTATTCTCATATTCCACATTCTTGTATATTGCAAATCTGCCATCCTCAATTGCTCTGGTATCATTATAAAAAGAGTCACCATGGCGCTGGCACTCTTTAAACATAAAACCATCATTACCAAATTCTGCATCATTTTCACGCTGTGGCACTTGATAATCATGTTTGTCTTGTAATAATGCAGGATACCTGTCAGAAAAGGCAATAGAAAGAAACTTGCTAGGACAGGTTCTATAAGATGATGAATGCTCACTTATCCTGACATTATTTCTGATTTCAGAAGAAATAACAGGTGCCAAAGAGGGCTGCGGAAGGGAAAGATCTCCAGAGCGTTCTTTGTTATAGTATTCAGCTGCTAGGTCATTTAGATAGTCCTGCCTTGGCAGGCTAGTCCTGCTGGAGCGTTCATACTGATTAGAATAAGGCAATGGAATGAAGTCCCTAGAATCAGAGTTGACATCAGGGGTTATGGTTGTCCGTCTAGTCTCTAACAATGAAGGAAATGATTGATTTGTGGAAGAACCAAGGACATTACCAACAAAACTATCATGACTAGGAAATTCTTGCAATGAAGCATGACCATGATTCAACCCCAAAGATGAGGAGCCCTGATAATTCATACTAGGGGCATTGAGATCATAAGGAAGAGTAGCTGTAACAATTGAATCTTCAAAAGTCATTGGATAACTAACATTGGAGTTTTGCATCTCCATTGAGGGAAGGAACGTTGGCCTAGTTGGGCCATCAATAAACGAATCTGTTTCTAGAACATGTTTGCTAGAATAGGCCTGTGGATTAACTTTAGATTGAAAATAACTAGGATATGCTGTTGAGATGGTTGGCGGAAAACCATCATCCTTGTAACATTTTCTTTCAATCCTATCACTCTTTGCAAACCTAACATCATTGGAAATGCTTCTGAAATTACCTGAAGAATGCCCAACTGAAACTGCTGGTTGAAGCTTAATACCAGTATTCCATTCATTGTCCACCCTATCACTTGTGGCATTTTCACCAGCATCTACGTTCCCTCCAACTTTACCCATAAGATCCCGAAAACACTCATTTAAGAAGGCACTTGCTTTATGCTCATATCCCACATCCTTGAATGTTCCAAATCTGCCATCATCAGTTGCTCTGTCATAATTATAGAAAGAATCCCCTTGGTGCATAGTTGAGATAACTGGTCCCTGATGATTGTCCACATCACATTCACCTAGTACCTGGTTACTCATTGGAGACCTATCAACTAGTCTTCTGTTTTTACTTGTAGAGCATCCACTTGGGCTTGCAACTTTACTTCTGGTCAACTGTCTCTGAGGTGCCTGATCTTTCAATCTCTTCAAACTGAACAATGATAGAAGCCTTTGAACCTACATAATTAAACAAAGAGAAAAAGATTAAAACATTTTTAAAAGGTGGCATTTCAATTTATTCAGGTTGGATTTTGATAGAGAAAGGGCATACCTGATCTTCAGATAGTCCAAAGTTAAACTTGTATCTGGAAAAATAGTTTTCTCTGATAGCATCGCGAAATTCATTTTCACAAAGTGGATGACAGTACCACAAAGGGGTGAATTGTACCTGAAATTCTGTAAGGATTAATACCAACTCCAAAAATGCATCTTTCTTCTTTGAGAGAGGGAAGAAGCACATAAAACACAAAATAAAATAAATGTACCCATACCTGTGCAGGGAATTGCTTCCTTGATAAACTGAATGCATGAGGTAGAATATTCATTGCACCATCAGAGCATGCTTGAAACACCCCATGCAGTTCTCTCCTCTCAAATTCAAACAGAAATAGAATCATCCCAGCTTTAACCTGTTTCACAAAGTGGGACTGCGAATATGGGAGGGCAAAAACTTGTCTTCTTAAACATTCTTTCTTTATTGCATTGTTCGACATAAAGATTGCACCAAACTGAGGACAACTTCCAGGAACATTATTCTGCTCCTCTTTGTCCATTTTGCTCACAAGGACACGCTGTCAAATACAACAATAATGACAATAACAGCAACAAAATGAAGGTGTATATGGTCTAACTTAATCGGTCCAAGCAATTAAATTAAAAACTAAGTCATTGATTTGACGAAGATGAACCTATATACTGTAGCCAAGTTCTTTTAAGATACAGAACATCTTCAGCCAACAACATATATGAACTCTTGTCCCCTTCTTACTTTCATCCCCATCTCTTTCCCAGAACAAGAAAGAAACTTCTTTAATGTAAATACAAGTCATAACAAAAGCATATCAATTAAACTACTTATGCTAAGAAAAGCTAATAGGCAGCAGCATCAACCAAGTATTAGAATATCATAGTTTTATCCAATCACAAGCAAGCTATAATTATCCGATTTACCAAATCGGAATCTTTAAAGAAAATACAGTTGAATTTCTCTGATTATCTCCAGCAAGCAACCATTTAAAGGGATGAATAATTAGAATACACTTTAAAAAAAATATATATTCATTACCAAAATCCATCACAGTAATCTAACCAAAATTAGCAGCACGGTAAAAAATCATAGCAGTCTTCAATCCCAGTATAAATTTTTTAATCACCAAACAATCAAAGTTGCCATTACTTCAACAATCATAACCTATTTTCGTTTATGCTCTTTTAAGCAAAATAATTACAATTTAAAGACTAATTATTCAAGTAAAATAAACGAGACTCAGCGAAACGCACCATAAGGATACATAAATCAAACAAAGCTATCAATTGTTAATATTATTTTCCAGAAAAAATCGATCCATAAAACTAAACTCAAAGAGGAGTAAATCATAATCGCAAAAAAATATAAACAGAATAAAATTCAATAATAATAATAATAAAGAGATCTAAACCTGGAAAGCGAAGAGCCTGTATTTGGCGTTTTCAGAATCTCAAAATTGAAAGAGCTAACCACGCCACTTTATCGCCGTTGTTATAATCAAATATTAACCAAAAGAAAACCGTAAATTTCATTATAAAATTCTTAAAAGATTAAAAAAAAAAAAAAAAGAGAATAGAAGATTTGCAGAGAAAAAAGAGAGGAGGTTACCGAAATGGAAGTTCTTAAAACCAACACGTCGCTCTGTTTTGAAGAAAAAGAGAGAAATCTTTTGTTTGGCTTTTGGCATGATGGTATGGTAATTATGTGCTGGTTTGAGACTTTGAGGTTTTCTTCTGGGCTGGGCCCTTTTAATAAAAAATAATAAAATAAAAATTAGAACAACACATTGTTTGGTTTTTGGCCTAATAGCCTGCGCGTAGTTATATAAATGTATTTTTAATACTAGATTTTGGCAGATTCATTACGTGAGTTAAAAAAATAATGAAAAAAATAAGTTATGTAAAATAGTGGATAATTTTTTCTTATGTGTAAATATTTTAAAAAATAAAATTAATTAAAAATATTTAAATTTCATGTTAAGTGATATTTTATCATTTATTTTATAAATTTATTATAATTTAATTTAGATTTCTCTAATTGAGTTGGTGTCACTTGACTTACTAATATCAAACTCAGTCCGTTATCTATTTATTACATATATCTATTACATTACAATAATTAAAAGTTATCCCCAAATTCAATGAGAAATGAGAATTAAGGATTTTGAATTAAGGGATAATTGACAAGTAAGCAAAGCTATTAAGGGGGTTGGGGGGTTAGTTTGGGTATTTTTAATTTTTTTTATTAGGAAGGAAAGAAAGAAAGGAAAAAGAAAAAGAAAAAGAAAAAGAAAAAGAAAAAGAAAAGAAAGGAAAGGAAATGGAGAAAAAAATTATGTTTGTGTTATTTTTTATGTGTTCAAAATATTATAAATTTATACAATTTTTACACATTGATAATTTGTTTTATGTATATTTTGACACGTTCGCATATTCGTATTGTGTTCGTGTTATTTTTTCATATGTTCAAAATATCATGAATTTATATAATTTTTACATGTTAATAACTCATTTTATGTAGATTTTGACACGTTCAGATATTCGTTCGTGTTCATATTATTTTTCGTATTCGTGTTATTCTTTTGTGTGTTCAAAGTATTATAAATTTATATAGATTTTTACATGTTAATAATTCATTTTATATAGATTTTGACACGTTCGTGTATTTGTGTTGTGTTCATGTTATTTTCGTGTCGTGCCGTATTTTAATTTTTTTTTATGTGTTCGTGTCGTGTTTCAATTCATCCAAATATTTTGCATAGTTTGTCATGGTGATCCAATTTAGAGAAAATTTTGTGTGTTTGTGTCGTGTCTCCAAATATTTTGCATAGTTTGTCCTAGTGATCCAATTTAGAAAAAAATTTCTGTGTTCGTGTAATATCTCAAATCATCCCATATTTTGCATAATTTGTTATAATAATTCAATTTAGAAAAAAAAAAAATTGTATGTCCGTAATATATTCGTGTTATTTTATCATGTGCTTAAAATATTATAAATTTATATAAATTTTTACACGTTATAATTCGTTTTATGTAAATTTTGACATGTTCGTGTGTTTGTGTTGTGTTCATGCAATTTTTTATGTCGTATTTTAATTATTTTTTCCATGTTGTGTTCGAGTCGTATAATCATGTTGTGTCCGAAATTATCAAGTCTAATTGACACTATTTAAATAACTCACAAATTTGTGTCATGCGTCATCATGTTCGTGTTATTTTTTCTATTATAATCGTATTCAAGGTATTATATATTTATATAAATTTTGACATGTTAATAATTCATTTTATGTAGATTTTGACACGTTTGTGTATTTATGTCATATTCATTTTATTTTTGTGTCATGTAATATTTTAATTATTTTTTTCATGTTATGTTGGTATCGTATAATTATGTTGTGTTTGAAATTGTCGGATGTAATTGACAATATAATTGTATTGTGTTTGAAATTTATTACAAAATATTAATTCAAATTCGATAATATTATGTAGCGAAGCGTGAACATTATCTAATACTTACTTAAAAACTATCCCCCAGTTACCGTTTTCAATTAGGGGAATTGTTTCATCTTGGCTTGCCACACGGCAAGCCAACTTTTTTTTTTTTTTAATAGAAAGTAAAAAAAAGAAAAAGAGAGAAGAAAAAAAAAATTTGTGCGTTCGTGTCGTGTTCGTATTATTTTTTATGTTCGTGTTTTTTTTTGTATTCAAAGTATTATAAATTTATTATATAAATTTTTACATGTTAATAATTTATTTTGTATAAATTTTTACACGTTCGTATATTTATGTTGTGTTCATATTATTTTCGTGTCGTGTCGTGTCGTATCGTATCGTATTTTAATTATTATTTGTTCTGTGTTCATGTCGTGTTTCAGTTCATCCAAATATTTTGCATAATTTGTCATGGTGATCCAATTAAGAGAAAAATTTGTGTGTTCGTGTCGTGTCTCAATTCATCTCATATTTTACATAATTTATTATAATGATTCAATTTTGTGTGTTCATGTTATTTTATTGTGTGTTTAAAATATTATAAATTTATATAATTTTTTACACGTTAATAATTCGTTCTATGTCGATTTTGACACGTTCGTGTATTTGTGTCGTGTTCATGTTATTTTTCATGTCATGTTTTATTTATTTTTTCCCTGTTGTGGTCGAGTCGTATAATCATGTTGTGTCCGAAATTGTTGAGTCTAATTGATACTATTCAAATAACTCACAAATTTGTGTCACGCATCATCATGTTCGTATTTTTTTTCTGTTATAATCGTATTCAACGTATTATATATTTATATAAAATTTGACACGTTAATAATTTATTTTATGTAGATTTGGACGCGTTCGTGACTTCGTATATTTGTGTCGTATTCATGTTATTTTTTGTGTCATGTAGTGTTTTAATTAATTTTTTCATGTTATGTTCGTATCGTATAATTATGTTGTATCTGAAATTATCGGATATAATTGATCATATTCAAATAACTCTCAATTTTATACCATGTTTCGTATAAGAATAAAAATTATTATTTTTCTAAATTATTATCTTTACTACTCTTACTTTTTTATATTTCAAATTTATTACAAAATATTAATTCAAATTCAATAACATTTCGCAGCGAAGTGCCGACATTATCTAATTTTATTAATAGTATACATTATGATCTTTTAAACCACTTTTCAAGATATCTATAAAACCTTTGATTGAGTTGGTATGATCTATATCATATATAAAATTCTGGCTAAGTTGGTATTACGAGTCAAGTGAGTGACATTATTTAAAAATAAAATAATAATAAGACTAAGACTAAAATACTTAAAAAAAAAAAACCTGAATTATTTCACTTTTTTTAAATAAGTTTTTATACTTTTATTATACTCAAATAAGTTCTTATCCTTTAATCGGTACCTAAATAAGCCCTTATTTCATATGAAATATTGATTTATATTAAAGGTTTATTTAGGTATAAATTGAAGATTAAGAGCTTATTTGGATACAAGTTAAAAGTTAAGAATTTATTTATGTACAAATTAAAACTTAAAGACTTATTTGGGTTTGTAATAAAAATATAGAATCTTCTCTAAATAAAATGGTAAAATTCAGATTTTTATTTATTTATTATTTTAGCCTAATAATAAAAATATAAATAAGGATATTTATGTCTTTTTAATTTTTTTTTATTTATATATAGTTAAAAAAATTACTCATCCAACCGATGAAATAACTTTTTTCATCATACAACTTTCTTTCTTTTTTCAAAATATATATATATTTTTCTTTTACATCCATATAATAGGTGTGTCAAAAATTTAATATCTTTAAAGCATTAATAAATTGAGCTTGTTTTTGAAATATTGACGGTGTAATTTTTTAATTTTATAAATAAAGTTATGAGATTATCATATATTTTATTTTTTAATATATCTAACAGATATGTATCATTATATTAATTTCTCTTGTGAAGTATAAAACCTCATACTATAGATGACATAATTTCTCTAATACGTTTATAAATAATATATATATATATAACTAAAGAAAATATTTTGATTGCATTTTGAATATAAAATAATATATGAGTTAGTTTGTGACATACTTATAATAAAGTTTCTTAATTCAACAAACCAGATAAAAGACCGCCAAATGTCGTATTTTTTAAAATATATATACACTAAAAATATGTATCATCTATTAATCCATTTGTCAAAATCCTGTTTAAGAAGATTTCATACATAAATACAAAGGTTTGTACAGAAAGAGAGAAGAAGCAAAGTTACATGCTCTCTTGTCCAAAAAAATCACACTGGAATTTAACCCTGCAAAGGTATACAAAAAATCTTCTTGCTGGACTGACTTGTTTTGCTTCTTTTTTTCAGTTTTTTCCAGGACCTGATTTTCAGCTTTTTGGCTGGAGACTTTTCAGGAAACAGTTCTTTCTATATCTGTTCTTTTCTTGGAGAGACAGGAGTAGGAGTAGGGATTTAAATAGCGGCAGCACGAGACGTTACGATCGATATTTAGCGGTTTTGATCTTTTTCACTATATTCACGGTTGATATTTATCACAATTGATCGCGATAGCATTAATTACGTCCGCAACCGCGATAAATGCGACGCGACCGAAAACGCGTCCGCAAACCGATGGTTGTTTTCCTGCTGATTTAGAGAGCACAGCTCTGGACGATGGAGTAGCTGGAGTTCCTGATTTCTTGAGTTTTTTTCTTTTCTTTTCTATCTGCTTGCGGTTATTGACTTTGAAGTAGAGTTATCGGTACCGTATCGGTACCAACCGGTACGTACCGTTTTTAAAGTAAACCAAAACGGTACCAATCTCGTTCCGTTTCGATTTTGGTACTGGCCCGTACCGGTCGTACTAGCCTGTACCGGTCTGTATCGGCCAATACCGGTCAGAACTGGTACGTACCGGTCCGTACTAATTGGTACAAGATTTTGATTTTTTTTATTTAAAAATTCACATATTTGAATTTTTAACCAATTTCAATATTTGTTGTGTCATGATCATTTTTATTTTTTTCATAATTATATTTAAAATATATATATATGTTCATCAAATTAGGTTATTGGACATAATTAATAATAATTTACTATATTTTTTAACATTTAATATTTATTTTAACTATTTGATGTTTAAAAATTTTAAATATTTAAAATTTATATTTGTATAAAAACATATATATGCATGTAATGGATATATATTTGCATGTATATATAATATATATTTTATTAAAAAACTTGGAAATAGACTATACATATAGATATATGAAAAAATATTTAAAAAATATCGTAAACCCGAAACGGTATGCCAAAATACACTAATATCGATACGTATCAATATCAAAATAAAAACAATACGTTTACCGATACAATACCGACTACCTTGCTTTGAAGGCAAACTTACCAGTTTCAACTAATTTGGCTACCACACTTACGGCAAACAGTTTTTCTTGATTAATCAGCTTTCTCATCGATTCAGGCAAGCAAGATAATATACTTGTACAGTTCATCAAGCAAGCACCGACAACTTTGTCACTCTCATCTCCAAAATGCCACAAATGTTGTGCTGGCAGTCTCATCTTCAATTGTTATGATTTAGCTTGTAATTAGTAACGTTGTTAAATAGAAGAAGCTGGCAAAGGTTTTTTTTTAGATGGTGGTCAGATTGAGTAAAATTTTAATTTCGTTTCATGAATCTAATTGTGCAAGATCAAAATAAGTAAACATAAATGAGGTCCATGTTTTGGATTCTGGACACCAGAAAGCTTCTTCTATTGGTTGCAGGGATTTCATGCATATTTTGCAGACAACGTAATATCCATCCTTTTGAGCAATATATCTCTTTTGATGTTCGCGATCCAAATGCATTCCTACGGAGCAGTTGAAGCTTAAATCCAAATGAGTCTAACTAAAGTCCTTTCTCTCTCAAAGACTCAAACCTCCCTTTTATTTTATTTTCTTTTCTTATCAAAGCAATGAAGCCCATGAGCTTTTAATGGCTAAACTTTTCTCTAAGTCCAGTTTGAAAATTGAGTTTTCTAAACAAAGCCCACCCCACCACCTTCTTCCCCATCAAGAAAACTTCCCATATATCTAGCGAGTAGCAACTCACTTTTTTGCTTCTTCTCTTCCCACCAAAGTAAATCCCTTTTCTTCTTTTTCTTTCATTACAATCTTCATTATCGCTACCTCTTCTCATTTAACAATTTTTTTTTTTATTTTCCATTTTGTTTAGGATTTTAAATTTATCGTATTTTTGTTTCTCCGTAAATCAAAACCATGGGTGACAGTCAATATTCCTTTTCTCTCACAACTTTCAGGTAATCCCTTCATCCGTGAATAACTTTATTTATGAACTAATTTTAAAAAAAAAAATTCCGAATAAAGATTTTTTTTTTGTGTGTTTTTGCACAGTCCTTCAGGAAAGCTAGTTCAGATCGAGCACGCCTTGACGGCGGTCGGGTCGGGTCAAACATCTCTTGGGATCAAAGGTTTATTTCTTTCCTTTAAAAAAAAAACTGGGTTTAGGGATTTTAGAAGTAGTGAATTAGTTGATGATGGGTTTAATTTTTATGCTTGCAAATAAATAACTACATTGGGTTTAAAATTACAGCTGCTAATGGGGTGGTAATTGCTACTGAGAAGAAATTGCCTTCAATCTTGGTTGATGAAACCTCTGTGAGTATCTTATTTATTACTATACACTTAGCCTTTCCATCTGTTTTGAATTTATGGATTTACTTTAGACAACTTTATTTTCACAGTTATAATCTAAAATTCTATTAGAAAAAAGAAACTAACTTTATATGTTAATTGAAGAATGAAAATGACAAAAAAAAAAAAAAAAGAATGAAAATGACTTACGACTATGTTGCCGCGACCATGGTGTCAATTCGAGCTTGGCTATTGGGGTTACGACCCTCCGAAGTCAAGGAAATAGTTGAGTGCAATTGAGTCCGAGCAACATAAACTTGTAATGATTGTACTTGCTTTGTCATTTATAATTTATGTTTCCAGGAAATATATGAGGGTGAGGCTATGATTGTTTTAGGAAACCAATTTTAATCTAAAGTATCATATACATGAAGTTGGTGTTTCTAAGTAATTCTAATGTTTGAATTGATTAAAGTCAGGAATATTATATTTCTACTTCCAAGCTGATGAATGGTTATTAATTACTCGAACTGTGGTTGTTTGATGTCTGATTTCAGGTTCAGAAAATACAGTGTCTGACACCAAATATTGGAGTTGTTTACAGGTTTGCTTTTCATGTCTACAAGTATCTAAAAAGCTCAGCTATTTAGTTTCTTAGTTGGGGATAGTGAAACTGATTAGCAGTAGGTTTATATTGCTTCATATATGGCTTGATCATACACCAAAAATTTACATCCTTGATTCTCTTTGTATTTTGTAATGACTTGAGTAAGTACTGCTTCATGTGCATCAGTGACATAGTTGACTAGCAAACTAGAGGGTTCCACAAGAAGCACTATAAACAACTTAACTTCATGTTTCATATGGTGGTCCATCTTAGTATACTGTTTTTTTTTTCTTTCTAAATGTTGGATATCCAGTACACTGCCTGCCTTGTGTTTCATGGAAGTTATTGTCCTTTGAAAAAAAATTCACTTTTTCTTTTGTTCTATGCTGAAATCATTAGGAAATTATCACTACATGATTTAGTCGACTGAGATTTAAAGAATCATGCTACTTTGTATCTGATTTCTCAAAGAATTTGTTATTTATGATCTTGTCGTCTTGTCAAGTTTTGTAAGAAAGTTTTTTAAGTGGGTTACCACGTATATGGGTACTTTTATATGGTTTATTATCCTTGCTGGCCTCCATGCTACATCACCATTTACATGAGGTCTTTGTTACATATTGCTATCTCCAACATAGGAAAGGTGACTGTGCTTTTGATTTTGGAAAAGAAGTTGGGCATGTAGAAAGTTAGCACTTAACATGCATTCCTGTGTACCGAAACTAGTAGGTGGGATTATTAGGCTTCTAAATAAGTATACTTGTGATAATTTCTGTGTTTTAATCATTCTTTATACCTTGCCTTGTGTTTCATGGAAGTTATTGTCCTTTGAAAAGTTTTTCACTTTTTTTTTGTTCTATGCTGAAATCATTAGGAAATTATCACTACATGATTTAGTCGACTGAGATATAAAGAATCATTAGGAAGTTATTGTCCTTTGAAAAGTTTTTCACTTTTTTTTTGTTCTATGCTGAAATCATTAGGAAATTATCACTGCATGATTTAGTCGACTGAGATATAAAGAATCATGCTACTTGTATCTGATTTCTCAAAAGAATTTGTTATTTATGATCTTGTTGTCTTGTCAAGTTTTGTAAGAAAGTTTTTTAAGTGGTTTACCACGTTATATGGGTACTTTTATATGGTTTATTATCCTTGCTGGCCTCCATGCTACATCACCATTTACATGAGGTCTTTGTTACATATTGCTATCTCCAACATAGGAAAGGTGACTGTGCTTTTGGTTTTGGAAAAGAAGTTGGGCATGTAGAAAGTTAGCACTTAACATGCATTTCTGTGTACCAAAACTAGTAGGTGGGGTTATTAGGCTTCTAAATTTGTATACTTGTGATAATTTCTGTGTTTTAATCCAGTTCTTTGCTGCTAATATAACTTCTCTATTTGTGATACTTATGTATATATTCAACCATAAATCCCCATACTGTTCTGCAGTGGTATGGGTCCTGATTTTCGAGTTTTGGTTCGGAAAAGTAGGAAGCAGGCAGAACAATATCATAGATTGTATAAGGTATTGATGGCTCTTAATGATACTTAATTTCTTTAATTTACTTCTTCATCATGCATCTGGGGAAATTTAATCTCAGATAAATCATGGTGTAAATTGCAGCCTTGGTCTGTTGGTCAAAGTTAATCTTATCTATACATTTACCTTACACATTTGCTCAATAACTTTACTTCTTAGTTTAAAAGTAAAACGCAATATGTTGTTGTACCTTGCGTGGCTTTCTAACGTGTGCAAATTTTATGTTTGCAGGAACCAATTCCAGTAACACAACTTGTAAGGGAAACTGCAGCTGTTATGCAGGAGTTCACTCAGTCTGGGTAGGAACCGTGTCTTATGTACAAAACCATTATTCTTCCCTTCTCCTTTCTCTTTTCTCAAAATTATGAAAAAGAGTTTGAGGAGTCTAAATGTTTGAGGACTTAGTGGTCTCTTGTCAGTAAAATTCAGGCTGTGCTTTTCTTCATGTGAGTTATTGGTTTGTAAAATAGCATCATTTTATTTGGCCAAAAAGAAAGTAGCATGATTCTAATATAAGCTTCTTTCTTAGAACTTTTTGCATGTTATAACGTTTCTTCCAATTTAGTCTTTGCCTCAAGATTTCTGCATGATGTAGGGGCTGAATGGGGAATGTAAGAATGGAACTTTTGAGAAAAATCGCAATGTTATAGATCCCTACTTTTTCACATACCTTTGAACTAAGGAAATTGCTGCTAAATTTTGGGTCAATTTGAATTGGATCAAAAAGTGGAAATTGAAAATTGTGCAATTTTCTAGACTTGATAGTTGAGTTTGATGTATCTTTCTTTTTCTTTGTAGTGGTGTAAGGCCTTTTGGCGTATCTCTACTGGTTGCTGGATATGATGACAATGGTCCACAATTGTATCAGGTATTTCTCATAGCTAATATGTTATTATTATATGACCACAGGTACAGATTGCATAATTATTTTTTTCAGCTGTATGATTATATTCCTTATCGCTAGGTGGATCCATCTGGTTCCTATTTCTCATGGAAAGCCTCAGCAATGGGGAAAAATGTCTCAAATGCAAAAACATTTCTTGAGAAGAGGTATTTGCCCTAGAATCTGGTTTCTTATAGCATTCAAATTAAATCAACTGAAAGTTTCTCTGATGTATTATATTGCTTATGTTCTTTACTGGTATTTGACGTGATTGGTGGTGTCACTGTCACATAGTAGTCAGAACTTCTCTTGTAACCTTTCATATTGGTGGTTGTGGCTTCCAATTTTTGTCACTGTTGCTCATGAGTTTACTAATAGGAATCTTCCATCTAGGTGACTGACTATCATTGCATAATCTAAGTAATGGTGCTCTCTGAAGTGGCCTTAGGATTACCACTTTTTTTCATAGCAATCCTTCGGATGGAGAGGAAGGAGGCAGAGGAAAGGAATACCCTGATTCTTAACAAGCTGATTAACAGTGTTTCTGCAGCCCCTTCTCTTCCCCTCAATAGTCTAATAACTAATTCCCTCAAAATTTGGGGTTCGAGGGAAGGGATAAGCCTTAAGCAAATTTTGTTTTGAAAGTCCGATTTAATCTCCCAATCCTCTTTGGGAAAGGGTATTAGCTAGGATGTCCATTTATCCAGCAAAGTATTATACAATAATATGAATCTTTTTCCAGAATTGAGTTGGACTTTCTCTTACTTTACATTTCTTTGTTGAAATACTGAAGATGCAGTTGACTATGTTCTTTCCTTGCAGATACACTGATGATATGGAGCTTGATGATGCTGTGCATACTGCTATTTTGACTCTCAAAGAGGGGTAATGTCAATGTTAAAATTTCCTCCACCTGTTTGTCTTTAAATGTTACCATTTAGGAAGATTTGATCCGTATGTTTCAGAGAACCTCAGAAAGAAAAAATGTTGGTCTGAGGTGGTCTATTAGTATGGTGTGCCTTTAGTAATCTACTAGCCATTTTCTCAATTTTGCAGATTTGAGGGACAAATCTCAGGGAAAAACATTGAAATTGGGATTATTGGAACTGACAAAAAATTCAGGCAAGCCCTGCTTTGACTCTTTCCCCCCTTTTTCTAAACATTTTGCTGGTATTATGATGATGGGAATATCAAATATGGCCTTTGGGCTTTAGGAAGTTGGAGAAGTAACCCTTGTGAAATGCAATTGTGAAAGCTGTGCTGTTTTACTTGCAATCAGCACCAATATCTTGTGATTGAACTTATTCTTGTTGTTGTCCATGCAATTTTTATTTCTGAATTTCAAAAGGATTGTTTCTGCTTCTTGGTTTTCTGATCATGAAAATTTTCCTTTAATGCTGGCTGAATTACTCTTGTTGTGCTTGCTTTCTTACAGGGTACTAACCCCAGCTGAAATCGATGATTATTTGGCTGAAGTCGAGTAGCTTGGCTTGTTTCTTACTCAAGACTATCTAGAAGAGTTTATTTTATGCAACATTTGTTTTGAGACGTTCAATTCAGTCAAATGTTGTAGATGATGCACCAGAATTGAAGAAAAAAAAAACTTTACCAATGTGTGCATGATCTTGGAACTGAAATCGGATGAGATATGGGTTTTTGACTTGTCTATTAAATAGTTTATTTATAGAATTCAGTTAGCAACTGTGATAAGAAAGAATGAGCTAAATGAAGACCCAAAAGGAGTCTGTTTGATGTTAAATATGTGAATGAAAATGGAGGAAAGCTGGTAAAATTGCAATATATGGTTTGCAATCTGAGCCCATCCAAGCTGAACAAGGTGACTATGTTACAAACAATGGCTAAGACTGATTCAAAATTTGAAGTTTAGTTTTTCTATTATAATTTATATAAATTAAATATTTTTATTATATTGTTTTAAAAATATTGATTTAATTAATAACGGTGTTATTATATATTAAACAAAGTCAATTTTTCTTCTAAAAATTATGAAAGGTAATTTATTGCGAAACAGATGGAATCTTAAACAAAGTCAATTTTCTACTGTTAAATGTGCTGGTGTTAGAGGTGTTCATGGATCGGGTCGGATCGATGCCCAAATGTTTTTATAACTTTTACCCAAGCTTGGCTCGGTCCGGCTCGTAAACTCAAAATACTGTTTAAAAAATATTAAAAGAATTGTTTTGATATTAATATTTATATATTTTTATAATTAAATTTAAATAATTTAAATCATTATAAAAGGACTAATTCTTTTTGAAAATATATAAATATTAATATAAAAATAATTTTTTATAAAAATATATAAATTTAATTATAAAAATATATAAATATTAATACTAATAAAAATAATATCTTTTATTATTTAAATAATAAATGTTATTTAATATAATATTATTATTTTAATGATAATTTTTTTAATAATGTGAATATTTTTAAGATTAGATCAAATTTGAAATATCGAAAAATATAGTTACAAAATTTTCTTAAAATTATTGTAGATGTACTAAATCTGCATTTTTACATAAGTACAAGGACTAATAACACCATTTATTAATAAGCCACGTGGCAAAAAAAATCCACGTCATCAATTGACCAAAAAATTTTCTGAACAAACTCGCCACGTTAACAAAGTCAATACCATGTCAGCAAATCAACTTCCACGTCAGCATTTTTAACGAAAAAAAAAAAAACACCGTTATTAATTGAATCAAAAATTTTAAAACAATATAGTAAAAGGATTCAATTTATTTAAATTATAATAGAATGATTAAACTTCAAATTTTGTCAAATTTTGAATCAGTACAAGAACTGATAGCATAATTAGTCCAACAAACAAACAACCTAACAGCATGGTTGTTCCTTAAAGCATATTATCAACAGACAATCCAAGTTTTCGGCATCTCAGTGTAAATACACAAAAAAAAAAAAAAAAAAATGGATATCAAGCAAATGATCCTGTTCTTGAAACTTGAGATAAACCATCTTCAAACTGTTCATCTTCTTCTTGCTTCTCGAAAATCAAGCTCGGTGGGATAAAGGATTTGAATATCTGTTCCATGTCAGGAGTTTCCTTCAATTCTTGGGTAGCAACTTCAAGAGATGTGTGACAAAAAGCCTTATAGAATTTCTTTTTACAGACATAGAAGAAGAGCAGAGACAATATCGGTAGCGGAATTAGGATGGGAGCGTAGTAGAATTGCATGACCCCCCCAAAGTAACCCAACATAGTAACTTGGTATAACAACAGGGCACCAATAATTCGTGCATGCATGTGAGGCCACATTCTTCCATAGCTCTCATATGCTGGAACATAAACTTTGAGTGCCTGTTATATATAAGAAGGTATATAAAAACTTTTCTTCACTCTTTTTCTTTGATGCATGCATATCATCTTTAGTTCTTAACCAAAGAATGCCAAAAAAAAAAATCTATCTTTAGATCAGAAAGTTGTTCAGTAAGAATAAAAATTGATAAGAAATTAGTGAGAGAATTCACCTGATTCCGGAGAATAAGCCAACCCAAGGCAAAGTGAAGCATTCCAAATGGGATGATCACAGGAGCTATAACTGAGTAGCAGAGAACAATGGTGATGATAAGCATGTCACTAGGAACTCTAGTGGCATAGTTAATATCTCCTGGAAACCAAGCTTCTTTTAACTCAGCTTCAGTCTTGCAAACATATTTCCTCTTTAGATGATATATGATTAGAGGAACTATTCGAGAAAGCTCAAGCCCATAACCGACAAACAACCTGTGAACCAAAAATTATGAAAGGCGGAAAACCATAACCCAATAAAATTCATAGAATCATTGTACTCTTGTTTAAATGTCAGCTAAGAAGAGAATTGACACCTCCTCAAACATTTAAATGCTGTTGTAAAATGATAAAAGGAATCAAAAAGCAAGAAGAGAAGATGAATTTTGCTTCAATATATAGACTATAACTTGGACATCTAAAGGTCACAAAAAGCACAAATCCAATTATTTTAAAACTAATTTCAAGAAAACTCTATCCTTTAAAGAGTATAGGTTGCTATAATACGTTGAAAAAAAAAGGGGGGGGGAGTGGGGAAGGAAGTGTTATAGCAATTGCATAATAAGAGGTTGAAGCTTACTTTAGAGCCACAAATGTGAGGAAGAAAGTTGCATTGCCTGGGAGGCTTGTTGCCAGCAAAGGAACAAGGGAGTTAGGATCCTTCTCAATGGTCTTCAATGTACTGAACAAAGTTTCACCAATGGTAAAACCAATGAAAACATTCAACACAGTAAAATAAAAAAACTTCCCAGATGCAGCCCTTATTACATGGCTCCGGGAAGGAATTCCCTCAGTCTTGGAGAGAAACAAAAGAAAATTCGGTAGTAATGCCAAAAATACAATGAGCGCAAGCTGGGGAAGATATGCCTCCAATACTGTCTTAATTTTATCCTGATCAACAACTGGCTTCAAGAATGGCAGAAATTTTCTCAGATTCTTAAGGGTTGTGAATGCAGAAATAAGACCAATTGGAATCATAAAAAAAACTATAGCCAGAAGCACGACAAAGTAAACAATATATTGTCGAATTATCCTTTCAAAAAACTTGATAGTCAGATTGCTCCATATAAGCTGACGAGGTTCAGGTGCTTCAGTAACTGACCATGTGTCAACCATCTGGGCATGTAGACTTTGAGCAGCCAAGGCTGCAGTTACCTTGTTGGTAAAGAAAACCAAAGCAGATCCTTGCTGCTTTTCTCGGAGGGTCACTTTTTGTTCAGCTTCCAATTTTTGTCTCAGTTCTTTCATCTTTTCATTATAGTAATCTATGCTGTCTACCTTTTTACCACATAGACCAAGGAAGCCAGTTTTGTTGGTTGGTCTTGTCCCTTCTGAGCTGCCTTTCTTCATGGACTCTGCATATATTGCTTCAGCTCGTGTAAGCTTCTTTTTGTATCCTTCCAACTCTCCCCAGATTTTGTCAACCTAGATTTGAACAAGATGTTTGCTTTAATTAATTCAGTAAAATCGTACAAATGCCAAAGGAAAAGCAAGGACAAAGTACAAACAACCACATAATAGAGATGCAAATTACTGAATTACCTCTTTGTTGTTTGTAACCACCATTGATCTGTAGAATGTCTCAGGGTAGATAGATTTAAAATATGAATCAACCTGCTCCTTTCTAGTTTGACCGGGAGTGACATCCGGCAAGTCTCTAACAAGAACAGCAAATTTCTCAGGTTTCACTTCAGGAGTCATTAAAGCATTAGCTCTTAGTGCAGAAACATGTTTGTAAGCCTTCCATGAAAGGAAATAGGTGACAACAGAGACCCAGTAGGTGGCTATCAGGAATCCCCACAACCTTGGACTCTTCACCTGTATAGACAACCAGAAACAGACTTGTAGATCAAAATACAGTTAGTGAGTTAGAAGGTTGTATCATTTGGTAGGAAAACAAAATAAAAAAATTCCTTTACAACAGTTCTAGCTTATCAGTAAAGTATTTCAGGATTCAGAAAATTAGCAACTCAATGTTTATTACAGAAATATTTGACTTTTTTTCTTTGGAGATCTGAATCATGTCAGAAATCAAAAGCACAGAAATACGAAAAGAACACGAGTTTTTTTTCCAGTTCATGAGAATGTTATATAGCTTACTTCAATATTTGCCATTGACAACTTGTTTAGGTCACTGGAAGTCCCATTGCTTGTAGTACTCTTTGCATGTTTTTTTATAGCATCATCAGTTGCAGCAATGGGTAGAAGAACTGGAAGCAGTACAAAGCCAGACAAAACCAATATTCCCAATACTGGCACATTTATCAGGAAAAAAAGAATTTCAGAAAAGAATTTCAGAATCCCTAAGCTTTACATTGAATGTAATCTTAGAGCCACTCTCTAGCATATTATTGTCTTTCGGACACTTAGTTTTACTAACTTGCATACAATATGACAGGCAAATTCAGACAGAAAACTAAACACCAAGATGATACTTTTCAGCATTCAAGTGAACATTTTCTTCCTTACATCAAGCCAAGCAACAATCAGGATCAAAAGGCAACAAGACAACTGTTTGATATTTCATAAAATAGAATTATGAAATAATGATTTGATCGACTAAAGAAACACAAGAAGTCAAGCCTTTGAAAATGAGAAAATTTTCTAAACTTTCGTCACTAAGAAATATTAATTTGACCAACTTCATTAAATCAACAGGTGCATAATTATCAAGTCGAGATAGTGATTTGGTGATACAATAAAGTTCCCAACTGGATCTCTTCCTTTTGTTGGAAAACTTTGTTTCTTCTTGTAAGGATGAGTCATCAAAAAACCTCATATACCCAAATTTATCAGCCTGAACAACAGAGAAACTACATTTCCTTACCTTAATTGGAAAGCAAAACGATTCCCACTACTCCATCAAGTTTCAGGTAAGAGTCATAAGCATCAATAAGACTCTTGAATTTTTCAATAACGAGTAAATCAGACACAACTATACAGTGGATGTTAATTGACTTGTAGTTTTGCTCATAAACAAAATGAATTCTTTTACCAGCTACTTAATCAGTATCTAGATGTTCTCTGCACTGATTTAGTTGTTTTTATCTATATTACCCAAATTTTTTATTTTTTCTAAAGTATTCATATCTGTATTTGTGTGGCAGTGTCCTATACATATTCGCACATGGGTATTCTCCAAATATATGAAAAAACTTTTTAAAAAATTAAGCTTATTTGTATCGGACACATATCCGTATCCGACACTCATCAAATCCGAGTAAGATAGGTTTTTATAAGCTATCAGGCTTGTTGATGATATTTTAGACTGGCAGAACTGTAAAACAGGATCTGAAATGGAGATAGAGACTAAAGGATGCCAGAGTTGAGATTCCGAACGCACTCCGATACTTAAATCAGTAAGAATTTAAAGATGAGAGAGTAGAAAGTACGGAAAAAGATGAGCAAAACAAAACCTAACATCTTTTAGGGTTACATCACACCATTTATATCTGAGTTGAAGGAGAATCTGAAATTGCCCGCCCACCAGCGATTGTAATGCTTACCCGCATGTATCTTGTGTGATTAGATTGTATAGGGGCAAGTGTCATTCCCTCCCTTAATAAGAGGATGTAACTGGTAATCCCAAGTGGACCTCTTGAGCCTGACTTAGTGGGTCTTCACTTTGTTTAATATGGATGTAACAAGGCTATCAACCCTAAAGTTTAAACGAATCAAAACCCTTATACAGCTAAACTAATACGATTTCTAGCACGACAATTCAGATTATTAAGTATATTTGACTGATAACAAAAGAGGACAACAGAAATATCATTAAAATAGAGAGCAAAACGTCCAGAAATAGAAAGTTAGAAACAGAGAAGTCAATATAAAATTCACTACATAAAAAAAAATCCAAAAAAGAAACTTTCCAACTTTAGAAGCAAATCACAGTATGAAAATCGCTCCAAAAAACAAAAATTCTAAGTTTCTAACCCTCAAAACAAGAAAAAGCTAAAGTTCAAGGCTAAACAAATCTAGCAATAAAATCAATCAACATAAAAACCAAAAAAAAAAAAAATCTTCTGAACTAAACCTCATAAAAGAAACACAAAGAGATCTCAAACTCAAGAAGAAAAAGAAAGAAACGAAGAGAAGAGAAGAGAAGAGAAGGAAAAAAAATAAAAAGACAGAGAATTAGATAACAAAACTAACTGAAAAAACAACAATATTTGTGCATAAGATTCACACGTCGGAAAAACTAAAAGGAGACAAAAAAGATAGAGACAAAAACCAGTGCTCAAGAACACAAAGTAGACGGCAGTGTCAATCCCAGACATGTTGATAACATCTTGTTCACTAGAAGATAAGGCTTCCCTTATCCAAGCCAAAGGGTTTCGTGTCCTTAAACCGCCTTCCCACGGTTCCAAACCTTTGAAGATCCGATTTGGATAATACACCACCGCGTTCCCTTGCTTTGTCGAAAGCCAAGCAAAGAGCAGCATCAAAACTATGAATATTATAAAAGGCGTCGCTAAGGACGTCAAAAAGGAGCTAAAATCCATCTGGGTTTTTGCCTAAAACCTTAAAAAAGAGCTTCTTTCCTTGATAAATCTTCTGTTTCTCTCACTCTGCTATGTGAACGGAAGAACAAGGAAATGTAGTAGTAGCAACAGCAGCCGTTAAAAAGGCTATAAAGTAAGGAATATTATTTGATACACTGTCAAGTGAAATATTTAGATTTTACAAACATAATTAAGAGGATGAATATAATGATAGATAGATATAATAAAAAAAAAAAAAATGCGATAATTTTTTAATTCAATTGTAAAATTAAAAAAATTTTATATTATTAATGTATCAAAAACGAATTTATAAAATAAATGCTGGAAAAAAAATGAAAGGATTTATAGCATAAAGAAAAAGAATTTAACATTAATTGATTTAGTGATGACAATTACCATACGAACTCTTATAATGCGAATCATTTAAAGTTTAACCTTTAAATTTGATAACATACCGTAGATTTTTTCTGTTCAGCTTTTGGAATGATCATGTAAGGACATAGGAAAATTACAAAAAATTTAACAAATAAAAAATATTTATCAATTAAAAAAAATTTATTAAGAGAAAATAAAACTTTAATATTCTTAAAAGAATTTAAATGCATCTCTACCTTAAATAATGAAGATTTATTTTAAATTAATATAATATTTACTATTAAAATATTAAAATATTATTTTAATAATAGTAATATTTAAATGAGTAAACTCCACTTACACTTCATGTGTTTAGACATTTCTCACATATCATATCACCAATGTACTTTTTTTTTCAGATAATCTGCTGTGATAAAATATTATTCTCACAGGAGTTATCCGTTAATTTTTCCTAATAAAATTATGAAGAAACCCTTAAATATAAAGAGATTTGGGTAATTTTATTAGATGAATGGAGTATATTTTAGTAATTTTACCAAGAAGATTAATTACGTAATCTTTTGTGAAAACGAAATTTTATCACAGAGATTATTTGGAAAAAAAAGAAAAATCATGGATTTATTGTGAGAAATGTCTAAATAAAAAGGTATAAGTGGAGTTTACCTTATTTAAAATATTAAAAAATATATTTTTTTTATTTAAAAATAATGTTTAAAATATAAAAGTTATTTGAATATGATATTTTAATATTTATTAATTTATATTTTTTAATTATAATTAACTAGCATAACTATTTATAAAATATAATAATATTTCTACATGAGGACTAATCTTACAAATTGTATATAAAATTTACTTTTGAGATAAGTTTAGTTTGAGAGAAGGTTCGTTTTGTACTTTAGTGAGTGTGAAAATTTTCATTCCTTTTTGTAAAAAATAATTTTCAAAATTTCAACTATTTTTCATTGACGTTTTTTGTTGTCATTCTATTTTCTATCAATTCAGTACCAAAAATATAAAATTTGACTTTTATGAAACAAATAGAAGTTACGTGAAAAAAAAACTCTTGGTTTTCTAAGAGTTTCAATGAGTTCTTAAACGTATAAAGAGAGAAAAAGTTAGACGATTATTAGATATTGTATTAACAACCATAAATAAAAAAAAAAAAATTTGATATAGACATTGACTGTTTGAAGATGTTTATAGATCGAGTCGCATCACAATCGATCAATACCTTTGAAATTTAAAATTGAAATCGAATTTGGCTCAATATATTCATTCAAAATTTATTTAGTTAAAAATATTTTTATATTAATATTGATATTTATATTTATATTTAAAATTAAAATAAAATAAAATAAAATAATTATTTTTTTATTATTAAAATAATATATAGATTGAATCGACTATACTAATAGGCTTGACAAGTGGTGTAATTTGTGAACAAATTCAATCACAAATTTAATTATTTTCTAATCTTTCATTTTTTTTAATATTTACTATTATCAACTCGTCATGTAATAATATATAATTTTTTTTATTACCTTTATAAGGAATAAATAATTTTTTTCTATTTTTTTTTTATCATTTTTAACTAAATTTTATTTTATTTTTTACATATTTTTCGAAAATGAACAATGAGTTCACACACGTATGCACTATAAGAATTTGTACCATAATCATCACCTCATTTGATGGGTAATTATTATAGCCAAACTTATTAATGGAAAATATCGGTCAAAGAATTAGGTTTTGGAATCTTCATTTATTTTAATTGATTTATGCAATCACTTTTAAAAAATGATATAATAGATTTAGAATTCAATTTCATACAATCATCTCTAAAAATATGGCATCACAGATTTAAAATTCAAATTTCAATTTTTTATAATTCATTTTCTTATTTCAAATTGTAATTTTTTTATATATAAAAAAAAAAAAAAAAACTAGAGTTTTGATTAGTGTGTTTTTAATTTAATTAATTTTAACAAATACTTTTTATTAGAAATTTTTTATTTCTTTCTTTTAATGCAAAGATTTGTATAAGAGATTTGTGTTTTAAAAGGGACATGAAAAAAATATATCTTTTCCTTACAATTACAGTTAAGTAAGTTTTATGAACTGTAAAAATACTTAGATCGCCATTTTTTAGTTCCAAAAAGTCTTAAACTATAGCTGAAAACGCTTGATTTTTCCACTTATTTTGCTTTAACGTGTAATTGATAATTTTGGACACGCCATAAATACGATACTAAAATAATAATTAAAACACGATATAAAATATTACGTGAAAAAATAACATAAACAAGGTACGAGTATACGAATGTGTCAAAATATATATAACATTAATCATTAATGTGGCAAAGTTTATATAAATATAATATTTTAAATACAATTATAACACAAAAAATTACAGAGCATTTCACTTGCATTTTTTTTTTACTATAACATTGTAATTATCTAATCACATTGAAGAATTATGTAGAAGTCCACCACTTATAAGTATGGATTCCATGTAATATTTTGATGGATCTTACATAACTCTGAATTTTGATTGGTTAAATGTAGTGCAATTATTGTAAATGATATGCTTCCAAAAAAACCAATGTTTATAATCTTAAATATATGGAGTAACAAATTAAGTCAATTTTAGGGGGCGTTTGGTACTTTCTCAGAAATCACATTTCATGGAATGTGATTCTCGAGAATGTGGTTCTTGGAAATGTGATTCCTATGAATGTAACTTTTCAGCGTTTAGTATACATGGAAAAGTGCTGATTAAAATCCTGAGAATATGATGGTAATTTTCGAAATTACCCTTATAAAAAAATGTAAATTTTATTAATTTTAAAATTTTTCAATGATATTTATTATTAACAAATATTTGTACTAAATATTTAAAATAATATTTTAATTGATAATTTGAGTTACTTTTAGGATAAAAATATTTATTAATAATAAATTTTCGAAATTACTCTCATATAGTTAAAAAATTAAAAGACTATATGCAAATTAAATATTATTTAAATATTTTAATGATATTTATTATTAACAAACATTTGTACTAAATATTAAAAAATAATATTTTAATTGGTAATTTGAGTTATTTTTATTATAAAGAATATTTGTTAATAATAAAATTTTGAAATTACTTTCATGTAATTTTAAAGTTAAAAGGCTGTATGAAAATTAAATATTATTTAAATATTTCAATGATATTTATTATTAACAAATATTTGTACTAAATATTTAAAAATAATATTTCAATTTGTAATTTGAGTTATTTTTATGATTAAAAAAATATTTGTTAATAATAAATTTTCGAAGTTACTCTCAAGTAATTGAAAAATTAAAAGGCTGAATGCAAATTAAATATTATTTAAATATTTTAATAATATTTATTATTAATAAATATTTGTATGAAATATTTTAAAATAATATTTCAATTGATAATTTTGTCTTTAACTTTTTTTTTTTAACTTTCCAACTATATGAGAAAGTTACTTTTCCACCATTTCTCATGGGAATCACATTCCAATACTTGTGGGAAAGTAACTATTCATGGAAAGTTACATTCTTTCCAGGAAAGTGAGCAGTTTTTAGCATACAAACATAGAAATCACATTCCCACAAATTACTTCTTATGAAAAGTGATCACTTTCCATCATACCAAATGCCCTCTTAGATATTGATATTTACCAATCAACATCAAATTTTTTATACAATTTTATTTATTTATAAATAAATAAAGAATTTTATTAACCGGCATTTTAAGAATATTTTTTAAAATTATTATATATAATAATATTATCATCCTATATATTAAAAATAATAAATAAAATCATTAATTACTGTATTTAATACAAATCTTATTAACAAAACTCATAAATAAAACTAAGAATGTAAACTATGCCAAATGGGAATTTAATAGGGAAAATGTGATGAAGTTTTTAAAGTTATTTAAAGATCCAAATCTTTATTAAAATGCATTAAAAAAAGCCTCGTACCTAATTCAGATTGCCTTAGAAAGTACAAATCGATGCTTTATTTTTTTTATGGGTTCACTTAATCGATGTTTATAGGCACTAGTTAAGAATTATTTATTTATCATTTTCAAATTTTTTTTTACATTTAATACATTATTTTGACTGAATTAAAAAAATACATTAATTATATATATTTTTTATATATAGCATCTTAATCGATATCTATAGACATTAAATAATATATATATTTTTTATAATTGGAAGTGTTCAAGCTTTTTTTATTTTTTCAATAAACTTAATTTAAAAAAAAAAAAATCTGCTCTAAAGAAGCTAAAAGCCTAGTTTTTTCCTTTCCCATTAGAAATAAAGGGTACCTTATCCACTAAAAAATGTGACTCAGAAATTCCACCCCACTCTAATTTTTGTCCCCACATGTTTAAATTATTTTTTTAAAATCTTCTTTATTTTATTATTCAAAATAAATAAACCCAACTTCAGAGAAAGCTAATCTCTGTGTAAAACTTACACGTGTTAAATCTCTCTCCGCTGTATCCAATCAGCGTCAGCGAACAGCGAGTGCAGTATCTGAATTTACTCCCGGCGAGTAGAGACAGCTTTCTTCACCACTTAAAAAGCGACACGTTGACGGGAAAGAGGGGACACAGCATCTTATTCCGTTTTGACACGTTGCGTGATCTCTGCGCTGCCGACAGTGGTGGAGATTTTTTTTGGATAAATTTGAAAAATATATCATCAAAAATATAATAATTATTAAATTATTGTATAAAAAATAATTATTTAAAAAATATATTAAAAAATTAAAAATTATTAGAAAAAAATTATAAAGATAAAATTATCTTTATTGATAATTAATAAACAAAATTACCATTTAACAAGAAAATATTATTTTTTTATTTTTAAAAAATTTTAATTAAAAATATAAAATAAAATATTTATTCTTTTTAAAATTTTAAAAAATAAAAAAAATTAATTTTTTTATTTTTTAAATAAAAAATATAAATTAAAAAATATAAATAATTAAATATTTATTTTTTAAAATTTAAAAAAATTATTTTCAAAAAAAATTATTTTTTAAATAAAAAATAAATTAAAAAAATCAGAGGAAAAAGGGAAAGAGAGAGTTTTTTCATCAAAGGTAATTTTATTTTTACAATTTTCTTCCTAACAACTTTTAATTTTTTCATTTCTCTTTTTCAAATAATTTTTGTTTATTATACCATTTAACAATTATTATATTGTTCATGGTATGTTTTTCAAATTCATCCTTATTTTCAGTTCATTACTACTTTAAATGTCTCTTTTGGAAAAAACAATTAGTAAAGCATAACTGTTATCTAGATCTTGATTCATGATCCATTGAATAATTTTTTTATATGTAGGTGATTTCATCATTGTATCTAGTGTTTTTTATTTATAAATTATTCATGTATCTTAGTAATAAAAATAATATATATGTATAACAGTATAAGGATGCAAAACATAAAAAATTATGAATTAATAAATATTAATTTATCAATAAATAAATTATTTATTTATTTATCGATAATTAAATAATTTTTTTAAAATAATATTTTTTTCTTAATTTTAATAATATTATTTTATAAATTTTTTACTGTATATCGTGAATAATTTATCCTCTTTTATTAGGAGATGAATTATTGAATATTCAATCTTCAATATTTGTAAAAAAATTTATTTTTTCATAGATCTTTATCTTTTTCGTACACAAAAAAGAAAGAATTAGGAAATGAAAAATATATATTTTTTAAATAATTAATAAGACTATGAATTTATAATTCTTACTAAAAATAAATAAACATAATTAAATACCATAAATAAGATCACAATTGCTTCAAGGAAAGGGCAAAAAGAAGAAGAATTTGCCCCTTTACATGTGATCTCCAAATTAAAGTACAGACTTTAACAATGACACGAATAGTAAAAAATTTAATTCTATACGCGAATTAAGAAACTATTTTTATCTTATTTTTTTAATTAATTTTTTTAATATGTTTTAAAAAATATGTATCATTTTATTATTTTAACTTATAAAATTTAAAATTTCCATTGACGATATATGAAATAATTTATCTTTTACAATGACTTAAAAAAACTATTTGTATTAAACAATTTTGAGTGGCTACTATTACTAAAATTTTTACTTTATCATTCTTTAAAAAAAAAACTCAAGGTAATTTCCAGCTATAAAAATTCAAGTTTTCAAAAATTAAAAAAAAAAAACTCACAATAAATCAATAAGTAAATACTAATATACATATTAGCACATATAATCCTATATACCTACTTTTCTTGATACGAATAATTGAATATTTTGCTAAAGTTACTTAATAAATACACAAGTATAAGAAGACAACCAATTTATTTTTGAGTTAATTGTGTTCTTCAATTTAATCTAAAAGAATAATAAACTATATAGTAAAATTCTTGATAAAATTAAATACTATAAAAAAAAAAAAAAAAAACCGTTAGTTGACAGTCATAATCTACGAACCATTTCGTCAAACTAAATGCAAAAAGAATAGCAATAATGTTAATGTGGAACCAAATTTCGATGTCTGTGGGGTCTATTTTGGATTGCATTTGGGTAGCTTTTTTAGTTTTGTTTTGTGGCTAAGTGTTTTATTAGGTGTTTTCTTATTTGAGAACTGTTAATCAGTGTTTATTATCATTAATTTAAATGATATATAAAAAAAAAATATATAATTGATAAATTATTTTTTAATTTAAAAAAATAATTTTTTAAATATAAAATAAGAAATAAATAATTTTTAATTAATGTTTAGAAGCATTAGTTAAACGGATCGATCATTTCTTTCTTCAATTCACATTTTAGCATTTTAAATCGTAACACAAACGTACAGTAGTTGTCGAGTTGGCAAATTATGACACGTTGCCCGAAGAAGGCAACCTTATGTTAAAGAACCACCTTGGCCCAAGGTTTTTCTGAAAGTTTTAGGGTAAGTTTTGCAATATGATAAATTATATATGTAATTGAAAGTTGTGTAAATTTTTTTATAAATATAAATATGACAAATTACATATAAAACATGATAAATTACATAAACCATTAAAGTATATATCATATATTTATGTAAATTGAAAATTGTCATATATTTATGTATTTTTTTTATTTAAACATGACATAAATTACATATAAATATGATAAATTATATAAAATTTTGAAGCTTAAAAGAACCCTATTTTAAAAAGCTTTTCTTAAAAAAATTCAATCTTTTCGGTTCCATCCATGACATTCGACAAAACATAAATCATTGCATTTCACAACTCAAATTCTTTAATTATTAGCAATAATTTTGTAACATGCAATGCATAAGATTGTGTCCACAAGTTCTTCTCCCAATAATATTTATTTGCCATGATGATATGGTCCCTTGAGTTCATTGTTTTGAACACTCGTATTGAGATATTATTTGTTTTGATATAAAAAATCAAAAAAACCTAAAGTTCGTTAATTAGATTTGAAAAGTATGTGAATGATAAAAAATAAAAAAAAAGGTATTCAATTGTATCCACAAACAAAGTCAAACTTAATTTAATCACAAGGACTGAATTATTTCACCAATCAAAAACATTCTTATAAATTTTTAACAAACAAACAACCAAATTAACATCAACTAACACTTACTTTATTGAACTTCCAGTTTCAACCTTACCCAAAAAATTTATTAAGTGATTCCCTCACATCAGTGTGCATTTCAAGGTTTTCCATGTCAAATGCACTCTGATGATCGATAACTCATGAGCTACTTGAGAAGGACATTTGAAAATTTTATGACAGCTGAATTGAAGATCCAAAGAGGTTTTTTTTTTTTGGAATTACTGCTTGGGAAATGAGCATGGTTTTTCATGTGTCATCTTAGGGGCCTGTATTGAAACTCAGAACCACTGGCAATTGTAGATTATGAATGACTGTAATGTATCTAAGAAAAAGACTTTAAAATGTAAGGATAATTACATGCTTATTAGGAAATCATTGGATATTACACTTGTATGTTGACTTTTTTTTTTTTACGAAAGAGGTCATAGTTTGGGGATAAGAAAAGGGATTGTAGATTTTAGATTCGAACCTCAGATCTACTGGATGCCACATCTTAAAAATGACTTTAGAAACCAACTGGATTAAAACCTTGGTTCACTTGTAGTTGAATTTCCTTTACTCAGTTACACTTGTAATCTTTTTCTCAAACTCATATGCCAAGTGAAATCATGTTAAAACCAAATTTTGTGATGGACCAAGCATTCGATCTCGCTAGCTAAGTCGGTTAGGCACAAATATGACCCAATTTGACAAGGCTTGGATTGATTTTAGAGCTGCAGCTGATGGACTTGTCGAATATGGGCCTGGTTGGGGAATAAAGAATTAGCAGTTTTCAGGACAACTAGAAAATAGTTCTCATTCTAAACTGGGCTATTATTGGGAGAAATGTTAATCTTCCAATTTGCAAGTTTTTGTTATTGGATCTGCTGTAGACTGTAGAGGAGTCCAATCTTATTTTATTAATATTTTTTTTGTATAAATGAGGTCGCAACTTGAGATGAAAAAAAAAAAAAATTGTAGATGTTATGATTCGAACTTCAGACTTGCTGGATACCATCTTTTAAGAATGGCTGCATGTACCAACTAGGTTAAACTCTGAGTTCAAAGAGATTATAAATATTGGGATTTGAACTCAAAAATATTAGATGACACATTTTAAAAATGATTATACGAACCAATTGAACTAAAGAGAAACATTAAAAGGGACTCAAACCTAGTAAATTTGATGATCAAGTATTTGTTTCTTTATAATGAGCTGGTGATAAATGCAAATCTGGTGTTCCAATTGGTTAAAGGTTTAATACTTCTTCCATTTTCCTTCTTGAGCTATGGTATATTTTTTACACAGCTATAAAAGTTTAATACTTACATTATTCAAAAGAAAGGAAGAAAACACAGTCCCATCATCTTCAGCTCCTATATTCACTCCAAATTTTAAAAAGAAAAGAAAACAGCCAAAAATAATGAGTTGAGGCGCCCTTCAAGCATTGATCTGGTCAAAAGCTTGCCTTCTTTTTACAACTTGATTAAATTGCAAGTTGCTGGAAAAAGTGGAGCAAGTGTGGAAGCCCATACTTAGTTTCCTTCACAAACATTTATGATTTAGGTTATAAACCAATTCATCCCATTTCCTAAGCCATTTGATGATTGAATTTGCACCCCCCTCCACTGCAAGTTGGAAGATATGCTATCATTCAAGCCAAAAGCAAATTATAATTTTTTTTTTTCAAAAAACTTGTGTTACTTTTTTATATAATATAATTTTAATTTTCAAACCCATTTCTGTCCTTTTATTGACCAAAACTCATATTTCTCCCACTCCCACATTATTCTGAAAACCTTCCAAACTTTGTTAAAGATAAAAAGAAAATCCTCTCTCTCATGATTAGGAGATAAAACTTTTCTTTTAATGCAGTGTGACTGAGAATATATAAAAGATGGACCAAATGAAAAAAGGATATAACAATTACTAGGAGTTTTTGATACCTTGAAAGGTGGTAGCAAAGGTCCTTAAGAATCCCATGCAAAGAGAAATAGATAATTAGGGCTAGACACCCATTATTTCAGACTTAAAATAAAGATTTATCTTATGTAAGCAAGATTTCACACTTTTCTACACATTTCAAAGTTAAGAGTGTTTCTTTTTAGCCCTAGTGACTTCCAGAGGATATATATATATATATATATATATATATATATATATATATATATATGCAATTATGCAAAGAAGCTAGACCCCATCTACCTTAATTTATTCCCCCATTGTCCCACACTATCTATCTTGATGCCTTTACAAGATCTTAAAAGTTCTTTACATTATTTCTTTTTAAATCTCTCAATGTATGCAACAACTAATGTATATTTTATATTATCATCCCCATATAGAAATCTAAACATTTAGTAAAGTTTTTTTTAATGTTCATTGTTCTCCATTTAATTAACAAATTCTGTAAGAAAGAAAATCTTCACCTGAAAGATTATTTTAAACTAACCCATATTTTTTGTGCACCTGATTTGATGTAAAGCGTTTCAAAAGTGGTCCCTTTGCATAATAAATTGATTCTTACTTAAAGACTTCGAATATTCAATTATTAAGATCAGAATCTCTACATATACTTCAAATATTCAAATACAATTTCACAAAGCAGCGAGAAATCTAGTACTCCCATAAATGGGCTAGCTGATTATTTTTGACTATTTTGTTTTAAAAGTACTTCATTTTCTTTGGATACAACTGAAGAAATTTATTGTTACATTAAAACATTTGCATGTATATATATGGTACATCTCCACAATGGGTGGTTCTTCTTTTCTTTGGCCTTTAATTTATAGTTTTCAGAAACTGTTTAAATGATGTAAAGCTTGCTAATTTGCTACAGAAGAATGGCATAGAATTTATGTTAGCATTTAAGTTTTTGGATGTTCACCTTGAACAAGAGAGAGAGAGAGAAAGAGAAAAGAGAAATTTTGACTTTAAAAAACATTTGGATTATTGTAGTTGTGGAGACAGTAGATTTTTTTTTTCTTCCATTTTTTGCCTTGATGATATAGATATGATTAGAGGATGAGGCTCGTCAGCAAACAACAGAATTAACACAAAACATGGTAATGAGCTTACTGTTTTGTTGGAAACTCTTTGTCACCCAAAACATGATCAAGAAAAGAGGCTTTGTTGGTTTGCTTTCTTGCTCTCCTTTCCCCCCAAACCCAATATGAAATACCCTTTTGAAAATTAAAAAAAAAAAAAAAAAAGTTCAGATAAAAGCACAATCACAAACATGAAACATTTGGTCAACCCTGTTTGATTCTATATATGCTTGTGTCTACATTGTATGCCTCTTGATTAGAGGGGTGGGAATGAGAAAAAAATTGGGTCACTAATGTCTAATTAAACCCCCTTTTGATTATTAATAATAATCATCATTAATGACCCTTCAACATCATTAAAAACAATGGGCTCCACATTAAACAATCTATTATATTGCCTCCCCAATCTCCATAGTGTCATTTTGTTGTTGAGCTTGTCTTATATATGTGTTCCAACTTTTTTTAGTTAGTACTAATACAAAAGGAAAAATCTTAGTTGTTAGAGAATTAAGATTACAACACCCTGCACTGCACACACTAAAGTTCAAGTGTAGCTTTCAATGTTGGGATTAATAAGAATAATTAAGAGAACTTTGAAAATTTTTGTTAAATCATCAGATTGCGGCGCATATTTCGTCCAATTAGAGACGCCCACGTGTTCATTTGTCAGTGTGCGTGGTGATTAGGGCGACCATAATACATTGTTAAGCAGTAATCTGTCCAAAATTATGTCTGTCTAATCTTCACTAAGTTCCAACTTTGGCCATGAGCAAAAGCCAGGGGTGATTCTTGCGTATATCAGTTTGCTTAATTAATACTTCAAATTATATGCTTCTCTCTGACAAGTCAAAAAGCATATATATATATTTGGAAAATCTCCAAAAAGCATGAGAAAAAAAACAAGTAAACAACCTGAAGACTGTTTTTGTTTGATTCATAATCTACCTATTTTTCACTGTAAACTACAGTACTTTATCAGAAAGCAAAGGTTACTTGAACAAAAAGGTAATATATATATATATCCATTCAGGGTTTCAAAAGAAAATTAATCCTATATGTAAATTCCATGGAATTTTTATTTCTTTCTCCCTGTTAAAACATGCATGATTTAAGAAATTTAACTGAAAGTGGGCACGTATCTAAAGGGTTGGCAAGAATATGTTATAAAATATGCTTTCTAGTTTCTAATACTAATAATTCTTCTTTCAAAGAAGGAAAAAGTTTCCTTCCTCAGCTTTCTGGTGCTGAAGTTACATTTATCTAACATCCTAAAGCATATTATTATATGTATAATAATAGATTTAGATGCACTGAATTGCTTAGTAGTCAAGCTAAGCACACTGCCCTAAACTTGCTTGAACCGCTAAAATTCCAAAATATTTTTTTAATGAGATATATTACTAACTTTAGTTATGCTTTTGGGTTTAGGAAACTTTCGACTGATTTGATTTTCTTCATTCTTTGCCATATTAGAGAGCTTGGTTCAAGGCTATTTTTAGTGTATAATTTGCGTATCTCCTTTTATTAACAATGCATGATAATTTATGTCGTATTTATATTATTTTCACATTAATAATTCGTATTATATAAATTTTAACACGTTTATATATATATATATATATATATTTGTGTCGTGTTTTTGTTATTTTTTCATATTATATCATCTTTTAATTATTTTTTTATATTATATTCAAAATTAACGGATCTTAAGCCAAGATAAAAGTAGCCTAACATTTGAGCATGGGCTAAAGTTTTCTCAATGCATTCAAGACCAATGGTTAAAGTTTTCCCATGGACAGGTCTAGATGTCTAGTTGCCTCTCACCATGCTCCAAATAAAGCCTAAATATTAATCAGGTATTTTGAAACAAATCAAGCATCAAATCCATATTGTGAAGACTTAAAAAAAAAAGGCTCAAAACTCAATTTGTTGAGAGTGACAAGATTATTAAATATGTTTTTCTTAATATTAAGATTGACTATTTTACTGAAACTTCGATAATCTATTTGTTTCATTTAATTTATAGTGCTAAGTTGCTAACACAAATGAATTGGGTTTTTTGTTTTTTTTACAAACAAAAGAGAGCTGCAATAGATTTAAATAATAATGAATTTCTCTTGTTAAATTTCTTTTTTGTCTTTCTTACAATTAGAACATAAGTATCACATTATCAAAATAAAAATAGTGGAAGGCCTAAAGAACGGGTTCAGATGCCTTACACTAATTCTTTTTATTCATTAGTAGTACTACTTTTCAATATATATATATATTTATTATTTATATTTAAAATTTTGAGATCTGTAATTAGAAAATGAATCTCATTTATACAAACAATAAATTTTTAAAAAGTAACAAACAGAAACTCAAATAAAAAAAATAAAAAAAAATACAAATTATTAAGGACTTTCATGATCATTATTCATACCAGGACTAAAAAAAAAAGTATATTTTAGTACAATATGTATATTTATAAATTTGCATGGTCTTGTCTAGAAATAATAGTACGTTGTATTAGAAAATGTAAAACTGTAAAACAGTAAAAGGATGTTGTCCTAATTTGAAGAAAATGGTGAGAGCCGAGCCGAGCCGTTAATAAGGAAGCGAGTGGGTGAGAGCCGGGGTAATAGGGGGAGATGGGGACGACCCAATCTAGAGAGCAAAAATGGGTGGACCCCACAAATCTAAGTGGTGAGCCTTGCTTTTTGTGACATCTATCAATTACTTTTTCCTCAATTCCTTCCCTTTGTACTAAATTTTTTAGGCCTCGTTTAGGAGTTTCTGACACAGTTTTTTAGGTCAAAAACTGTTTTTCATCACAAACGTAATGCTAAACAGATAAAAAAATTTGGCTTCTGCTGTTTAAACCATGGTTTGAAAAATCAAACCAAAAAGCCAAAAAATATAGCTTTTGGGCTTTAAAAACTGGCTTTTGGATAAAATGACTTTATTATCCTCACATCTCTACACTTTTATTATTTTAAACATATCTTTTTTTGACATTTCAATTTCCTACAACAGTTTTTCACAGCAATGCTAAACACTTAAAAGTTTTTAAACCACACTTTTTCACCATACTTTATAAACACACTTTTTTCAACTCGAGTTTTTTTCAACTTAAGCTTTTTCCAACAGCAATGCTAAACTAGTCTTAGTGTGCCAAAAAAGAGCCTAAAAGCACTAGTTAACAAAATATATCTTTACTAAATTAATTAAATATAATTAATTAAATATAATAATTAATAATTAATTTGATGGTTTTTATATTTTAAAAATTATAACTTATTAAATATGATAATTTAAAAAAAATGCTTAAGAGCACTAGTTAACAAAATATATTTTTACTAAAATTTATTAATTTCAATTATTGGTGATTGGTAATGTTTTTTAGCCTCCATGTGCGTGGAATTTACATGGGTTGCCATGGGTCGGTGTTAATTTCATGATGGAAACAAAAAAAATATTTTAGCCGACTATTTTTGAAGAAAAAAGAAAACCTAAAATGAAAGAAATCGGGAAAAAGTTTGATATGGCCGACTTCCTTGATGTTCCGCTGTTTTTTAGTTCCTATTCCAAACTAGGTTAGGCTCGCCATAAAGGTTGGATTCAAATTAAAAATGTAACAATGTAAAAGGCAAAATATAACCCTATAATATGAAACTTAGTGTTTTTTCATAGAGTTTCATGTTTCCTCCCACCATGTTTTTTTTTTATTATTATAGTAAATTACTTTATTTTTTTTTACAAAATATATTGAAGTTTGAGAATAGAAAAATAAATTATAAATACTAAGATTCGAATCTTAGATGTGTTAAATATTATAGCTAGACAAAGGTGAAACCCGAATCTCAATTATGATTTCAAGCATAGTTATCGGAATTGGATCAGTTATTGATCTGTTCAAAATTTCGTGTTTCGGGTCAATATTGATTTAAAAAATATTATAAATAAAATTATAAATTATATAAATATTTTTATTAATTGTATAACTTTTTATAATTATACAATAAGAATTAAAAATATTATCATTTAGAAAATTTAAAAAAAATTAAGTTTACTAAGATTTTTTTTACATTTGGTCTAAAAACAACAATTTGTATAAAGAAAGCCTGAAAACAATTTAGAGAAAGAAGATTTGAAAAATAAAATTTCTAAAATTCTATCAATCAATTAAAGATAAAATAATTAAATTTCAATATTAAGGATAAAATAGTTAATTTAAAAAAAATGGAGTCAAATAATAATTTTATTTATCAAAAATTGAAAGTTACAATATCTAGCAATTCTTAAAGATAAAGAATTTTTTTGATTTTTATTTCCCTATTTTACGTTTTTTTTTTACCTATCTGTTTGAAAATTTTAATTTTTTTTTTTATGTTTTCAATTTAATCTTGCTCTAGAACCGTATAATGTAATGGTACAAATTAATGCATGTCAAATCATTAAAATTTGTAATAACATTAAAAATTTTGTTATTATTAAATTCTGAATTTGTATATATTGACATGATAAATTTGAACAATGATTTCTCTTCTTGCTAGGTTTCAAGGTGGTAACTTATTTCCTGAATGGATTAGGCATAGTTGTATATCTGATTAACAGCATATCAAATTTGGAGGAAGATTTGAAAATCTAAGTTTGAAGATTCAAGAATTCTTAAATTGTGATTAAATTTCAATAATTCTAAAAAATTTCAAGAATTCCTAAATCTGAGACAAAATTTCAAGGTTTTCAAAATTCCAAGAAATTTCAAGAATCTCTAAATTTGGGACAAAATTTTAAGGTTTTCAAAATTACATAAATTTTGGAATTTCAAGATCAAGTCTTTCAATACTCTTGAAATAAACTTTATTGATTCAAGAACAAAGTCAAATGACCCTTTAAGCAAAATTTTCTTGCGAAAAAAAAAAGAATAAAATGATTTTCTTTATCTTTAAAATGTTCGAGAGATTGTAACTTTCAATTTTTGATAAATAAAATTATTATTTGACTCCAAATTTTTTTGTCATATTTTTTACACGAAATTTGTGTGTATACTTTAATGCTGAAATTTAATTATTTTGACATATATACCCTTACTAATTTTTAAAATTAACTATTTATCTTAAAGCTAAAATTTAATTATTTTATTTTTAATAATGATTTTAACTATTTTATACATAATGTTAAAATTTAATTATTTTTGACATATATACCATTGCTAATTTTTAAAATTAACTGTTTATCCTTTATACTAAAATTTAATTATTTTATCCTTAATGATTTACTAATTTTTTAAACTATTTTATCATTGATAATGATTTATTATTTTTTTTAATAAAAATTCTAATGTTCTTATAGGCTACTACAAATCAATTATAATGATTTATTCATTTCCTTAACAATTTTATCTTTGATAATGATTTATTAATTCTTTTAATAAAAATCTAATTTTCTTATAAGCTACTACAAATTATTAATTAAGCCTAATTATTTTTTGGAAGACTAATTATTTTAAACCTAATTATTATTTGTAACTTTTCGTTTTAGGCCTAATTCTTATCCTTGAATAGTTTTGGTCAACATTTTTTGACAAATATATATTATCGAAGAAATTGAAAAGAAAATTCAATTCACATATTTTTTTGGTTGGCTGATGATCACTCGGTCAATAAATAATTTTACGATTTGAAGTTCTTTGTGTTGAACTTGAAATAGCTTCAATCGATTTTTTTTTTGTATAAAGGAGGTCGTAATCTGAAATTAAAAAAAAAGGGATTGCAAATGTTGAAATTCGAACTATGAGATAATTGATGTTATATTATTTGTTTGTTTAAGTTTACAATCGTCATTAAAGATCCATTTTTGATTCGTGGGTCTTCAGTTTGAATTCATTATCTTTATTTTCAAATACAATAATTAAATAAATAATATTATTATACTTTGCTAATTTTTAAAATTAATTATTTTATCCTGAATGCTAAAATTTGGTTATTTTATCCTTAATAATGATTTATTAATTTTTTAAACTATTTTATCCTTGATAATGATTTATTAATTTTTTTTTTAAAAAAAAATCTATTTTCTTTTAAGGCTACTACAAATCATTAATAAAACCTAATTAGTTTAGGCCTAATTATTATTTGCATCTTCCGTTTTAGGCTTAATTATTTTATTAGTTATTATTATTATTTGCATTCTAATCAAAGTAGAGTTAATAAAAAAAACCCTAATTAAGTATCCGTATATAAAGATGGAAGTCATGATTAATTTATTTTGTGAATTTTTGTCTGCATTAGGATTCTAACACTACAAGAGGACGGACTTTTATCGATAGAATTTTCCGTCGATAAATGTCCGTATTCCGTTGGTAAATCCTTTTATCGTCGAAAAATTCTGTTGGTAATACTATATCCGTCGAGAAAAAAAATTTCGTCAGTAAAAGAATTACCGACGAAATTTTCGTCGGAAAAGACAATACCAACGGAATATTCTGTCGAAAAAAGAATATTATCGACTGAATATCCCGTCGGTGATTGGTATTTTGGATAAAAAAAAATAAAATTTTAATTTAATTTAATTTTTTAAATAAATAATTAATATCATTTTTTAAAAAATATAGCAAAATATATTATTATTTTTCATAAAAATTAAAGTATTTTGTTCCCTGGAAGCTGCAGGTATAAGCCATAAGTGTTAGAATACACTCCAAGAAGAAAAGAAAAGTTGGCTAAAATGCACGATAATTGAGCTCTCTCTACGGACATTGAGACTTCCAGCAGTCACTTGCTGCAAATGCTATTAGCCCTTTAAGAATAGATGAGGTTGTTGATAAAGGACCTTGATATTCACGACCATCAACAAGTTTATCATCAAAGTAAAAGGCCCCATCATCTGCAAAAAGAGATAACTTAATTAAGAGAGAATGAAGAAAAAAAAAAACAAATTTCAAACTAAAAAAGAATTAAAATGGAAGTAGAAGGAAGAAAAAGATTTTGAAGAAAATAAGACAACACAGAAAGAAAATGGAAAAAGGAGAAACACACATACCATATTTCTCAATACTGTCAAAAAGCTTGATTATATCATTCTTTAGAGTGCTAATCTGCCAACAGTAAGAAAACATATGTATTATGGAATGCCCAGACTTGACAGACACAGATAAGAAGCAATAAAAATAAGCATTAAGATGAAAGCAAAACGTGCTCACTGGAGCCGAGATAATTCGATATCAAAAGACACCATCATATGACTAAATGAAGTAATAAATTACCGCGAATGTCGACAAGGCGACTGGCGGACAGCTGGGCTGCTTCGATCGATAGTGGCGGCGATGGGGGAAGGGAGAAAGAGAGAAAAAGAAGAAAAGAAAAAAAAAAAAAAAGAAGAAGAAGATAAATGGGGGGAAAGTCTCGGGCATATTAGTTATGCTCGAGACTTTTACCGACGGAATTTTTGTTGGTAAAAAGTTTCTCGATTTTGTAAATAAAATTTCGTCGGTAATACTTTTTACCGATGAAATTTTATTCGGTAATATGGATTTTCGTTGGTGAAGTATTACCGGCGGAACTTTTCGTCGATAAAGTATTATTGACGAAAATTCCGTTGGTAAAAAGTTTTTACAATTAATTTTAATTATTTTTTTTTAAAAAAAAGTTTTCTTTTTTCTATTTATTTTTTATTTTTACAAAAATCGATTTTATTTTTACCGATGGAAAATTCCGTCGATAAAAATCCTATATTCATCGGTAATACTTTGGCCGATTTGAATTAGATTCGCGCCAAAGTATTACCAACGAAAATTACCGACAGAATACTTCGATCGTAAATATTCCGTCGGTAATACACAATTTCGGTCGGTAATGTTCAAAAATTTCGTCGGTAATAGTAAAAAACATTACCGACGGAATTTCGTTGGTAATTCTCAAGTTTCTGTCGATAATAATGTTTTTTACCGACAGATTATTTCCGTCGTAATAAATCAGTCGGTAAATCTACGTTCTCTTGTAGTGTAATATTGCGCAATTATTTTTTTAACAAAGTAAGTTCATTCTATTGCTTTTATGATCTATATCTAAGTTTTAATTTCTACTGATTTTTTAGCCTTATTTGTAACACATTTTTTTTACACAGTAAGCTCATTCTATTGCTTTTATGATATATCTAAATTTTAATTTATATTAATTTTCTAACTCTATTTGTAATAATCTATTATACTCTGTTTTTTATGGAATATTATTAAAGAGATATTTGCGTTTTCTTTTGTTCTCAAGTATATATAGTGAAAAACAAATAGCGAGTCATTAATTTTCTTTTTTGACATGTTGCTTAGCCAATTTGCATTAATTGGATGGATAATTTATAGGCATATATACTAATCACAAACATAAAAAATGAAGCTGATTTTCAAATCACACAAAGTTTGAAATTAAACTTAGACTTCGTTTTGTGGTTAACATTTATAAATTAGTTGAAAGTGTGCAGAAAGTCCCAAACTTCCTCTATAATTTATGCAAAAACTTTTAAGAAACTAATATATATACATGTGTAATTATTTGTTTGTGTTATTGGGTGAAAACAATTTCTCTTATACTTTTCCTAACTTAATTTCAGTAAAGATAAGTTGAATTAGTCTAATTTTAAGCACAAAATTTTTAACGAGTTTTATTATGCTTTACTGCATGTATTGGAAGAGACTATTTACTATAAATTGTAATATCAATATAATTACGTCTCTAAAATATATAGTTTGTCCCTTTTGCTATCTGACTTGCATCCATGAAAATCTCAATTTCTTACCAACTCCATCTAGCTATAGTGATCATATCATGTTAAGGTATATGATATAACTTCAGAACTTATAATATGCTAATTGTGGGAGCATTATATTAATTGGTGCTTTCTTAAGAGCAATTTTTTGCTCGATTAACACATACTCAAAAAAGTTTCGATTGAGAAATTAATTAGACAAGGTTTAAATTTAGTGTTATCAGAAAGAAATATTATAAATTGCAAATTTTGCTATGAAAATTGGATCCTAAGGTAGTGGTTAGTTATTACATAAATATTTTCATGAGTGTAAAATAGCACAATCATGAATTATTGTTGAGCATTCTTCAAGCTATTCAATAAAGGAAATTCAAAATAGAAGGTGATTGTATCTACCATTGTATGATTAATTTGATTATATAATCCATAAACCCTTGCCTATTCTGTCAGTTTCCTCCTATGCATAGTCATATGCCAATTGATAAAGTTAAGTGAGCTGATTCTTTTACTTTGCTACTTATTAAATTTTAGATTTCTTTAAAAATATTAATTATATGATATATCACCCACATGTAACGCACTTGTAGCTAAATCTAGTACTTATAAAAGAACGAGTTGATGTATTATGTAAATTGTTTGAAAAACAAGACTCAAATAATTTTATATGATGGAAGAAAATATCTTTCATTTCTTTTCCCATTTTTTTTTCAAAAGAATATTGTTATGTTGTCATATATTTATTCAAGGGCCGGGTTATTCGTCCAAGCCCAAACATCCGTCCATATTTTAGAGGGTTTGGACAAAAATATTAGGTCTGAAATATGGGTTTGGGCCCAAAAAATAGACCCATTTAGAAAATAGGCCGGGTCTTAGCTCCAACAATCAAGACCCGAGCTCAACCCGGCCCTGCCCGTTTTTCATTTATATAATATATTATTTATATATTTTATATATTATGAATTTTATATCATATAAAAATTAAATATATGTAATATTATAATGTAAACATTTAAAAATATGTTAAGTTATCCATATTTTAGAACTTAATAAGATAAAAAAAAAAAGATAAAATTACTAAAAATTAAATAACAAAAAAATATTTGTTTGAAATTTTTTTAGAAAAAAAAAATATGGGCTGGCTTGGACTACTAATTTACAAATATGGGTGAGCTTGGGTTGAATTTGAGATCCATATTTCGGATCGAGTCCAGTTTGAACAAGTATATATGATGTTTATATCATACCTAAATCTGACTCGACCCATGAGCATCTCTATGTTGTCATGACTAGTGCATTACTCTTTTTTTTTCTTTTTTTTATCACTGAGATTGGAGATGGTAATGTTCGAACCCGAGCTACACATGCCACAAGCCTCTGGTCACTAGGTCAAGAAATTGTTTGCATTTAGTGGATTACTCCTTTGAATCTCATATCCACGGATATCTTATCCTCTAGAACAACGTTCTGGTACGTCAACCTCGGAAAGCAATTTTTGTTAAAACTCAAACAATTTCTTAAAAACTTATTTCAAATATAAATTTTGAGTATTTAAAAATGCTCTCGTTAATCTAATAAGATGCCGTATATAAAAAATATATATTAAACATTCTATCTAATAAAATCAATACTTTTGATGATATTTGATGTACAATCGAATTACCTATTATTAGTTCAATTAATTACAATAGTTCATTCATTAATTAATAGAAGTCTCCAAATGCCATGTGGATATAGAGATCGAAGCAAATCACATTTTTTAAAAGCTTTAAATTAATTGCATGAAAAGGAAATTCCAAACCAAATTGGGTGTTAATGCTTATGTTTCAAACCATCATTCATTTGTTCCAAAAGTTGGAACAATCTTTTCAAAACTTCAATCATCAAAAGTTGCTTTCAAAAAGATTTATTTATTTATTTTCTCTTTTTAACAGATCGCATAAAATTGATTACTCACTGTTGAACAAACAAAAATTGATTACTCACTGAGAATGGGACACACTCTTTGATGATAGTATATGTCAAAGCTTTACATATAATAATAATCGAAAGATAATTACAGATTATTTATTCTTATTATTATTATTACTATTACTATTACTATTATATATATATATATATATAAGTTTTTTCATGCAAGGTGTGGTTCCTACAAATTTTCTCTTGATTTCCAATCTACCAAACGAAGTCACCTTCCAGGAATTCCATGATTGGAGTTATATTGGCCCCTACATGAAGTAAATTTAATCTCACTTGTGTCTTTTAGTGGACCTTTTTTTTCTTCCTTATCCTAAATTCCATTCTCAATTTTGAGAAAGATCTTGAAAAACCCCAAAAATGTTTTATGTTTTATGAAGGTGAACACGTTTCACGTTTCAACATCATCGATTTTTAACCATAAAAATATGACTTGAACTTATCAAATTCATTGTATCTAAATATGTCAAAGAAGAACTCAGGATTAACTTAATTTGTTTATACAATTATTTAAAAAAAAAAAAATATCTAGTAAATTTAAAATTTAAAATTTGAATTTTAACATCTACACCCCTTCTTTTATTTTTAAACGGTGGCGCAACCTCTTTTAATATGTCAAATAAAAATGTGATTATGAAATCAATTTGAAGATGAAAATATGAGTTATATATATATATTAGTGTTTGAATTCTCACGTTATTTCAATTTTATTTTAATTGGTAATATATTGAATACGATTATGACACAAAAATAACATAAATTTAGAGTTAAAATTGAATTATTATGATAAACTATGCAAAATATCTAAACTTGATGACAACTTTAAAGTAAGATATAAATATAAAATAACGCAAATACAACACGAATACACGAATCTAATTTATTATATGCACATTATATGTAAAAAAGTTAAGATGGATATCAAAATTTAATTCATTTAGATTATATTGATATTCATCGTTTTTATTCATATTAAAAAAATATAAACTTAACAACTATCATACAATAACTCATAACTTATAACATCATTTAACATAATTTTTTTTTACTACTTAATCATCATAATATTTTTTCTTTTGATTCAACATCAAAAGTTAAAAAAGAAAAAAAAACTTACATCAACCCATCTCATATTATTATTCAATACTTTAATTTTTACTAATAATTTATCAAGACAATAATATAAAAATAAAAAAATTAATATGACTTTATTTTATTATCAATGTATAAATACGATCTCAAATAAAAAAAAATCCATTTCGATAATTCGCTCAAATTGCAAGTAATCAACTCTAAGTACATAATTAGACAATAAAAACATGTTCATAATCATAACCAAAGAATCATAAGAAAACAAATCAACCAACTAAAAATTTCGGAAAAAAAAAACATATAAAAACAAATCAAGAAGAATATAAAAGATGACATTGATATTTTATCCTCTTGTTTTTTTAGTTTAAAAATGCCTAGGGATGTCAGAGCGTTCGATGAACAGTTTGATTTTTATTCATTTATATTTATTTATCAAATTAAATAAATGATTATGAACATGATTTTAAGGTTTGTTTATTAAGCGAACCGAACACGAATAAGCATGTTCAGTTCATTTATGTTCATGAACAAACTCGTTTATGGATCGTTTAAAATCGTTTAATAGATTGTTTAAAACTCGTTTAAAGCTCGTTTATTGTTCGATTATAATATAATTAACAATTTTTTTTATTTTATTATTTACTTATAATATAATTAATATTATTTAATAACTTAAATTTAATAATTTAATAATAAATTTAATTTAATTACGTTTGTATTTTATTATTTTATATTTAATAATAATTTAAAATTTATTTTTTTTGTTTGTTAAAATTGTTTAGATTTGTTTGTTTATTGTTCATGAACATAATTTTAATTGTTCGCGAGCATGTTCGATTATATGTTCATGAGCATGTTCGATTATATGTTCACGAACAAGTTCATTTAATTTAAATGAACTTGTTCGTTAACATAAACGAACACGAACAGACCTTGAACACAATTTTAAAATCTTTAACAAATACGAACTGAACACGAACAAACTTAAAAATAAATAAACGAGTACGAATAAAAATTTATTCATTCAAGCCCGATTCATTTAAAGTTTTACAAATGCCCCCACCTTATTTCATTTTCAAGTTGGTCAATATTACAATTTCTGCCACTTCCCCCCGTCTGTTTAGAAGCGTGGGGCAATTTATTGGGTGTGCCGCTTCACCACCGTACGGTCCTGACAACGACCATTGAAAAAAGGTAAACAGTGATTGAAACGTCAAGTCTCTATCGCAATTCGCAACATATTCGGGTCTCACGTTTACTTCAACCAACGGTCAGGATTCGTCCTTTAACCCCTGATCTCTTTTTTTTTTTTTTAGCCGTTGGTTTAGTATATTTTTTTTTAAGTTCTATTTTCGTTTTCATCATGCATAAAAAAGAATTTACATAAAGTATACAATAATTGAAATGCATTTAATTATTTACATTTTCTTTTTTCTAAAAATGGAAAATAATAACAATGACTTTCAGCTTTACCATTCATTTAAATCATTTTTTAGAATAATAATTTTTGGTTATAACAAATTTAGCAGTAAAAAGCTCTCCCATTTACGGATCAAGATATATTGCAAATCTAAATGAAAATTTATATTGGATCTATCGTTTACTATAGAAGATTATTGATAATAAAAATCGAATTTAAATCTTACAAACAAAATATTTCATCTTTACCAACTTAAAAATAAATTAATTATTACTATACCTCGTTATAGTACTTTTATTTATTTATTTTAGTTATATTACTTAATTTTAATTATAAAAGGTTTGTGCAAAGCAACTACTCCTACATAACATATAGCTAAAGGTCTTCATATATATATATATATATATATATATATATATATATATATATATATATATATATATATATGCTGCTGGATCTTCCCTTGGGGTAATTTTGCTGCACGGCCATGCCTTCTCGAGGAATATATAGTTTCCCTCTCATCAACATTTGTTTACCATGGGGCATGGAGAGATACATACTTAGCTGAACCAAGACTGAACAAACAGATACCAGAAATTAATTCGGCTCATTTTTTTTTTTTTTGGTTTAATTGAACCGAGATTGAACAAACAAATACCCGACTTAACTCGGTTCGTTTACGGCCCTACTTCCCATTCATATATTCCTATGAAACTTTCAAGTTTTCTAACTTTAAATGCACTTTCTGAACTGGTAATACTGCTAAGTTGTTGGATTTTCCTCAACATTGACCGCAAAACAAATGTCATGCTTAAGTCTAACAAAATTGTCTTCAATAAAGTACTGCAAGTGTTTCAAGATAAAGAAGCATCAATTTTTGCAACTTGGAATGTTAATTAAATCATACTAGTATTTTAATACTATATATAATTTCTAAAAATGTTTCAAAATTTAAAATTTATACTTACAAGGAGATATATACATGTTAAACATCAAAGTAGCACCAAAAAAAAAAAAAAAAGGAAATGATTTGAGAAATTTCACAAAGTTTGAATAATTTTATATGATCAATTATGAGATGTTGAGATGGATCAAGATTCCTAGAGAAAAAAAAAATGTCAGCTCAAACTAAATTATCTATATATCTCAATTGAAGGGGAAAAAAAGGAAAGTTCCTCAAAAATGCCACAAAGCAGACGATAATATTCCTAACTAAGCTTGAAAAGAAAAACAGAAATAAAAATAAAAATAAAAATGGACCCTATGAAAGGATGTAATCCCACCTTGAGGTTAAATGGGATGGACCCTAAACTCATAATTTCCCTAACAATGTCACCTCAAATAGTACATTTTCATGGATTGGATGGATCTAACTAGACCTGCTCACGGGCTGGGCAGCCCGCCCGGCCCGTATTGGGCCGGGCCTGGGCAGGATATTTTGTGTTCCGGCCCGGCCCGGCCCGGAACAGTAATTTTTATTATAATAATATTATTTTATTTAATTTTAATTATAAAAAAATAAAAATAAATAAAAAAATTATTTTTTTATTCCAATGAACAGTGTTTCGGGCCTAAATGGGTGGGCCGACCCTGGGCCGGGCCTGGGCAGAGAAAATAAAAAAAAACGGGCCGTGGCCCGGCCCGGCCCATGAGCAGCTCTAGATCTAACCATAGATTTTTTTGTTTTGTTTTGTGAATAACCCTCTTATCACATACTTATATCATTTAATAAATAAATTATCTCATCCATTATTTTTGGATGTAATCTCTTGGCTACTTGTTTTTGCTACTGTCATCTTTGTTTATTTATATTGAAAAAAAAAAGAACATGCTAAAGTCAAATGTGTTCATAAAAGAAGAAGTGCCTAAGATGGTCATACCTTTCTAATTCTTGCTTGCAATGGAACCATCCCTATCCTACTAAGAATGCATACACTTTTCATATGAATAATTGAACCTAAAATTAATTTTCATGTTATCTTGTCCTTGGTTAATATTCAATTCACCACTTACCATCATCTTGAATTTCTTTTGATTTAAAAAAAAAACCATTTTTTATCATCAATTTTATTTTTTTTAGTACAAAAAATTTATAATTTGAAAAAAAAAATTTACAAATATTAAAATTCAAATATCAAATATACTAAATGTCACATTTTAAAGATGATGATGAGTTCATCAATTTTTGCATATAATGCTAAATATAGGTCTTTGTATTTGGGCTTATATGTAATATGTTGGCCCATCTGAATTTAGAGAGGCATAGGTGCAAGTTGCTTATGAACAGTGATTCTCTTAATCATTTCATGCGAGTTTTGAGAAAAAAAAAAATTTAACAACAAAATTACTTAAAAGAAATGGTTCCTTAGTAATTGTTCAAGTATTCAAGGACAATTTAATCTCTGTTGTATTCTGTTCACCCCAAAGTCATAGTATTAACAAAAACAAAAAAAAAAAAAAAAGAAAGAAAGAAAAGCAAAAAAACCTTCCCCTAACACTTTCTCTCTCATAAAAAAAAATTATTTTCCCATTTTTTTTATTAATATATAAAAATTGGATTAATATTATTAATTAAGATTTATTTAATTATTATTTTTAAATTTTTAAATTTAATAATGTTATAATTAATAATTTTAAAGAATAATTTATTAATTATATATTTTTAAAATATCATTTTAATTAATATTATTAGACACTAATCAAACATTTTTATATAATTTTTTTTATTGATAAGTGTCTTAAAATTACTTGTTAAAGTTAATTAACTTATCATTTATAATAATAGTTTTATATTAAGTATAATAATTAATTTAATATTGTAAATTATAATTTAGTAATCTTAAAGAGTGATTAGAGATCATGTAAAAAAATGGTTTTTTTTTATCTTAATACTGCTGTTTATATTTATCGAAATACCGTTGGTTTCAAATTATTTCCTAAAATCCGTTTTTTTAACCAGTTGAAAAATTACCATGACCCATGACGATTTTCCAAACGGTAAATTTTATTTTTTTTTAAAAACAAAGTTGAAAAATCGCCATGGGCCATAGCGATTTCCCAACTTAATTTTAATTTTTTTTTTTTTACTACCTTGAAAAATCGTCACCTACATTCTTCACAAATTATAAAAAACTCCTTTGAGAAATCGCCACTCATGGTGGCGATTTCCCAAGGTTCATATATATATATATATATATATATATATATATATTTAAGTATTTTTTTTAATATATATATATTTATTCTTTTAAAATATGGACCGGACCTATGTATGGTATCAACACCACATTTGCTTGCCCAAGTCCGGCCCGACCCGAAATATGGGCCTTAAATTTTGTCCAAGCCCGTTTAGGCCTGCCCATATTAATTTTTTCTAATTTTTTTATAAAATATATATACATATATTTATTATTTAATCTTTAATAATTTTATATTTTTTTTCTTTTATTAAGTTGTTAAAAATGTACAACTTAACATATATTTTTAATGTTTACACTATAATATTATATATATTTAATTTTTATATGACATAAATTACATAATATATATAAATATAAATAATATATTATTTAATTAGAAAACGAGCCGGGCCGGACTAGGATCTTGAATGTTGGAGCCAAGGCCTGGCTCATATTTTAAACGGGCCTAATTTTTTAAACGGGCTTGGACTGGTAGTCCGGCCCTTACCACTATGTAGACCTGTTCAAGGGCCAGGCTACCCGTCTAAGCCCGAAGGCCCGACCATATTTGGGAGGGTTTGGACAAAAATATTAGGTCCGAAAAATGGGTTTAGGCAAAAAAATTAGGCCCGTTTAAAATATGGGCCGAGCCTTGGCTCCAACATTCAAGGTTAGAGCTCGACCCGGCTCGTTTTCTAATTAAATAATATATTATTTATATTTATATATTATATAATTTATGTCATATAAAAATTAAATATATAAAATATTATAGTGTAAACATTAAAAAATATGTTAAGTTGTATATGTTTAACAACTTAATAAAAGAAAAAAAATATAAAATTATTAAAGATTACATAATAAATATATATTATTCAAAAAAATAGAAAAAAATAATATGGGCGGACCTAAACGGGTTTAGACAAAATTTGAGGCCCATATTTCAGGCCGGGCCGAACTTAGACAAGCAAATGTAGTGTTGATACCATACATAGGCTCAATCCATATTTTAAAAGAATAAAAAAAATATATATTAAAAAAAAACAAACATAATATATATATATATATATATATAAACCTTGGGAAATCGCTATCGTGAGTGACGATTTTTCAAGATAAAAATTTTAAAAAAATTTAAAATTAAGTTAAAAAATCGTTATGATTCATGATGATTTTTCAACTTTATTTCTTTTAAAAATAAAATTTACCGTTAAAAAATCATGAATCATAACGATTTTTTAACTGATTAAAAAAATAAATTTTAACAAATAATTTAAAATTATCGATATTTCAATAAATAAAAATAAAATCAACTATATTTAGATAAAAAAAAATCCAAACAAACCCTGTAAGAAAAGACAGCCAAAAATATTAATGACGGTTGTGTGTTTGATTGATTGGAGGAGCAAAGCAATAGAAAAGAGAGAGAGAAAAAAAAAGCAAAGCAAACAGCAAAGGCAAAGAGCAGTAAGTACAAGTAGTAAGCAGCTGGGAACTCTCTCTTTCCTTTCCTTTCTCTAATTCTCTCCCAGTAAGTCACCACTCACTTCCACTATTTCCATTACTGGAAACAGAAAGAGACCCTTCCCTTAAAAACCAGTAAAAATTTATACATCTTTAAAATCCTCAACCATAGATATAAAACATGAGTATATTTTTTTGCAAAAGATATCTATAACTACCTAATACCTATTTTGAAAACAGTTGGACTGTACAAAGGAGAGAGCTTTGAGAGAAGAAAATCCAAATCCAAATGCATAATAGTAATAGTACTACTTGGTTCTTTTAGCCTGTATCCTCTGCATCATTTTTTTGGTTTGGTAGTGAGAACAAAGATCTGGGCTTTTTCTTTGTTAAAAAAGAAACTTATTGGTGAGAGGCTGGGGAAAAATCGTTATCTTTCTAGCTGAGATCTGTTGGGTATTTTTTCCTTGCTGGGATTAGTGGTTACAAGCTTCGAGGAACTCGAAGAAAAAAGCTGGTATTTAGTTCATACTTTAAGGATCAAAAGTCTTTTGTTTTTGGGAGGTGAAATGTGGGGCTAAAGTGTTGGAACATAAAAAAGGAATATTGTTGTTGTTTTAGCATTAAGATTTTGATTCAAGAGAAAAACACTTGGGGTTTTTGGGTGGAGAAGAAGATTGGAGGCGGATGAGGCTGAAAGCGATTGTCTTTTGTAGTCAAACGGGTTTCGGTTGAAAAATAAAAAAAAAGACAACAAGGCTTGGGGATTTCTGGGTTTGTGTTGTTTTTTATAGTCTTTTCTTTGATGGGTAAATTGTCAGCTTTTTGCTCAATTGGAGCTGGTTCTTGTTAAGGCATGGTGTTTTTTGTGGAAACAAAGGAGTAAAAAGAAAGGTTTTGGAGTGTGCGTGTCCTTCTTTGGAGGATTTTGGTGTAATTAAAGGAGAGGTTTTTCGGGTGGAGGATCTTTTTCTTGAGGCATAAACTTGGGATTTAAAGGTCTTGAAAAAATTATTTAGAAAAAAAAAATGAGACTTTCTTCAGCTGGTTTCAATCCACAAGCTCAGGAAGGTATGCTTCTTACTTGTCAAGTGTGTGCTTCTCTCCTTTTTTCCTTTTTTTTTTTTCCCGAGGATTAATTGAGTTCCTTGGGAGAGGTGAAGTTGAAATTATAATATGGTTGTAGAATTTGAGATGTCCATTGGCTTTGTTTGTGGCTTGAGAAAATGTAGGAGAAGCCAGAACCTTAAAATGTTAAACCCCAGATCATTAACTCCAGTTTATTTGGATTTACCTATTTTTTTTTTTTTGAAAAGGAAGGATTTACCTACTCTTAAATGCAAAGTCATAGGAGGATAGCTATATTTCCATTTGTTGGTTGGCTGAATTTTGTCTTTATTAATTCATTTCTTTCTTTTTTTTTTAAGAAAAAATTTGTCTGGGTAAAGAAGTGCAGAAGATTTTTGTAAACTTTATTATACTTTGATTTCATTTCATTCACCGTTTTCTCTATGTCAAGCTGAGGTTTAATATGGTTATGTTTTGCTGAATTTGGGTCTTCTTCATGTCTTATCTGGATTTGTTTTTTGTGCTCTGCTCAAGCGTTATTTTGGAGTTTAATGCATACCCATATTTGTTGGAAGTTTGGATTTTCTATCTTTTGGGATCCCTTGACCTTTAGGTTACATGTTTAATTTATTATTTGGGGTTTGTAATCAATATTAGCTCAGTTTCTTTCTTTCTTTCTTTTTCTCTTTTAGTTTTGTTGAAGTAGTTTTAAAATTAATGCAAAATCGACTTTGCAGGAGAGAAAAAAGTTCTGAACTCTGAACTTTGGCATGCATGTGCGGGTCCTCTTGTTTCTCTACCTCCGGTCGGAAGTAGGGTTGTTTATTTCCCACAGGGTCACAGCGAACAGGTTGGTATGCTTTAATTTGGATTTAGCTTGTTCTTAGTAATGGATTTTGAAGCATATTTTTTGTATTGCAGATGATATGTATGTATTAACTTGTATTTGCTTCATGAAGAATAAATTATGAATATTGTTCCACTATCTTTGCAGAGGAAAAAGTGGAAAAAGTTTTTTACAGCATATCATCATTACTGCCCTTTTCCTATTAATTGAAAGAATATAAATAACGTAAGGATAATCTTTAAATGTCTTTTTGTTAGCACCAAATATCATCTTACTGTATGGTCATTTGCCTGAGCAGCCCCTCCTGACTCCAACTCAGCTGCTTTTTTAACTACCATAATTGATCCTCCAGTAGATCTATAGTGGACTTGAGTTTTCCAGCATACCTTATCCTTTTTGTTACCCTCTTAGCCCTTTTAATAATATTTTAAATTAAGTTTGATAATTTTTTTTAAATATCAGATGGACAGCTGTGTATATTTCTAGAAAGTAAAATCAGGGTTTTTGCTGCCTGGAATTTTGTAAAATTTCCCCATATTACCATCCTATCAGACTCTCAAACAAACATTAAAAACTTGCAATATACATGAATTGGTCGTTGAAAATCCCTGGGAAACTCAGATTGTTGACCCCCCAACTTTCCCAACCCACCTGTTTGGGGAGACCATAAATGACTGTTCTTGGTTGCCATGGAAAAAGAGGTATATGGTGGGAACCATTGGCTGTTTCATGTTAAGTGATTGTGTGATCATGTATCATAGGGAACTGTAGATGGAGCTCTATCAAATGTAATTCTGGTTGCACCAATGTCTTATCCATGCATTTGTGAAGGTGTGCTTTCCCTCTTTGGTGGAGCTGGAATGGCTTTCTTCCGGATTTTGAGTCCCCTCTGGTGTTTATGCTGTACAGATCCAGTTATTGTTGTTGGTTCTTTATATTTAAACTTTGAAAACTATTTTGTTTTTGGCAAAGCTTGGTATATAAGTACACATTTGAGTTGTAATTGCTGATTATTAGTCTCTATACTTTTGATATGCATGTGCATGGCATGTTTCAAATACGTAATTTTTAATGTAAAACACTTATGAGACAACTTAAGGTGTTGACAGTGGATTCCCCTTTCTCTTATTGTATTTTGCTCTGTACCTGACTGTAACTTAAGAGTCATGGGCATATGAAATATATTAGTTGACGATATTAATCTGGTTCTTTCCAATTACAGTGGTTCATTGTGCTTAATTAGACATTATATTCAGAAATCATACATGCTTTTGACACATATAATATCGGTGGTTTTCATTGTAGGTAGCTGCATCAACCAACAAGGAAGTGGATGCCCACACACCTAACTACCCAAGCTTACCCCCACAACTTATTTGTCAGCTCCATAATGTTACCATGCATGTAAGGCTTGTTTACTTTGGTTTTCTGATGCTATGTCTTCCTATAGACTTGTCTCTGAAGCCTCAAAGTTTGTCAACTTCAGGCAGATGTTGAGACAGATGAAGTATATGCACAAATGACCTTGCAGCCACTGAGTCCGGTATGCTATATTTTTTATGGGTTCTCTTGTGATTTTGTTGGTCTTATTGATTGCTTCAAGTATTGAAGATTACTTGTTCTACAGCAAGAACAAAAGGAGGCTTACCTACCAGCAGAATTGGGCACTCCCAGCAAACAGCCAATGAATTATTTCTGTAAAACATTAACAGCCAGTGACACAAGCACTCATGGAGGGTTTTCTGTTCCTCGCCGAGCAGCTGAAAAAGTGTTTCCTCCACTGGTAAACTGTTGTCACCACAAGCGTTGATGTCCTGTTGTGCTTTTAATTGCAATGAGTTATTTCTAATTTTATGCTATTGATTGCCTGCAGGACTTCTCCCAGCAGCCTCCAGCTCAAGAGTTGATTGCAAGGGACTTGCATGATAATGAATGGAAATTTAGGCATATATTTCGGGGTGAGTTTATTAAGAATCTCATTTTCCTCTTCAAATATGGATCTTTTTCACCAAGAAATGCAATTTTCAGCTTCATATTTCTTTGTAAAGTTGTAGAGAATGGCTTTTTAACTTCTTATGTCACTTAGACAATTGACACCACCTTAAATTATAATTGTGGCTACTATATTGGTTATTGGTCATGCATGCCATACACTATACAGTGGTTTAATTCCCACCATCAAATTGCCCTAACACTATAATTGTACTTAACTGTCATTGACTTGTCCCATGCAGGTCAGCCCAAAAGGCACCTCTTGACAACAGGATGGAGTGCATTTGTAAGTGCTAAAAGACTAGTTGCGGGTGATTCAGTGCTTTTTATCTGGTAGGTAGCTGGCTTTTCTTCCATTTTAGCGTGCCTCTACTTGTAGCAGAACAGAGTAGATTTAATCTTTTTTTCTCTAGCATTCTTTTGTCCAAATGGATAATTCAAGCTGTTCTTTATTTAAGTTTTGGCATTCTTGCCTGCCAAAAAAAATTTCTTGAGAATTCTAGCTATGGTACTTGCATTTTTTTCCTTCTTTTCTCATATGCTTACCCAAGAAACATTGATGAATTTCTATGAAAAAGCCTGGTATAACATTTGTTTTGGTGCATGTCATTTGTTGAATTTTGGGCTAAAAATATTCCTCAATGACCTCTTGAGAACCATTTCTTTGCTCACATGTTATGTGAAGGGTGCAGACATGGAGAATGCTCTCTCTCTCTTGATTATTGCCTTTCTCCAACTTTTTTGGCTCTTAAATGCTATTTGTTGTAGATTGCGTTATTTTGATGCTCAAACAAACATATGGGTTATTTTGACAGGAAGGGGAAAAATCAATTACTTCTTGGTATCCGACGAGCTAATCGACCTCAAACTGTAATGCCTTCATCCTTTTTATCAAGTGATAGCATGCACTTGGGGCTTCTTGCTGCTGCTGCTCATGCAGCTGCAACAAATAGTCGCTTCACTATATTTTATAACCCCAGGTATGGTGCTATTGCTATGCATCTCAATAATCATTATAGTGTTATGTCTGGTGATTTCTCAGCCCATCTAAACTTTATCCTCCTTCAATTCAGGGCTAGTCCTTCAGAGTTTGTCATACCTCTGACAAAATATATCAAAGCTGTCTATCATACTCGAGTTTCTGTTGGTATGCGCTTTAGAATGCTGTTTGAAACAGAAGAATCAAGTGTTCGCCGGTAAGTTTAAAATGTTTTCACTTTTAACAGTTGATTCTGACTGTTTAAAATAGCTTTCCTTAACCAACATTTGGTTGGTTGGAGTGGTTAGTGGCTCCAACCCTTTAGATGAGAACCAAGGTTCGAACCCTGGGAGTCTCCAATGTTGGGAGGGCTTTACCATAACACTCCTGGCCCAACAGGGACTAGTCTTCCATCAATCATAAAATGGGGGTGGGGACACCCTGGGTTTACACCCCAAAAAAAAAAAGCTTTCCTTAGAAAAGACTAGATTATCATTTTTTTAACAGTGGATTGATGTCTGACCGGCTTTCCCTACAAAAAGATTAGATTGCAGTTGTGCTATATGTTGAAGTTAGATCTGCTGTTTTGTTTATGCTCTTTCTAATGCCTTTGTCGATCATCTAACAGATCAAGTGTTCTCTTTCTTTGTTTGTCCCATCTCATTTGTTTGCTTCTGAACATTATGGACTTTGCATCTGATGGTTGTGCATTTCCCAGATACATGGGCACGATAACTGGCATAAGTGACTTAGATCCTGTTCGGTGGCCAAATTCATATTGGCGATCAGTCAAGGTATGTTGAGAATGATTGCTTTTATAGTTGTTTCTTGAGTATCTTGCACATTTGTTATTTTAGATTTTCTATCAGTGGTGATGAGATTTTGTGAAATTTAACTTATTCGTGCAGGTTGGCTGGGATGAATCAACAGCTGGAGAAAGGCAGCCAAGAGTCTCCTTGTGGGAGATTGAACCACTGACAACATTCCCCATGTTTCCATCTCCATTTCCTTTAAGGCTTAAGCGCCCGTGGCCACCAGGATTACCTTCTTTTCATGGTATGCTAGTCTGCTGCTAAATCCATGGCTGTGCAGCTTCAACTACCTGTTTTATTTCTCTTATCGCCTTTATTTTGCATTTGAACATAGGAAAAAAGCTTATTTTTTATTTGTGTGTTTGATTCTTTAACATCCTTATTCCTTTTAATTTAACTTTCTCTTGCTCTTAGGCATCAAGGATGATGATCTAGGCATGAATTCTCCACTTATGTGGCTACAAGGAGATGCAGATCGAGGAATGCAATCTCTTAATTTTCAGGGGAATGGAGTTACACCATGGATGCAGCCGAGGCTGGATGCTTCTATGCTGGGGTTGCAGCCTGACATGTACCAAGCTATAGCTGCTGCTGCACTGCAAGAGATGAGAGCTTTGGATCCTTCCAAAGCAGCAACTGCTTCCCTTCTGCAATTCCAGCAACCCCAAAATATACCCTGCAGGCCTGCTGCTTTAATGCAGCCCCAGATGTTGCAGCAGTCTCAACCTCAGACCTTTCTTCAGGGTGTTGAAGACAACCAGCATCAGTCTGAGTCTCAGGCTCAAACTCAGCCACATATTCTTCGGCAACAATTGCAGCACCAGAATTCGTTTAATAACCAACAGCAACATCAACAGCATCCACAGCAACACCAGCAACTGGTTGATCATCAGCAGATTTCTAGTGCAGTGTCTGCTGTGTCACAGTATGCTTCAGCCTCTCAATCCCAGTCATCACCTTTGCAAGCAATACCTTCACTATGCCAACAACAGAGTTTTTCTGATTCAAATGGGAACCCTGTGACCAGCCCTATTGTCTCCCCTTTGCATAGTCTTTTGGGTTCTTTTCCCCTAGATGAATCATCCAATCTGCTCAACTTGCCTAGATCCAACCCTGTAATAACTTCTGCTGCATGGCCATCTAAGCGGGCTGCTGTTGAAGTTCTCTCATCTGGATCTCCACAGTGCGTTCTGCCCCAGGTGGAACAGTTGGCGCCACCCCAAACAAACATGTCTCAAAATTCGATTTCGTTGCCACCCTTTCCTGGCAGGGAGTGCTCGATAGACCAAGAAGGGGGTACCGATCCACAGAGCCATCTGTTATTTGGTGTTAATATAGACCCGACATCTCTTCTAATGCAAAATGGGATGTCAAGCCTTAGGGGAGTTGGCAGTGATAGTGACTCCACAACTATACCCTTCTCTTCTAATTACATGAGTACTGCAGGCACTGACTTTTCAGTTAATCCAGCAATGACACCTTCCAGTTGCATTGATGAATCAGGATTTTTGCAGTCTCCAGAAAATGTGGGCGAAGGAAACCCACAAACTAGAACCTTTGTTAAGGTCAATTGACTTTTGTTTTTAATTGATATTTCTAGATTAATGAATCTAGATGGTGTTATGAGTTTCATTTGGTTTCTGAATTGTTGTTCTCTTTTACATGTTGCAAGTTTGATCTGTTGGCAGTTTTGTTGTCCTTGTTTTTCATACAATTATTTTGATTGTTGGTAATTGGATGTGAATATTTTTACTATGGAACGAACAGGTTTATAAATCAGGGTCCTTTGGGAGGTCATTGGATATCTCCAAATTCAGCAGCTACAATGAGCTGCGGAGTGAACTCGCAAGCATGTTTGGCCTTGAAGGCCAGTTGGAGGACCCTTTGAGATCAGGCTGGCAGCTTGTATTCGTTGACCGGGAGAATGACGTACTTCTCCTCGGTGATGACCCCTGGTCGTAAGTTTGTGTTCTCCTTACTACTATTGTATGGATATTGTTTTGTCTGAAAACTCTAGGATGCGTGTTGAGTTCTTTGGACCATTTAGTATAAGAAATTATTGCATTCTATCATAAAAATATTTTTGACATGCATGTACATATATACTTGGGTAAATTTCAACCCTTTTGGGTGCATGCATTTAAATCCTATTTCGGGGTTTCACATCACATGCTAATTTCTTCATTTGTGAATTCCGGACTTCATTTTTCTTTTTTTCCCTTTCCACCAGGGAGTTTGTGAACAGTGTGTGGTGTATCAAGATACTTTCACTGCAGGAAGTGCAGCAAATGGGCAAACGAGGCCTGCAGCTTCTAAACTCTGTCCCAGTTCAAAGACACTCTAATGGCAGTTGTGACGACTATGTGAGCCGGCAGGACTCGAGAAATTTGAGCTCCGGTATTGCTTCTGTGGGGTCTTCGGACTACTGAACAATTTGACCTGTTTAAGATACTGGTTTTCTCCTGTAATATTAGCTTCTCTTGCAACACTTTTATAGTAGGTGGAAAGAGCTGCCTAACTCTAGCTTGAAGTATATATATATATATATATATATATATATATATATATATATATATATATATATATATATATATATATGTACTGTAATTATAAGAGATCTTTGTCGTCTATGTTATTGAAATATGTACAATCCATATTTATTAGGATACCAAATATTCGTGAAGCAAGCTTAGCTTTCCCCGTCACGTTCTTGAGTAGTCAATTATTTTTGAGGTGAAGGTTGACAAATGACAATGAACTTGATGTTGAACTATTTTTGAAGTTTCCCAAGTTTTGAAAATTCCTCTCTGGTCTGAAATTGGATGGCTAATAAATCCAAGAGCCATGTGATGGGTCCTTGTAGTAATTAGGTGTCAAAAACCAACACTTCTCTGCATTTCATTAGTGTGAAAAAATGGCCCCCCTTTTGGAAAGTGAACATAAACCCTACTTTCACTATCATCATCAGCTCCTCAATAGATTTGATAATATTAAATACGATATAAAAAAATTATATAAATATTTTAAAATTTATATAATACGAATTATTAACGTATCAAAATTTATACAAATATAAAATATATTAAAAACGATAATAATACGATAAAATATACTAACACAACATCACGAATTGCCAAGTCTAAAAACCTAGCTTGATTGTCAATATTCAACCTGAAGGGGAGACATATGCCATCGTTTTCGACCAAGTCACCTATTTTATGAAAGTGAGACTAGTCCTTTAAACATATCCTGGAAAAAAAAGGTCCAGTGTCGGGGTGGTTTGAAGACTGATAAATGATGGCAGCTAGACTGGAAATGTTTGATGATCCATTGCAGTTCATCAAGACGACACAATGATTATATCAGAACTATATATCTTTGGGGATAGTATTCTAAAGCAAGTTGAAAAGATTCTGAAGATCAGCAAGACAACAAAAAAATCATCTCCCCTCGGTGTAAAACATCGTATCTAGCATTTGGTTTATGCCTTCATAGACTGGTTCTGCAGCAATTCTGTCTCATCAAATTGTGACTTCTTTTAGAGGTGAAATTTTTGCATGGCATGGGAACCCTACAAATTGCTAGAAAAAACGTTGAAATTACCTATTCTTAACTCTCACCTGGGATTTAAACAAAAAAAAAAAAAAACTATATTCTTCTCCTCTTTTAGTTGGAAAATAGAGAGGAATCACATGCAGCAGATGAAATGGAAGGTTTCAAATAATTCTTAAGCCTAACTGATTGGCCAGGCTTGATGTCGGTAGACTTGAGATGTGAGACACGTGTCCTCATTCTTCTATCCTCATCTCCACAACAGTCCATTTCTGGGAATTTCTACCATATTCCCGTTTCCACTTGAGGATGAAATTCAATGTATTTAAAAGAAGGGTGGGGAGAGATGAAGAGGAGATATTAGTTGAGATCTCCTTTTTGGGGTTTGTGGGACTGGGTGGCTTGTTTTATAGCAATAGTAATTAATCGTTGTTGTTTTAAGGTCAATCTATTTATTCGCCTAGATAATATTTTTCCTTGTTCATTAATAAATCGACTAATTAAACTCATATTTCTATAATCAATTCGATCCCCCGATTGGATCGGGAGCAAACGCCTACGAAAAGATCGCTTGGATTTAGTTGATTCATTATTTTTAACGTCTCTAATTCAAAACCGAACATGAAATTTTGGTTTCATTCGGCTCCTTTATGGAAGATGGATAAATAAATAAAAAAAAAAGAAATAAATAGAAAATATAAAAAATATAAATAAGGCAGGAACGAAATGAAATAAGAATTCGACCCATAACATCTATGTGAAGGGTTAGTTTTGTGTTTTTGTGATGCCAGGGCATTTGACTATAGATAGAAATCATATTTTTCGGATTTGAAATGAATATTGAATATAAATATGTATCCGACATAAATATATTTAATTTTTTTTCTATATATTTAGACAATCATTTTTTATATTTATGTTCGGATATGTATTTAATATAAATATTTTAATACAAGTACTTTAAGAAGAAAAAAATATAGGAGTTAAGTTTGAGGGATGGAATGGTGACAAAAGGTAGGGCACCCATAAAAAATAATGGTACCAATTCAAAATTGAAGGGGGTTGAGTTGGCAATCCAACAACCTCCCCTCAAATCCCTTTTTGTACTCAAACCTTTGCTACTGATTTAACTTCCATTAGGAGGACCCTTGGAGATCAGTAAAGGAAGTTGGTGGTGTATTACAATTTACAGTTATAAGGTTTATGTAAAACATGTTAAAACAAATACGTCTGGAACTTCGAACAAGAACAAGGCTTTAAGGCGTGTATCAATACATTATGCGTAGTGCAAAAGAGTTATCGGCGTATAAACCTCGAGAATACAATGAAGCTCAATGACAAATTGCGTAGTGCACTGATGAAACTAATCTACTGAGGGCTGAGCAATGTATAATAAAACTATCAAACTTTTACAAAGAATTTCTGCAGCAATACTTTATAGAAGAATCTCAGAAATATCTTGAAGGAGGGAGAATAAAAACGAAACCTAAGTTTTCAATCTATTCACTTCTGAAAACCAAATAAGTATTTATAGGCTATTACATGTCTGTTCGTACAGACACAACTTGTTTAAACAAATCTGTCTGTTTCAAACAGACAGGCTACTTCTTACACATACATGACTTGTCTGAATGAATTTGTTTGTTTGAAACAAACATGTAGCATATTGTTCAAACACGAATTTATCTGTTGAAAAAATCGGACAGCTTTTGTCTAAAACGGACAAAAATAATTAATTAAAAAATTAATTATTAGCTGCATCGGACAAAAATAATTTTATATATATTAATATATATAGACCATCTAATTTAACCATGGTTCAATTCCCACTTAAGCCCACTTGTATTCATCAAGTCATTTCACTTTTCTATATTTAAAGAACATTATTACTTTTGTTCTTTTTCAAAATGGGATTCTATCCCATAATTATTTTGAAAATGATCAACAATATGGACATGAACATAGTACATCAGGTTTAGTTTCATTAAGAATATGTTCATATATTTGAAGTTTTGAATGCTCTTGTGATGTTCTTTTTCACTTCTCTTTCCATAAAAGTCATTTTGTTTCTTTTTACACCCTTGATTACTTTCAGCAACATTCATAAAAAGAAATGCATGGTACAATTACAAAACAACAGTCATCCAAAGGAGAAGAGCTGGTTCAGGATTTGTTTTGGTGGGAAATTGACAATTCATTCCATACCTTACTAGAATTAAGATTAAAAAAAAAAATTATTTTTTATACACCGACAATGGAAGTTTTTAACAAACGAGATTAAAAACTATCACATATTTCATTTTTAAAAAAAATATACCTTAGGGTATATATTATTTTACTAACTCCGCTTGTAGAGCCTAAAAACTATAAATACGATGAATGAGATAATTTCTTTAAAAATAAAACATTGATCCTCTCTTTAAGTTCTTGAAATTAGCCCTTGTCATTAACATTAATTGCATCAATTGCACTATTCATTTCATCTTTTCCATGTAACAACAACAACAAAAAAAACTAAGGCCACTCTATAAATACAAAACACTCCTTGACCATCGCTAATAATACTCAAAACAAGGTACAAGAGAAGATGCTACTTTGGCTATGAGCAATTTTGCTTTTATTCATTGTTCACTATATTATGACAACCAACCACCACAGCACATGTAATGAGATGATGGCATTCTTCCGGTTTGGCGAATGTATTCTGCTTGAGCAGATGTTCTTTCAGCGTCTTTATTTTTTCTGGCGCCGGCTGCAGCTCGTTTTTCTTCTGATCTTTGCCTAGCCATAGCAATCTTCTTCACCGTCTTTGCTTGAGCTTGGGCTCTCATTTGCTCTACTTTTGCCTGAAAAAGTAAAGACATATATAATAATTATTACCAGTACTTATTGCTTGCTCGGCATATGGCCACATAAATGATTCTTCATGATTGATCGCAATCTTTCAGGTTAAACAAAGAGTTGAGTCAAATAAAATGCACTTAGATTTTGTAATGCCACTTAATTCAGTTAACTGCATGATCTCAACCAAAAACCAACCATAATTCAGGGTTTATTTCTGTTGAATCATGTCAGAAAATTTGAGGTTAAGATGAACACAAGTATACAACTGTCTTTTTCATTCAGCTTTTTTATTACCGATTGCCATCGAAGAGATCGGTAATATTTAAATGTTAATAACAAGAAATTAGTTTTGAGTATGTGATGACAAAAGGGATTTCAGATACCTCTATTCTCCGCATCTCTGCTTCTAGTTTTGCTCTCTGCTGACTCTCCCATGCTTGAATTTTGATCTCTTCGCGCTTATACCTGAGAAATTGAAATATGCATTCAGCAAAACTAAATTGATGGGAAACAGTTTCATGAGCATACAACTTTGCATAAATTTGCAAAGTATCGAGTCGTATCAGAACCTTGCTGTATGCTTAGATTTTTGAGCTTCCTCCCATGCAGCTGCTCGTTCTTCATATTCAATCTGCTCAAGCTCCTTCATACGAGTGGTATCAACTGAAGATGTATTATTCTCCTTCTCGTCTTTGCTTGCCCAAGCCGCGATATTCGTCTTGCCAAGCTGGACACCAAGAGCTACAATCTCTCTTCTTGTCTTGAGCTTCATTTCTTGCTCAGACAATTCTTTCTTGCCATTATCAGGAGGATGCTGTGACTCATCATCTGTAGTGTGGTCCAAAGGCGTCGATGTTGGTGCCCCTCTACGGGGAGTAGATGGGATTGAAGATGTTGGGCTTCGGAGCGGGGTTGTTGCCCCTACAGGTGTAGAAGTCCTAGAAGGCTCTTGACTAGTAACAGGGGTCATTTCTGTTCCCGTATCTCTCATAGAAACTGATCGAATTGCAGGAATAACTGCAAGGCCAAATCTTAAGGTATGAGATAAAGATTAAATAGAAAAAACTATGATCAATATATTGTGTACTAAAGAATATCAAAAAGGTTTCAAGCCATTTGAGGGTAAAAGGAAAAGAAACTAACATTGCAACTTCAACTATTGTCTGAAATTTATTAAAAATAAACTGACAATGTTGTGACAGCAGAAAAACCAAACTCTACAAATTCTCCTCGACATCCCCTCCCCACAGAAAAAAGAATCAGGATATTAAGGAGCTCGAAATCCCTTATTTGCAAGTGCTCATTATGGCATCACTAAATATGCAGTCCACCAGTGTACATTAAGGCAGAAAATATATAAAAGTTCAAAATGCAGATTTACCTGTAGTATCTTCGGCGGAACTTTTTGTACAAGATAAATCCCTCTGAGCCACTTCCCTTAAATCCTTACTTTGAGGACACTGATCACTTAATAAGTTTCCTCCATATGCTTGCACTGAAATAGGATGAGCTCCAGAAGGAATAAAAGAGAACTTCTCGAGTGGCATCTGCACGGCAGGCTGACAGAAATCTACCCTCTTAGTGTCAGCTACGCGATTAACAGCTGACCTCTGATCATAATTTGCAAACTCTGGAGCAACTCTCACCATATTTGTCATGGGAAATCGATTAGCTTGGTTGTGAAATGCATTCTTCTTAGCATTATAAGTAGCTTGCACGTTTTGCCTGTTCATTATCCATTTCTCTGCATCATTCCACTTAGATGACATAGGTCTCGAGTATGACCTTGTCATGGAATTATGTACTGCTCTCTCCCCTTTATGAAACTCAAAGCTCGACGAACTAGCATTGCTATCATAATCAAGATTTTCATCTTCTAATGTCCTCATTGGATGAATCGCGCTGGAATTACCATTATCGGTCTTTGAGAATTGCTGCAATTTAGCACGACCCACTTCGATGCTTTCCCCTGGCAGTGACTCCTTTGTTTGGCTAGAAATTTGATCATTTAGGCTGGAATCCAACACTAAGTCATTGGATATTTTAACTGGTGCAACATCTAAGCTGGGAACTGCAATTTAATTGAATATGTGTAAGTCAGCATGCAAATTCAGATAAAATCTTTGCTCATTGCATCTGCTCCCTGCCTAAATCAAGTCAAGAAACAAGTGGAATCATATTTAGCCATGTTACTGTTAGTATGTTTCAACCAAAAAAGAAAAAAAAAATTACTTCAAAAAAAATGTTGCCTATATCTAATTTACAGACCCTAAGAGCTTCAAAGGTAGCAGCTTTCTACCCAGATTAAAAAATTCAAAGATATTTTAACTGCTAGTTTTATTCAGGGCAAAGAAAGAAGTCCAATATATGAGTTATAATAATGAAGAAAGGAGAAAAAAAGTAACAAACCTTCCTCATCAAAATCTCCATTCTTAGAGGGTAATAAACTGTTGACAAACTCAGCATCCTCAATCCTAGAAGGAGATGTCCTAGAAGAATTGCTGTTTGATCCATCCTTCTTTCTGTGATGATGAGGCCCCATCAGCTTCATTCTTAATTTACTTGGTGAAATACCACTCTGCAGTATATATAAAAAGAAAAAGTGATTTAAAAGGGAAAAAAAAAAAAAAACTTTAATTTACAGTTAACTTCAAATGAAGGAAAGAAATTAAGTCTAGAAACTTTCCTTTATGTAGAATCAATGTACTAAAATCATTTTACTAAGCCCATGCCCCATATTAAACTGTGATCAAATAGAAGAAAAATCATGATACTTTTCTATTTTCTTGCTTCCATGAATAAAAAGAAAATGTAATACAAACAAATTAAACCTTCCAATTACAAAAAAATAAAAATAAAAAAAGTTTTCAACTTCCTGCAAAAAACAAGCAAGGAAATCAATCCCCAACTTCCCATCATCTAGGAAGACAATTTTTGGAAGAAAAAAAAATCTGTTTCTCCTCGCTTTTAATTTAATAAAATAAAAACAGCAGAAACTTTAAACTTAGAAATTTGTTTAAAACCCAGATCAGAAGAAAAACCATTCACCATCCAAAGCCCAGTTTGTTTGTTTTTTTTTTATTTTTTTATTTCACATTTTAAACTCCTTTCCTAAAAGAAAGTTGCCATTAACAATTCTTAAACCAAAACATAAAAACTCCCCCCATTAACATACAAAAGCTCAAAGAACCAAAAAAAAAAAAAAAATGGCTTACCTGAACTTTGTCTATTCTCTCATACTCCATTGGATCTCTCTCTGTCTCTATTAACTCTAATAAGACTCTAAACACTCTTCAGTTTTCTTTCTTTCTTTATCTCACTGTAGAGTTTCTAACTTTCGAAGTTAAACAAGCAGAGATAGAAGAAGAAAAAAGAACATGACAGGAGTCTGTGTTTTGAGTGTTTTGTAGCCGACAAGTGTATATGACTCTCTGACCATTGTTCAAGCCATGATCCTCTCTTCTTCTTCTCATTCCACCCCTCTATCACAACTTTCTACATTTTCGCCACGTCATCACTCCGTGGGGTCCATCTGACGTGGCCGTATCAGGGTGGGTCGACCTATGTGAAACTCTTGGTCGGCGCTATTCTAAAGTTTCAACCTTTTGAACTCAATACTAGCCGAGGAATTGCCGCTTTCTACAAAAAAGACTAGTTCTTTGTAGTAATTGAAATTCTTTTAAGTAAAGTTACAAAACTGGGTTCCCATTTTTTCTTTTTCTTTTTTTTTTTTCCCAACAAAAGACAAAGGAAAATATAGAAATGATTAAAATTTGGATAGAAAAAAGTTTAGATTAAAAAAATTGTGTTTAAAAAATTTGGTGAAAAATTATGGTTTAAAATTTTTTAAATGTTTAATATTGCTATGAAAAATATTATAAAAAATTAAAATATTAAAAATATATATATTTAAAATAATAAAAATGTAAAAATATAAAAATAATAAAATTATTTTATCCAAAAATTAATTTTTTAAATCTAAAAACTATATTTTTGTTTTATAATTTGAATTTTCAAATTATAATTTCAACAATAAAAATTAATTTATTTAATTTATTTAATATTATATTAACGATAAAAAATAATTTTTGACTTTAAAAATAAAGTTGAAAACCAGTAGACCAGACCACCATGGGCTTTCAAGAACTGCAATGATGAAAAAGTGGAATTTCATTTTGCTCTGTATTGTAAGTAGTAACTGCCGTTGCCTTCTAAAACAGCAATTGGGACATTATCAATCATTCACGAAATTTGCAAATGTTTTATCCTCAATGGAAATTATCTTAAGACAATATTAAAATTTATAATTATATTTCTAATTTTATTATTATACTTTTATAGTTAATTATCTTAAATACATTACTTTCATTGTTTTCTTTTTCTTACATATATGTATAATGTATATTCTCTATACATAAAATTAACAAACTAAAGATGGGTAAAATGAAAAAAGTTGAAACACAAAGAATAGAAGAAAATTGAGTACGAAAGTTTTTTAAAAAAAGTTTTTTTTTTTTTTTTCATAATTTAAGCATAGCACCCAAGGTCTTGCAAGATTCAAAACTTTCTTTTTTGAAAAAAAAAACTGTTATCTGTTAATGTGGGTTGGTTCAATTGGTTGAGTATTCATTAACGTTTTAACAAGTATAAGGTTCGAGTCTCACCAAAGTTTCACTTAGTGGATGATTTGTAAGTACCATTGTTAGTCCTCTTTGAGACTTGTGACTGCATAAATCAAACGGACTAAATCTCAATTTAATTTTATCCTTTTAAAACAATGCAACAAATCATTTGTTTGGGTTAAAAAGTTAAAACTGTTAAAACTTAAAACTTGAGATTTGTTTACTTGTGCTTTGAGCAATGACAAGTATAGGGCAAATTAAATAAAATGGAAGCAAAAGATGAGGGTCAGGCTATGTTATTCGGACACGAATATGAGTGATAGATATGGATATGTGTCCGACACGCATATGTTTGATTCATTTTAAGTTTTTTAATATATTTGAAGAGTTTTTGAAAGATCATATCTTTATATTTATGTTCAAATATATATCAAATACGAATATCGAACACAGATAAAAAAAAAATCCTAACAATACACAGTCCAGGCCAGGGACAGGGACAGGGACAGGGAGTGCAGGAAGGAAAGTATAAACTAAGATAAAATCTGAAGAACAAGACTGAAGAGAGAGTAGTTGGGAGTTCAAAATTGGCCAATAAGGTTTGTGTGTTTGCTTAACATTTTGTCAACTGTCAAAGGTTTGGTGAAAGTTGGAAGATTTTTTGCAGTCTATTTCCGAAGTTGTTGAGGACTTGAGATTGGCACGATTTTCCAGTTTTCCACCAAATCTAGTTCGATTCCGCTAATCTCGCCGTACCTATCCTATTCTATATCCAAATAGTAATACTAGTTTTTTCCGCAATAAATATTTGTATAGACAAAAATATAATATTTAATTAAGAAAAACTTATCTTATATACAATATTTTAAATTTCACAAACAAACAAAGAAATAAAATTAAAAGATAAGGAATCTACTTAAATTAATTTTATATATTTTTCATAATTTTTATATAATTTATATTAATATAATTTGACTGTTATATTTTATTCATGTAAATTATGTATGTTAAAATTTAAATTAATTTAAAATATTTAGTTATTTGTATAAATTTTTTAATTATATATATTAAAAATAATATTTTCGATCCCAATATAAAAATATCAAATTGATTTACATACACCATAAATATGATTATATTGTTAAAATCTAACCGTATGATTAGTTAACATATTAATTATATATGAAATTATAAAAAAATTAAAATTGATTAATTTTATATTAATATAACTTGATTTTTCATCAAAACTATATATTACATGCATGTTTATAAAATTTAAAACTCAACCATTTATAGATAGAATAATAATTTATTTGGTAATACATTATACAGAGAGTAAATTCCTTATGCTACCCAGAATTTTGAATTCCTCGCAGAGTTTTTACGATTACATCTATTCCTCTTTTAAGTCAGCAGTCAAAGATACTTGTGAGAACAGAACACATCCACCAATGTTTCTCCTTTATTTTATTTTTTTATATTTTATTTATTTTTATGTGAAAGGTGAATGAATGAACATTGAACAGTGTCAGATATAAGAGAAGGAAGGGTCAGAGGGTTCAGAATTTTATAATTGTGACCCCTTTTTTGGGTCCTTTGAAATAAATAAAGGACCCCCTGCCCTAAACCCTCTTGGTATTAGGGCATTAATTAATCCATTTTAAATATAGTTTTTGAGAGAGAGAGGGGCACCCTGAATTTCCCCATTATTAATGTTGCTTTTGCCTGTAATAAAATTTAAAGATTGATAAAGCTAAGTCCCTAACCCTTAGGCCATTACCCATGGCCTCTCCAAATTAATTTTTTCTTTCACAGATGTGAAATGTTGCTAGCTCTTAGATAGGCCAAAGGGTTTTCTATCAATTATTATAAATAAATATTACTACTATATCATCATCTCTCTTGGTTTTTTTTTTTTTTTTTAATGATCTTGAGACATGTGCTAAAATAAAATTCAGAGAATTCATCATTGAACTGTCACAATTCGCAACTTAGCTGATTAAAGGGTAAATTGTAGTACTAAGAATTATATATAATATTTTTATTAATCAATGTTTTAAGTTTAACTTTAAAATATTATATATAATAATATTTTTATTCAATATTTTAAAAATGATGATTAAAATTATTAAATAATTATTATATTTAATATAAATTTTATTATTATAAATAATATAAAATTTTGTTAACAAGTGCTCTAAGGACATTGTTTAAGATTACTATACATAATAATATCTTAATTCAATGTATTAGAAATGATGAATAAAATTATCAAATATTGTATTTAATATAATATTTTTTTATAAATAATATAATAATTAATCTTAAAAAAATTATAAGGACACTTGTTAACAAAACCTAATAATATATTATATACTAACTAGTTCTTTTGGTTTAGAATAACACACCAATATTATCAAAGTCCTAACACCATTGTTGGAAGAAAATACCTTCTAGGATTCCAATTTCCAAGGCCTTTTTTCAAAAGTGCTCCATTTACGATTTAAGGGCACTAAACTCAACAAAATTTCCCTAAAGAAAAGTACTACTAGTGGTCTAGTACTCACTAATTAAATGTAAAAAAACAAAAGTAATTACGTTATCCACAAAGTATAATTTTATAGTTAGCTCAATGCCCTAGGATAAAAGTTGGAAGGGTCCCCTCCCCCTACCCTATATCTTATGATAATTTTGATAAGGCTTTTAATTTTCTTGGAAGAATTTGCCTCAAAGGAAGGTGTCCAAAAACATTCTTTATACAATAAATGTGTCATAATTAATTAAACAATGGGGGAGATCTATTCACATGTAATGTTCCCGGTTCCCATTGTGACTGGTCCACTTCCTTTTGTATTTTAGGGCAATGGCATGGGCATCCCCTTGGCTGGCTGGCTGGCCTGCCCTTTGGTGTGTAAATATATGTGAACAGGGTCACTTGGCCTACCTTTTTTGACTATATTATTTATCCACATGGCCAGAAGAGGTTTTTAACATACTTACCTCTCTTTTTTTGGGAGTTCATATAAATTACTACTAAAATTCTTTTTTGGTTACCTATAATTTTATATATATTTTAGTAAAAGTTTATAAGTATTCAATCTCAATAATTGTTTAGATGTATGGGTAAGATTTGCAAGAAGCTCATATCAATCCCACCACTCATAATTAGACATGTTTAAAAGTTGGATAGTCCGTTCGATCCGATAATTTTAACATATATTTTTTTTGGATAAGTAAGTGTTTTATTTATCCAGAAAGCAGTTAAACTGCTACATCCAACATCATGTGCAACATGTACTTAAAGCTATACATACTTAAACAATACTTGAACAAAACTTAAGACCACTAATCAATCAGGGAACAATAGCAACATACTTCAGCAATACTTAAAGCTATTCCAGAATGGACATTATATTTGATCGAGTCTGGATAGAATTTTTTTTTAATTTAGGTCGATTTGATCCAACCCGAATCACTATTTATATAATAATAAATGTTTTTATTTAAATTTAATTATAAAATATATAAATATTAATATAAAATTATTTTTTTTAATTTTTTAATATTATTTAAATAATAAAACGAGCCGATGAATTGACTTGGACCTGTCCAAGAATGAACTTGAATAAAAAATAAAAAAAAATCCTGAATTGTAGTCTGATTCATAAATAGATCTACTCATAATTTTACAAAAATCATTTTAGATGTATTCAACTTGTTGAACTAGCAAGTCCAAATGAAAGTGTGATGTAGAATTGTTTTGTTAAGCATTTATTTGGATATTTCACAAATTTATTGTTCAAACAATTGAATTGAAAACTTCAAATCATCAGTTTTTCTTCAAGATATAAAATATAAATTGGCTTGTGGGGGTTCATTGGCGATATGGGAATGCCGAATGTGCCCAACTTTAATACTATGCTCTTAAATTTTGTCATTTGTGACTTGTGAGACTGACTAATCTATACAAAAAATTCAAGGTCGGCTGCGGTCTCTTTTTGTTTCTAGTTTATATACAGTGAAAAATCTTTTAAAATCCAAATTTCGATATCGTTTTAAATACTTGTTACTCTTTAACAAATCTTCTTTATTCCCAAACTAATTCTCCTCAGTCCTCTCAAACTCTTTTTCTATAACCTAAAAACCACGATGTAAGATTAGTATGTTCTTGACACTGTCCTCACTCCTTCCATTATCACTAACATTTAACTAAAAAAATGCCTTTTTATAGCATTATTATTTAAAGCTTAATATATTATGCAATTACCTTATGATTTTTTTTTTCCCCTCTGAGTTTATCTTAATTTTAGTCAGCTGATTCCTAGCACATTAGACTTGATCTGGTAAGGAAGTCTTCAAACTTGATCCTTTTAAAGGACAAATGTTCCTGGCATGTACCCTCTTCTTTAATGAATGAATATATATATATATATATATATATATATTACTTGTCTTAAATATTTAAAATTTGTCTCTATCTACCTCATAAAAATTGACATGGTTCTATTTCTAGCAGGGTAGGGCAGGTCAACTTTAACCCCTTGGTTGCAGCAGATTTCCTGATCTTTCTTTTCTGCCATTTTTGTTTTTGTTTTTTTGCTTGTAGCTGCAAACCTGGAATTCCTTTATGTTACTATCTCTCTCTCCCATTATTTTTTTTGCAAGTTCCAAAAGCCCATTATTTTGTAACAATAAACTCTGTTAATACATTTCTTAACAGGAATATCTGTGGAAGGATTGGATAAAAAAAATTATTATTATATTCCAAAAAAATCTTTTGAATGGAGGGAAATCTGGTTCAAGAAATTTGAGAAATGGCTGAAAAATGTTGGTCAAACCTGTAATTTAATGTTTTTTTTAGAGTTTATTTTTGGCAGGACAGTCCAAATTTTCATTCATGGCATATCAAAAGGATTAAAGACCTTTGTCCATATTCCCTCCTATTTCATTCAATTCATCATGAAAAGTACCCAAACTTTTTTCAAACTTTCTCAACTAATTGGAGAAATTTTAGACCCAACCAGACATGGCCTGGACTTAGCCCCTTACATGTGCCTGTATGGAAAACAAAAGTTCTTATTTAAACTTGATTTTGCTGTGGAAATTCCATAGAATGTGAGACATGACAATAAAGGGAATACAAAGTTGGACTTGTTCAACAAAAAAATTTTGGTGTTTGACTGAAATGGCCAATGAACAGGATAATCTTTCATCTTTCTCATATGGGTCCCCTTAGTTTGTCAACTTTTCCTCCAATCTTTGAAAGTTTTGGTTTCTAAATCTCTCTTCTTTTTTTTTCTTTGTTCAAAGTTTCTGACATTAATTTATGTTTGTTTAGCTTTTAAGATCAATCATGGAATAGGAATTCAAAAATCTCAATTACCCTTTAATGTGGGTCATACAATTTATTGGTAGAGATGTACTTGTTTGAGGACATAAATTTATAGAAATCTTACCTACCAAAGGTTTTTGATTGCCTTCAAAAGCTTGGCAATTGATGTTGATTCTTCAGGAAACAGCTGGGTGGGTTAAAGTGATTTAAAAAGTTAATTGATTGATAGCTTTTTCAGATGTTGAATCCCAAAACCAAGTTGAAGCTTTAAATAAATGGAGATTGGATATTAAAAGAACTTCATCAAGTTGGTTGAGAGCTTGAAACTGCTAATTAATTTGCCTGCCATCTAACTTAATGTTTCACATTATAACTTTGTGAAAAGAGGGAAGAAATGTAGATTCTATTCCTTCTTTGGTTCTTAAATTAGGTTCAATTTCCTGATTAAGTAAGTCTCACATACTTTTAGCTAAAAGAAACTGTTTCTAGTTACTACTTTTTTTTTTCTTTTCTGACTCAATAATTTCATGACCAAAAACCATCTTTTAGACTTTTATTACCATTAACTGAATTGGAAACTTAGTACTTTGAGCATCCAATTTCTATGATTTGCAGAAATAACCACTTCTTAATTACTGTTAGTTTGAAGATTGTAACAATTATTATTAATTTTCCTGTCAAAATATGAATATCATATCAGTTATGTTATCCGGACTTTTCATTTTTTTCAAATTACTTATATCCGACACATATTTGGACACGAGTATGAGATATGATCTTCCGAATATATGAAAAAAACTTTATAAAAAATTAAGTATATTTATGTCGGACATATACTCGTATCTAACACTCACTCCAAGTCTGGGTTCATAGCATATTAGATAAGGAAGGTTGGAGTTTAGGTCATAATATTCTCATATTGTAGCCATAAGAGGAAAAGAAAATCCTTCTTAATAAGGAGAAGCTTTTCTTACATAACCTGAAGAATACAAGCTGGATCAAGTGATACTGATATCCCTGAAAGTTGCATAGTGGGACTAACTTAACTTGCTACATATACTTTTTTCACATTATTATGGCCTCAGAAGATTAACACCTTGAATGCCCCAAGAGGCCAATAATTAAATTCTTATTAACTAATCCTATTTTCCATTTTTTTTTTGGGTAAGCAACAAAAAATAGAAAGGCAGGATTCACAGGATAGACAACTTAAAAGTAGACAAAAGCTAAGGAACATTAGGAACATAACTGCAAATTAATATAGGAGGCTGCTAAAAGGGAGACACAGACAAGAGAAGGATATTGGGTTAGTGTTAGTAGTGTGAGGACCCAGTGTAAAGATGTGTAAGTAAAGCTGGGTAATCTAGCCCAAGTTTAGGCTTTGGTAGGCTTGAGGTTGAGCTCGGAATAAGGCCCTAAAGCTCTGAAGTTGTGAAGCCTATGTGTTTACCTCGTGCTTTTTTCTAATCCATCAGGTCAGAATTCGGCTCAAGGTACATTTCTTTCATCCATTGAAATGTGTTCAAAATGGAATAAAGTTTGGTATTGAAAAGAATATCATGGCTAAAAAAACAGGACAGCTGAAAATAAGTTGTTGGCTTTAGCTTACCAGATTACCATGGATGCTCTTCAATATACAACTTTGAACACAATCAAGAGCAACAAGTTTTGGATTTTGGACTTTTTAATTCTTATATTCTTTTTAATTATTTAAAAGACTATAATTATAATACTTAGATGTTATTTAGTCAGCTGAGTACTTCGGGCACTAAAGTATTTTTTCAACTTTATTTTGATCCTGTAGATTGGGCGATTCCATGAAAAGCAGCCATGACATTGATAATTTAGGAGGTTAAATTTTTTTAAAAATTCCTTTGAAAAGTGTAATTTTAGGGGTAAAGAAAATATCATTGTAAGTATACCTAAACAAAAACACAAAATTATTTGAAAAAAAAAACCCAAACCAAACCTAACAATGATGGATACAAAGCAGAAAGAGTAAGAGCAGTTGGAATAAGTTTAAGGATGAAGCAAGAAAGAACATAAGGAATATAATATATCCTTTCTGCTTGCAACTTTTCTCATTCTGAAAAATGTTAATCACATCGTTTACTTACTATAATAATTATGATTATAAAACTCTAAAACCCGAGCTTAGAGCATAATTGCTCTTCTTCTCCCATCAAATGGGATGGAAAACTATGAATGTTTTCGTGGACCGTCCACGACGTAAACCTGCATACACAAGAGACATTTTCTTTTTTCTTCTTTAGGACTTAAAGATGTAAACAAAGTTCAAGCAAACAGTTTAATCGATTGCTTTCATAGCTATGTATCAAGTTTACTAGCAGTTATACAGGAAAAATGCATTGTGTTTTCTGTTTTATTTAGTTTAACAAAGATAGGAATCCTAGCTATATATGGATCCAGACCCCTTATGGTAATCATCCCATTGATTTGGAAAACAAGTAAACAACATGGCATGCCTAACACAATTGCAAGAGAGAGAAAAAATAATATATTAGACTGTAAGTAGGATATTCTCATCTGGCATTAAGACAACTTTCTGAGGACATGCCTCACCTCATTATATTTATAGGTCTATGGGAACCCTCAGACCGTCACGTGCCAGCTGCACATGGATTCCTTCCCTACATACATATAAGAAGAATAACATCTGATATCAGTCTTTTTTTCTTCTTTTTTTCTTTTTTTTGTAAGAAATTCAGGTAAACTATACCATAAATTGGAAACCAATGTACCTCTCAGACCATTCCATAAGAAACTCATTGTCCTTGTGGTGATCGAACTCATGAGTCATTCCGATTAATAGAGCTCTTTTGGGGCATATCCTCTTTAGAGCCTCAAGAGTCTGCAAAAATAAGTGGATGGAATATGAGCGGGTAAGTAGTGACCATCAAAAAACTAAAATGAAGAAGAATTATCGGAAAATGTCGAACAAACCTGAGGTAAGCATAAGTGAACATTATGAGATCCTTTCTGTTATGCAGAAAACAGAAAACATTAGTTCAGGAGAAGAATATACATAGCAATCAAAATATCACTGAAAGGACAATAAAAAATCATTGAATATACAATAAATAATAGAGTGGGAGATTAATTTACAATTGCAGTAGACAAGTTCATCAAATGAATTTAGTAAGAAATCTGTGACCCGACCATGATCAGACTAAGCAGTGAAATTTACACTTCAAATGCACTAGAGTAAATTGTATATAAAGATCTCAATCATCCTCTTGATTAGGGAGGAAAACACGACAACTATAATATCTTCAAGGGTTAGGTTAAGGTAACATATATAGTTAATTCTCAAAATTTTGTTATATCAAACCATGTGATTGTTTTTTATATTCATTATAGCTCTATAATAAGTTTTTACTACTGCCCAGTTGTAGAAATTTGAGTTAACACCAATATTAGACAAAATTACCCTTTCCCCATGCCCTCTTTCCCAACTCTTACAAATCAACAGGTCACCATTGGTAACCCAGAAGCGAATCCCACCTCACTTGACATGTCAACAATATTAATTAACCATCTATGGTACCAAACTAGGATGTAAGAACGTACGATGCACAGCGGCACAGATATATTCACAAATATAGGTAATGAAAGAATCAGCATGGATCAAATTCTGTCAAAGATTTCTCAACTTATGGCAGTCCTAGACAATTCACTAACACAAAATGAAGGCAGGTAGTCAACAGTATAAAAATGAAAGAACCAAGGCAGTAACAGACCTTGTATAAACAATCCAATATCAGAAGATCCAATTGTCCAGCGCCATTTTTGGAAATAACTGCAAAACCAAGATTCTGATCAAACACAATTTATGCCATAGTTTATTTACCATGAAAACTCAATTCACAAGCAAATCATTCAGAAAAACGAGACTTAGAACACCAAAAACTTAGAAGTGAGAGAACATGTGCTTTCCTTTCACCAAGTCCCTCTCAACATAAAGATCAGAATAATCAGTAAAAGGATGATCTCTGAGCATCTTATCTTTTGCAATTTTGAGTCAAGTCATAAAAAAGTTTCCTGTTTGTGAAATGTGAAGGAAAGCACTCTCACTAAGATTAAGACATATCATCTGTTTAACTAATATGAAAAGGATTTGAGTAAAAAAAAAATTAAAACAACTGCTTCAAGGATACAACGATTCTGAAGCTAGCTTTATAGCAATCAATATATTTCCTTAGATTGTTAACACGAGGAAAATCCGACAAACATATATTCTACAATGCTAACATTGACAAGCTCCTCAAGATGACACGTAGCAGATAGAAGTCTCATCTCCATATTTAACATCATCAATAAAATGAAAATATGTGTTAAAAGTGTAAATGTATGTGTGCCCACAAGAAAAGGAGCAAAGGCAGCACCTACCATACTCCGTGTTTGAAGGAAAACGTGAGACATCAGATATATAAGCCACTTTACACTTTTCGCCAAAAAGATAACCTAAACAGATATAATCTTCTCCGTGCATCACCTATATCAAAAGTATGATCAAGCACTTAGACATGAATTAGAGACAGCAGAGATGGTATATTATCTTAAGAGACAGTAGACTAACTGGCAACGGAACGAATTTTAGTCCTGATGCAACAAATGGTTTGTCATAGTGCTCCTCAATTATCTTCCAGTCAAGCTGTGACACCCGCCTTACTTCTTGGCCTTCTTTAAGTTTCTTCCGAACCAAGTATGGAAATTTTGTGGCAATGCTGTTTGGAGACAAACAAAGTAAACATCAGCCAAGGTTGCTAGAGACAGCATAAAAGATAACACATCCTTTCTACTATTGACAGCTTGTTTGGGCAATAAGCTTCAATTCTAATTCTTGAAACCAAACTTTTGACTTGGCTACATAAAGCATGTTAAAGCAATAACCTCTCACATTATAAAAATATGTGAACAACATATTTATTGATAATGTATCTGCATAACTAGGGCTAGAAAAGTATAATGACCCCAAGAATAAAAAATTCTTATTATACCTATCCATTGCATATTGAGTTAGATAAATGGTGGTGGGATCAATATCGTTAGTAGGACTATGTGGTTGCACGGCACGTATATCATCCAGACCAAGAACTGCATCGGCATGTTCATGAGTCAAAATAATCTGTAGTTCATACAAAAATTAGTACTAGTTTGGAATTCCTCTAGTCAATAAACCAAATATAAATGATAAATACTACGCTAAGATTTAACTCACGGAATCGATATGAGGAATCTTGTGGAAAGTAAACCATCGAAGAACTTGTTCCCTAAATGTCTTCCCAACATCAATCATAATATAATTGTGTATACCATCGGTCGAACAGTAATCTATAAGCAAAGATGTATTACACCTGAAACAAAACAAAAAAACAAAAAAAAAACTTCAAAATCAAAGTTTAAAAAACCCTAAATTTTTTTAAGAAACTAAACCGAAAGTTATCACATTATTATCTATAGTATATATAAAAGCACGGATGTGGAGAATCTTTTGAACTAACAAAAATGAACATGATTGTTAATTATATTTCTAAATTGCCATTTCAATAATATTTTATTGTTATATTAAGATTTATTCAAAAAAAAGAAGTTAATTTATTATAGATTACATTTTTATCCAAGATATTAGATATAAACCAAATTATATTATGCTTAGACTATTAAATTATTTTTATATTATTTATTGTAGTTCTTGAATTATCAAAATACTTGCTATATTTTTGTCATGTTCAATAAATTTCTTTCGCAAGTTAATTCTGAAGATCTGTAATTATCAAAATACTTGCTAAATTTCTTTTGAAACTTTGGGTATAATAAACAAACTAAAAATGTTTAAGATCAAATCCAAACTTAAACTAAGTTATTTTCTTTCACTACTAAATTAACACTAACAAGTTACCAACGATATTTCCATAATAAAATTTTCCAACCTTAATTATTTAACAAATATCAAGACAATGAACCTAAAATATCACCTGCAACGCATGTGACAGAAATGACTAGTGAACAAAAATGCACGGAATGTTTCAGATCTGCGATATAGAAGAAATTTTATCGAAGATTAAATTTTAGAAAAAGAAGGGAAAAGGAGGTGACCTGTAATTAGGGTTACGATCGGGAGGAATGGAGAGGGATTGGGAGCAGACATGGCAGGGAGGATTGGAGGGCTGGATCAAGCACATTGCGTTGGGGACGGCACTGGAGCAGCCGGTTCCCAGGAAGATCAGAGCCGATCCATCACCATTATCGACGGCTAATGAATTACCATCAATAATGTTTCCATTTTGGAGCGGATTTTGGTTCTCCATTCTTTTTTTGTTTTGTTTTGGAAATTTGAGTTTGGGGTGCAGAGCGAGATAGAGAAGGAAATGGGGGAAGAAGGCGTAAAGGGGAGGAAGAGGGAATTTTACGAAAGGTGGAGGGTATTTATAGGGAAGATCTCGCCCGCGAATTCTAACGGCTCCGGCCCTTTCACTATTTTGCCACGTGACACTTGTTCAGACACTTTTTTTTTTTTTTTTTCTCAATATTAATTTTTTCTTGATGCAGTTTTAAGACATTTTTATTACAAAATTTATAATGTTTATTATAATGTAGAGACTATGTAAAGTTTGATTAATAATATGATTATTTAGTCTAATAATAATAATAATAAGAGAGACAAGTCATATTATTATTATTATTATTCTTTTCTTATGATCTTATTATATATATCTTATAAGGGGAAAACAAGGGTTACCTTACTTGATCAATTAAAATTGTGTTAAGATTAAACTTTTTTCTTCAAGTCAAAAAAGCTTATGATTTGATTTGAGTGGCCCAAAGAAAATTCAAGTTGGCATAATTAGTACATGCACATCAGACTTCGCAGAAATTTCCTTGCATAGCATCTTAGCTGTAAAAGCAGAGTACAAATTTTAGATTTATCAATGTATTTAGTCACACAAAAAAAAGGCAATTTTTATCTCTTGCCATTGCCAATGCCAATGCCATTCTAGATTTTTCTAGTCGAGACATTAATAAGTTAAATATTTTTAACATCTTTTTTGCAACATTTTTTTTACTTATTAAATAAAAGCCTATGTTTAAAAAAAATTGATAATAATTTAGGACAGTGGCATAACCAAAAATATTATTTAGCAGGGTCAAAAAGTTTTTACATTTCTTGGTTACATTTTTTTTTTTTTATCTTACATGGGAATGAATTAGGCTATTCAAAAATGGTAAAAAATAAGCTTAAAATTGATGCTTTAGCTTAATAAAATTTTAATTATTTTAAAAAAACAAAATAGCTTTTTTTTTTTTTTTTTATAAGATAAGAAGGTTGAAAATTCAAACTTTTTGAAAATCTGATTTCACATTTCACATTTCAGCTTTTTTATTTTTCTAAGGGCTCCCTGACTTTAAAAGAGAGGGAGATTCAAAAAGAAAAAGTAGATAAGAATTTGGTTTTTTGAAAAATTAGAGATAGAAGAAGAGATTTGATTCTTAAAAAAATAATAATAAAAATAAAATGATTTCATACCATCCACTAAACAATTTATGGGCATTTTCTTTTGTGACAAAACTTTAATGGGCTTAAAGCATACCCAAACTTTTGAGGGGCCAGAATAGTCCCAAGGGCATCCGCTCAGCCTCTATTATCAAACTTCAAAGCAACGCAAATGGAGGAGGGTGCAAAAAGATTTTAAAAAATGGAAAACCCTTTTTGTTTTAGTATTAAAATTTTGTAGCAATAGTAATTCGTTGTTTCAATTGTTGAATGACCGGCTTAATTTACTCCTCAATGGTGTGAAGCGCGAAAGACTAACCCACAGATTGGGAATATTGAAGAGGCTTGACAAGCTCCACTGAGTCACTCTACACAAGCATAAAAAGTTTCCCAGGTCATATCTTTTCTTCTTTTGTCCTTTAACTTCGTACAAATGTACTCTGGTTCCTTTTCTTATCATAGAATTCAAAGACTCCTAGCTCGGCCTTGTAAATGTATTGGTTCCTTTCAGTTTCGTACATGTTTTTATTGTAGTAAGGTTGGGTTTGTTGCCAAAAAGCTTTCTTTTGAGCCGACAAGCAGGCTTTATGATTACCCATTTGCTTATATTAGATTGAATGCATATTTCTCATCGTTTTCAGAAAGGAATTTCAATCATGGTTCTCGTTCTGTGAGTGACTCTAGTGTTCATTTTGTGCAAAGAGATAATTTTGGTGATGGAAATGGTGATTATGATAGATTTAAAGATATGGGTGTCCGGGATTCTGGGGAGTTGAGTTTATTTGGTGATCATAATGATGGGTGTCAAAAGAATCGAAACCTGAATTTTGATGAGTTTGAAGAGGAAGAAGAAGGAGATGATGGTCGTGATGATGATGATAGTTTTATGGTATTGAATTCGTGTAATGGACATTGCGTGCAAACAGAGGATGTTTGGAGAGTTGAGTTGGAGGAAGATGAATTTAGGCACCCTTTGGTGAGAGAGATTTGTAGGTTGATTCAACTTAGGTCAGCTTGGAACCCAAAGCTCGAAAGTGATCTGCGGCACCTGCTAAGGAGTCTCAAACCTCGTCAAGTTTGTGCTGTTTTGCTTTGTCAGGGTGATGAGCGTGTTGCTTTGCAGTTCTTTTATTGGGCTGATCGACAATGGCGGTACCGTCACAGCCCAATTGTGTATTATGTAATGCTTGAGATCCTTAGTAAGACTAAATTATGTCAAGGTGCTAAACGGGTTCTTCGGCTCATGGCACGTAGGGGAATTGAGTGTCGGCCTGAAGCATTTGGTTATTTGATGGTGTCATATAGTAGGGCTGGCAACTTGAGGAATGCAATGAGGGTATTGACCTTAATGCAAAAGGCTGGAGTTGAGCTGAATTTGGCAGTATGTAATACTGCAATCCATGTTTTGGTTATGGAAAATAAGTTGGAGAAGGCACTGAGATTCCTCGAAAGAATGCAAATTGTTGGAATTATCCCAAATGTTGTCACTTATAACTGTTTGATCAAGGGATACTGTAATGTGCATCAGGTTGAAAATGCTTTGCAGCTGATTGCTGAAATGTCATGTAAAAACTGTTCACCAGATAAAGTTAGTTATTACACCATAATGAGTTTTCTTTGTAAAGAAAAACAGGTCAAAGAAGTGAGGGACTTAATGGAGAAGATGGCGAAAGACAGTAATCTGTTTCCCGACCAGGTTACCTATAACACTCTTATCCATATGCTATCCAAGCATGGCCATGCAGATGAGGCCCTTGAATTTTTAAGGGAAGCTGAAGCGAGAGGATTTCAAATCGATAAGGTTGGACATAGTGCAATAGTTCACTCTTACTGTAAACAGGGAAGAATAGACGAGGCAAAAGGTATTGTGAATGAAATGTTGTCAAAGGGTTGCAGTCCTGATGTGGTGACTTATACTACTGTTGTTGATGGTTTTTGTCGCATTCGGAAGCTGGATCAAGCTAAAAAACTGCTTCAGCATATGTACAAGCACGGCTGCAAGCCCAACACCGTATCATATACAGCTTTCTTAACTGGTCTTTGTCGGAATGGGAATTCATTACAGGCAAGAGAGATGATGAATGTTAGTGAGGAAGAGTTGTGGACCCCAAATGCCATCACTTATAGTGTTGTGATGCACGGGCTGCGCAAGGAAGGAAAATTATCCGAGGCATGTAATGTAGTGAGGGAGATGGTTAGCAAGGGCTTTTTCCCAACCCCAGTTGAAATTAACTTGATAATTCAGTCACTATGTCAAGAGGGAAAAATGGATGAGGCTAAAAAGTTTTTGGAGGAATGTCTGAATAAGGGGTGTGCTGTTAATGTTGTAAACTTTACTACTCTTATTCATGGATATTGTCGAAAAGATGACCTGGAGGCTGCTTTGTCATTGCTTGATGATATGTATCTAAGCAACAAACATCCTGATGTAGTCACATATACAACAGTAATTGATGCACTTGGTAAGAATGGTAGAATAGAAGAGGCAACTGATCTTACCATTAAGATGTTAAAAAAGGGGTTGGATCCAACCCCTGTTACATACAGAACAGTCATTCACAGATATTGCCAGATGGGTAGGGTTGAAGATCTGTTGAAATTGTTGGAAAAAATGCTTTCGAGGCAGAAGTGCAAAACAGTGTATAATCAAGTTATTGAAAAGCTTTGTAGTTTTGGAAACCTTGAGGAAGCTGATAAATTGTTGGCTAGGATTTTGAGAACAGCATCCAGAACTGATACTAACAGCTGTAACATGCTTATGGAAAGTTACTTGAGCAAGGGGATGCCTCTATCTGCATATAAAGTTGCTTGTCGTATGTTTAACAGAAATCTGATTCCTAATCTTAAGTTATCTGAGAAGGTGAGTAAGCGACTCATGTTAGAAGGAAAATTTGCGGAGGCAGATAACCTCATGCTACGGTTTGTTGAGCGTGGATGCCTTTCACCTCAATGTGAATAACATTGGATAACGAGGCTGTTCTGTATCATACTGCTGTAGACTATGTTACTCACGTGTGTGTCGGACACGGGTATATTTGATTTATTCTAAGTTTTTCCATGTATTTGAAAAGTCCTTGGAGGATCATATCCTCATACCCATATCTTAATATGCGTTAGACACGGATGTCAAACACAGGTACTTGAAGAAAAATGAAGAATCGAAACAACATAAGCTGTAGATATGGTTTTAATGCCATATATCAAATTGTATAACTCTGGGAACTTTCTCTTTGAAGTTCAGTGGCTTGAAAATGATAATCCCAAACTCTTTTCTTCTTCTTTGGGCAGAGGGGGTGCTTTGGGGTTGGTTGCAAGTGCATTGTAACACCTTCCTTTATTTCCATATTTAGTTGATCAATTCCTTACATTAAAACATTAGAATTTTTATGGGCCAAGATTAATATTCATTGTATGTTTTAGAGCTGCTAATGAAATTTGGTACATCCTATGATGTCTAATATTAGAGCTGCTAAATTTTAAACTTTGTGGTGTCATATCACAGAAATGATGTGAAGTGTCAAACAAAGCTGTAGATATGGTTTTAATGCCATATATCAAATTGTATAACTCTGGGAACTTTCTCTTTGAAGTTCAGTGGCTTGAAAATGATAATCCCAAACTCTTTTCTTCTTCTTTGGGCAGAGGGGGTGCTTTGGGGTTGGTTGCAAGTGCATTGTAACACCTTCCTTTATTTCCATATTTAGTTGATCAATTCCTTACATTAAAACATTAGAATTTTTATGGGCCAAGATTAATATTCATTGTATGTTTTAGAGCTGCTAATGAAATTTGGTACATCCTATTATGTCTAATATTAGAGCTGCTAAATTTTAAACTTTGTGGTGTCATATCACAGAAATGATGTGAAGTGTCAAACAAACCTATATGAACCATTTTATAGCCAAGTTACTTTGAAGCATATGCAGGCCTTAACCCTTGGTAAAAAGCAGCAATTTGCAGGTCTTAAGAGTAAATAACTAAATATAGATACAGCAATTCAACATAATCCGCTAACACTAGTGCACTGTCTTAGCTGAGAAACTAAAATTTATTATTTGGAATATAGATGAAAACATGAGGAGTGATTTCCCTTCAACTTGAAGGAACAATGATTAAAACAATCAGCAAAACCTGTGACACTATGAATTGGTGTGAGTTGATAAAGTCTTATGATCTCTTAAATGTCACTTGTTTCTTGTGATTACTCTTTGAGTAAGGTCTACTAATGCCCGCCTCGACTTTCTTACATTCTCATCATTGCTCTCTGGTAGAGAATCAATTGCTGCTGCAGCCAGGTTAGCATGCTTCATAGCTAGCTCTCTTGTCCTCTGTATTCCATGACTCTTCCCAAGGTACTCAAGGGCCTATATTTTTCAGATATAGAATCAAGTCAAGTGAGTTTTGACAAAATAAAAGTTCATATAATTGCAAAAACATAGGTAGTTCAGATGTATAAAGCACAAATATAATGACCTGAAAGTCAAATTTGCAACCAAGTAAAAAGTTCAAAGGATATTAGTCACTTAAAACCCACACAAGTTATATACTCTCTTGATCATTGATCTTGGGAAGAGTAAAAGAATACCTTAAGGAGAGATTGGTAAATACACAAATTCTATGCAGAGGCCAAAGCATCATAGAAGATTAACATCAGCAAACACATATAATGCTTGATAAGTAGATTATAGGTACTTACAATGTCAATGTTTTCAGGGTTGTCAAAACCTTGATAAACAACAGCATGTAACTGGGGAAACTCTTCCATGGCAAACAATATCGGAGCCGTTACAATTCCCTGCAACATCAGATGATTGTGATGAACTGATATATTCATCATTATGTACGCCATTTAAAAGCATTTTGGGAACCTAGTATGAACTAAAAAGAAAGCCCTTGTCAGAAGTTAGTAAGAAAAAATTGGCCAAAAAAAAGTAAGAAAAGGTTCTTCCTTTGTACACTTCTAGACTGAGCAGGCAATTAAAAAAGAAAAAAAAAAAAAAAAAAAAAAATCTGCCTGCCTATGGGTTTACAGAATATGTTTAACATTTGCTTAAGACATCAAGGATAGAGAATTACAAGCCGGATGTCGGATAGAGAGCCTTTTCCAAGGGATGCTGGTGTGCCAGTGAAATCAAGAACATCATCAATCAATTGAAATGCCAATCCCTGGAAAAAGCAAATGAAGAAATATATAGATAGACCAAACAACATGATGTAGAAATAGAACAATATAAACCATGGAACATGGATAAAGGACACCAATATTATGTTAATTGTTCTACAGCTCAGCTAAGAGTACTTAAAAGTCTCAGTTGCTCCACAATCAGTCCATGTTTTATTGAATATATGGTACTATGGATTTAAAATTATCTAGTATTACACTTTTGCACAAAGTGACCACTTGACATTTTGATGCACCATGTTGTAATCAGAAACAAGTTGGCAATTTCAACAAAAACCATTGAGCCACACCAATCCATTATGACATAAAATCAATCGAACTTTATCGAGTAAATGAGGGTTTTATTCTGCAAAGAGGACAATCAAAAATGTGAATTCAGTTGTTATAGGATCACTGTATCTTCATATATATTTATTTGTTTGTTCTCTTAACTGACCATAGTCTGAAACTAGCATAACAGGTCATACCAAATTTTGTTGCGCTGCTCTTCATCCCATATAAAAGACAACTTATACTTATGAATTAGTTTAGGAGTTAGGGTTTTATATTTATCAAGAGAAAAAAAAGGAGTTATGGTTTTATAATGTTTTACATATTTAACACCAATTCTCCACCGACTAGCAGGGTTCTAATCACTTAGAGGTTTTGCAGAGCTGAGCATCATTCAAGTATAATTCCCAGGGAAACATGAGCTCTTAATCTTAAAAATTATCCCCCAACAGATCTTGCAATTTATGATGAGTTGAAGATAAGTGAAACATAAACGAAATTACAAACCAGATTTTTGCCATATTCAAAAGCCAACATTGCAACTTCAGCTGTTTGCCCAGAAAGAAGGGCAATTGCCTTGCAACTATTTGAAATCAAGGAAGCAGTCTTGTAGTATGTCTTTTGCATGTAATATTCCATGCTGCATCATGAAAAATTATTCTAACTTCAGTTAACTACAAGCAAAAGATCCTCAAAATTCAAATCAGGACAAGACAGAGTTACCCATCAGCAATCATTAGAAATAAAGGAATTATTCTCACCTATAGAGCACGGCTTACACATTCCATAACAATCTATAACTAAGAAAGTAGGTGTTATCCGCAAATATAAACAGTTTGTACTGAAAGATGGCCACCCACAAGTCAACAAATAAAGTTAGTACTATTTAAAAGTTACTAGAGAAAATTTCCTAAATTTTTAAGTTGTCGTGCAGTAACATTAGACTACAGTAAGTTGTAACTATCATTCACTTAATAACTCAAGAAAAGTTAAGCATAAACCTATGAAATCATATATACATGCTAATCAGGTAATCTAGCCTGTCACAAACATGATGGCTATCACAGGGCCTACACCTAGCTGGATATCCAAGTAATTAAATCAAAAGCAGTTAGAAAGTAACAAAACATGGTGATAATATGACGAAATATTGGTGCACAGTAGTCGACCAGCATACCTACAACGTTGTTCAGATGAAGTGGTCATTTGCATGGTTTCACCGGTAACCAAATGCTCCACAACTGTCGCTATTAATGATACAACCTACAGCCAGTAAATGCAACTAATTTTCAATTTACATTTACATTTGTCAAATTCATCCACAAACCACGCACTTAATAATAAATTAAAAGCACCTCTGTATTTTTTAAAGCAGCAAGGCCCACACAAGCTCGAGAAAGCAGAAAATCTCCAGCTAATACAGCCAACTGTATTATAAACAAACAGGAAAAGTTTAGTAATTACTTAGGCTACGAAATTCTCCTGCCTGTTGGAAGAGAACAAGAAAAGAAGAGTACCTTATTGCCCATTAGAGCATTCAACGAACCAATACCACGTCTTTTATCCGCATCATCCAAGACATCATCATGGAGGCGGCTAGCAACCTAGATGAGGAAATGATCATGTTAGACTAAAGGTTGTTGCGAAGAAGCTTCAGTGCATACAACAAATACGATAAGCAAAATTTATATAATGAGGAACTGACATGGATCATCTCTGTGATCTCAGCTATAGACTGCTGTCTTGTACGTAAATCAGTTGTCAAGGTATCTCCTGCACCAGCAGCAGCCGGTTCAGGTATATGAACATTCAAAGCTGTAGCCATCAAAAGCAAAACCTGCATAGAACATATACAATAACCATTTTGGGAAGTAATTATAATTTCAAAACTAGGTCAATCTGAGAAAGGTTCCTAATTTCCATAAAATAGATTGTGCATAAACCAAATTTCTCTGATTAAATGTAACAGAGATTAAGTTTACGCCTCAGTCAAATGGGTTTTTATTTGGAATGAGTCAAGAACTAACTGTGCCTATGGCATTCTACAAGAGTAGTCCATCTATAAATTTTGGATGGTTCCCTTGCCTAGTGCAACCTAGAAGCAATAACTGAGTCCACAGTCAAAGAAAAAATTGCATAACCCATCAAAATTATGACAAACTGGAAAGAAAAAAAAAAAAAGAAAAGAAAAAAAGAACGCCAGTAACCTCAATATTACCATATAGGTAAAAATAAATTACCGTGGGACGAAATCTCTTTCCTTCTACCCCCATTTTGAAGAAGTGGTCAGCAGATGAAGCAAGCTTAGGAACCTATATGAGATAAATATGCAATTTTCATCACATTATAGAAAAATCTATGCTTTCTCACATGAGGAAATGTAATAAACTACATTTAAGAGACATGGAAAGACACGAGATACCTCAGCAACAACCATAGCCCGCAACCTGTTAGCGACAAGTGACAGCTCGTCGGCAACGAGTGAAAATGGATCAAGTTGTTCCTGAAGGAAATGTCTTGCCATCTCAATTTTGCAGTAAACAAAGACAAAATAAAAGAAGGGTGAAAAGCAAGAGAGCGGGAAAGGTGGGAGATAAACAAACTAGTAGCTCTTAGAGATCACTGGCCCTAACAATTAACAATAACAAACATGACAGAAGGGAAAGTAATCAACTTAAGGCTGAAGTAGTAGAACTTGTTTCATCTTTGAACATTAGAAATGTTAACACACTTATGGATTATTTTGCAGAAGCTAACTATTGAAATTCTGGTTCCTGGGCAACCATGTCTCTTGACTAAAACTGTAAGGGAGAAAATCGGCAATGAAAAAAAAAATACTCGCAAATTTAGAAGACTGAACAGTAAAATGATAACCTCTAAGACGGAGCTGCTCTGATGAATTTGCCGTCCAAGGCCAAGCAATGAAGGCAAACTCCAAGAAAAAGTTTCTCTACCACCAGAAACCTACTAATCCCCAGAAACAGTAAAAAAAAAAAAAGACAAATGATCAGTATATGCAAGATTTACAATCACTCTTTCCTGTCACATACATTTCATTAAAAATAAATTCGGCAAAAGAAAGAAAGAGTGATGTTGTAAAATATCTATTATCGCACAAAAATCCATCCAGAAGGCATCTTCTTGATGGCTCATTTGATTCAGTCATCATATAACCCATTGGACACAGTGATTATTACCAATCTACAAATTCAAAGTACCAATTTTACTTTGACTAAAAAGAAGTAGCTTTGACCACCGAATCAATCCATGCCCGGCATAGTCACAACTCACTACACCATTGCATTTCAATCGTAGAGCTAACACATGCTTTAAGAAATAATCATTAAATCCCAAGACAAGGTTAAATCAACAAACAACCCCCCCAAAAAAGTGTCATTTTATCAAACAGAACACCTGAGCCATTTCCCAATCAGCTTACCTTATCTAATAAGAGCAGAAGTAGATGAACTCTTATTGATTAACAAAATGAACAACAATCAACAACCCAGAAAAAAAAAATGGAAGCAAAACTTTAAAACAACTAAAATTAAGGAGTAACTGCCAGTTACATTTTCCCGTCATTTTAAGTCTAAAGAAAAAGAAAAAGGTAGGGTCAAGGTATTACCTTTATAGAAGAGTAAAGATATTGATTAGAAAGAAGGGACTGAGAAGGTTCAGTTGGACGAGAGAGAATGAAACCGAACAAGCTCTTTCTGGGAGTTGTAGAAATCCGAGAAAATTCCCGACAAAACAACATCTTGATCACCTGTCTCTCTCTCTCTCTAACTGCTACTTTGCCAATAACCCAAACAGAAGAAAAACCCAGAAATTTAAATAAAAAAATTTATTCAGAGAAAATCTTTGGGTTATATGATCGGAAGCAGCAAAACTGACTTTGGTTAATGTGTTTATGGAGCAGAAGAGAAGACGAGCACACGAATTAATAAAACTTCTTTTTTTCTGGAATGACGAGGCACAGCTTTAGCCACGTAACCAACAAAAAAAAAAAAAAAAACTTTGGTTGCTTTTATTTTTCTTTTGCTTGAAATGAAAAAAATTAAAAAAACCTAGATTTTTAGTTTTTCTAACCAATCTATGGTCTATCAATCCCAACTGATTACTTAAATGTAAGAAAAGTCTATTTCACATTTATTTATTATTCCTTATTTTAATAGTAGCAGAACATTATTGAATTTGATTTTGGTTTGGTACATATTTGGGTGCATGAAAAACCCAAAACAAAAAAATATATATATAATTTTTCTCTAGGTGTTTACTGCTTTATTTTTATTTTTTTGTCAATTTAACTCATATCTATAGACATCAATTAAAAAACATTTATTTATCATTTTTTAAAAAATATATTTAATATATTAATTTTATTAAATTCAAAAAAATGATATATTAATTATAATTTTATATATATATTATTTTAATCAATTTCTAGCGACATTGATTAATATTTTTTTTTAAAATATATATTTTTAAAAAGATTATTCATTCTAAGATCAAAACGTGTCACAAAGTATTTATATTGAATTTTTATATTACTCATTAAAAATTTTGATGACAAAAAAAAATCAAACTTAAAATTTATAAACTTATTAACTCAATCAACACCGTTAACCTGCTTCTTACTTTGGTAAATGGTAACCCAACAAAAGTACCATAGCCGAAAGACTAAATACAGTCAGTGTCTCAAAATACCTTGTATGTTTCTAGAAGTCATTGAAAAATATATAATTCATTTTGTTATTTCCTTTTAATTTTATTATGAATAAAAAATATAAACATACTAAATAGAAAAAACTGTAAGGAAATGAACTTAGATTAATTCACTTCTAAATGACAAAGGGTTTAATGAAAAATATTTAGTTTCACCAAATTTAGTTTCACCAATACATGAGCATATCTTTTTGAAAGTCAAATATTAAAAAATGAAATGAGTCGTATGTGTAGTAAAATGTTTGAATTTGCTTCAATATGCTTTCTATCTGTCCAATCATGTTGGATAATCAATTTGATTTCTTTTTTGTTATTTATTTTTACTATATATATAGCATAATTTCGAAAGGTGATTCTTATTCAAGTAGAAATTTTAATTTTAAATTTACTCCCTCCCAATCTCAATCATTGAGAACAAAAGATTACTTATGGTAGTAACTCTTTTTTTTTTTTTTTAATTTTTTATTTAGCATTAAAATTATAAAGTATGACGGTGAGAGGCTGGTAAATGGTTGTTGTCATTTATTAAATTTGAGTGAGATTAATGAGTGGGCGCCTGCCTTGACTTCATTACATCCATGCTGCTGCTTCTTTGCTTTGTTGCTAGCTCTCTCGTCCTTTGTATTCCATGGCTCTTCCATAGGTACTCAAGTCAAGGGCCTGTGATCTCAAAATCATCATAGTATAAAGTTTGACAATATTTTAGTTCTTCGGGAATTTGTAGACATCACATGACATGGTCGAGAAACAGAGAGAGAGATGGATAGATAGGCTTCGATCTTGTCCGAAAGCTGATCCTATTGGTCTTATTTGTATGTTTATGTGACAATGACACGTGAAGGTTGGCTGGACTCAAATTTCTAGAGAAAAAGGTGGAAGAACATAAACTTCTTTACTTGAATTTAAAAATAAATAAATAAGAATTAAGACAACCAAATGCCTAATGAGTAATGATTATGTTATGCATCTATCATCTAGCAACATTACCAAAATTCTACTTCTTATTAGCAGTGTCATCACAATTTCCAATCCATGAAATGAGAATCCAGAATGAAAATTGTAGAACTAGAGACATTTGTTCTTTAACAGCAATGTTCACTCACTGTCACATCACTCATCAAGTGAATAATAATAATAATAATAATAGTCAGAAGAACCTGCTTAAAGAAACCAAAAAAAGAAGGTAATTTATGCAGTATAGACAAGTATCTCACTTGAACAACACAAACTACTTTACCATGAAACAAGGCTTTAATAAGAACAGAAGTAAGAATTTGACAGACCTTCCCTTGGCAGCAGTTCCAGTGGCAACAACTGAAAAAGCTTCCAATTTGCTCCAAACTTGTTGAATGCTATTCCATATCCTACATCACATTGGCATACATGAAGGCCAGAAGAGGGTACTCGTAATTACATTGCTGAATGCTTAAAGTAAGTAAACCTTTGCTACAGTAAAGTAGGTTCTGTCATGGAGACAATTGCATTTGCAGTATAAGGATTGGATATGTCCAAATTACTTGTTTTACTGCTTGTTTTATAGACCAAAGCACAAACATCATGCTTTCTTCAGATTATAAAATCATGACTATGTTGGCATGTATTGTTGAAAATATTTCAATAGAAAATCATTTTTTTTTTTTGGAGTTCAGAAGACGGTTATATGTGTTGTTGACAGTAGCGGGTATTTAACTTTGGGATGATAATTAAACTCGTATTGTTAATGTACATCTTTTTTCAATTTTTGTTCGAGTTCAAAAGAAGGTTGCATTTGTTGCTATATTTGACTCTGGGAGACTAAATGCATAATGCTAAAATATATTTCTATGTCTTCATTATATTTTCTTCTACTCTTTTGGGTTTGACCATGATTAATGAATTTTTTTGTTTAATAATAGGCAATTAGGCATTAATAGCCTAAATTCTGCATCCTTTTCAAAACTTCAGCTCCAAACCACCTAATCTCATTGAGTTGTTATATAGAAACTTAAAAGTTTTTAACTGCATCTAGACTTTCAAATTATACCAGAATTCTCATAAGACCATTGAGGTATAATCAGATTGATAATCAAGATCCTCCTTTCTTTAGGTGTCAACAAGATCCTCCTTTAAAAAAATCTAAGATATGTAAAGAACTTTTATTTCCTGCCAAAAAGAAATGCTTGTAACAGCTGTGCAACCAACAATTAATTGCATAAAAGCTAGCACGTATAATCACAACCCTTTGCAGTAGAACTTTATTCTAGTTTTGTCAACCTAAGATCAATTATTCTGATTTTTTATACATAACATACATTGTAGATTTGGAACGGTATAACAAGTAGATTTTTTCAACTAGTTTTTCATATTGAAAAAACAAAGGGGATATATATACTGCAGGCTTGACCCCACCCTCCTAACTAAAATTTGTTCCATACCTAAAAGGATCTGTTCTAAACTTGTTCTAGGAAGATGATCCAAAATCCAATTAAAACTAAGATTACATGAAGAAAGATGAATGGTTAGAGGGAGCTACAACAATCATTTTACACAAGTGACATACTTACTAGTCATTGCAGGTGTGTTTACTCTTCATGTTTGACTATCAATGTTGCCCGTGACTTTTGTTCACAGAATGGCGTCGAAGGAGCTTTTTACCATGAGTTTGGTGATCATCCTGCAGAAGGAAACCGGGAATTAGTTGTGGAAATGAGGGGTTAGTGTAGTAGTGTCAAGCAGAACAAAGGTGCCAGAAGCCTGTAGCAGCTGCTCCATAATTGTCAAATGATAAGACATGAATCATAACTATGTAGATACTAGACGAGTTAGCTCTTTGCCAAAGAAAACAAGTTCAATCAAAGACATTATTAACCAGCATCTGACAACTCATGTAGAAGCAATGACCACCAATAACTAATTATAAAAAATCCGCATAAAAAACTTTACACTCTCCTTTGCTTAAGATATAATAACTGCTACAACAGTATTGATTTACATGAATATGAACTACCAAATTCTTCCACTCTAATTTGCTTAAGATATGCTAACTGCTACAACAGCATCAGTTTAAACAAATATGAACTAACCAAATGAGGGAGTGGTGAAAGTACCACAATCCACATAGATTTAAACTTTAAATGCCTCATTAAAGCATGATTGTCATTTATAAAGCAGTAGGTCATAGCTGGGAATTATATCTTAGTGGAAGAAGTTCACAACCTTGGACTCTTTTCACCAAGAACACATCAATAAGAACAGCAAATAATTCACAAAACCATGCATGTAAGAACAGGAACCAGATTCAAGACTTGACAGCAGGGACTAGCTAGGCCACCCACTTCTAATTTTTCAAAAGATATATGTATTCTTGTCATCAATGAGAGCATTCTGCAAGCTTTTCAATCAAGAAAAGTTAAGCCCCAGATCCACCATATGTTAGTTTGAAGACAACTAACCTTATACAATGATGCTGCTGACTCCGACTGTACTGTCAGCACAGGAATATGCCCCAGTGATCGCAGGGCATCCAGGGCATCCAAGGTCAGCTGCCATCCACAAAGTGCAACAACATCAGCACTGGAGCAGGAGCCGGAGCTACTACAGCCAGCAGCAGCAACATTTCCATTCACCCAGGGGCAGAATTGGTTGTGATGAATAATTGGATCAAATTCTATAGCTTCTTCATAATTGCTTTCTCCTTTTGGTGGCCCTAAAAATCAAGTAGTCTTGATAAGGCATCCAGAAGAGAAAAAGAAGGGAAATAGAAATGGATAACCACAAACAAATAAACACCACCTTCAGAATTTCATACGGTTGAATGAAACACATAGTTTCAACACAAACTAAAAGTCTGATATGATTAAACGGAAGTCAAGTCAATGAAGGCAATATCAGTTATAATTGAATTGGTACACATTTCCATGCACATATGGCACATTGCTAAATGCTAATTACATATAGATCTAGCAATCAATAGAAATAAGAACATGACCCAGATGATTGAATTAATTCCGGCCCAGAAGACAAATCTTTATAATCCTGAGAATAGCTCATTTTTACTGCTTTAGCAGGCTGAATGAAAACAATTCCAAACCAAACTACAGGGGTTACCATTGAAAAATTAATGACAGTAAGAAAAATTACATCATATGAAGTCAGTGCACAACAGACTTTTATCATAGAAAGTTCCCAAAAAGCTATTCAAACTATTCCACTCACAAGTCACAAGGTTAAATTCGTCGCATGCAGCGTTATTATTCTAAACGCAATGCAAGCTGTTAGTCGTCAATCGGTAGGTCAACTAGTAAAAGCAAACATATTGTTTAATTAGCATATAGAATAACAGATGTTTAATTTACCTGGAAAAAAAAAAGTACGCAAACTGAGTAGCATTTTATGCATAGATGCTAAAGTTTTTCAATCTACCAAAAACTAGGCAATGGAAGTATTGTTCAAAATCAGAGAATTCAGAACCATAGAGCTCATAGTTCTCAAAGCAACCCTAATATCAACCACATTTTAGATTCAATCCAAGAAGTATTCAGTACAATATACAGTATATCATTAGTTTCAGGTTTCAAGAATCAAGACAATCTGAAAATATGCAGGAAAAGAATCATTATAGAGGTAAAGATACCAAAACTTACAAAAGCCACAGATAACAGAATAAATTTATGCATACCTGGGCGCCAAAATGGAGAATCTTGCTATTCTTTAACAGCCAGTTTTCTGGTGAACTAGCTTTGCCGTCTTATTTATGTGTTAGTGAAGTGTAATAAATAAATAAAAGAGGGCCAAACTACCCAAAGAGCCTTAGAACTAAATCAATGCAAATTTTATGGCTAGGATCTACCAAGTAAGGCACATAGAGTTTACCTATCCCATTTGCGACAGCATAATCTGACTCTGGGTCTGGATATGGACAATTGTTTATGGAAGATGATTTTCCAGCATTTTTTACCCCTTTCTTGGGTGTTTCATTACCAGAGTACACATTAGCATTGCAGGAAAGAGAAGGATGAGCATTGTTATCTGGGACTAGTTTGCAGCTTTGGCTTATCTTCTCACCACTTCCGATAGACTCTGCCTTGGCAGAACCATCAACTTTTGAACCACTGTCAGCCCTTCCCAGAGAGCGAGACAACATTTCTCGGCTGTCACCGTGAGGATCCTCCCTATTTATTTCATCAGGGACAACCTCATCCATCAACCCAGGATCTGCAGCAGATTCACCAGTTTGACCCTGGTTTTCAGCATCTTCTATTCTGGGTTCTATATCACCAACTACACTATCTGTTCTATGCACAGAGACATCTATTCCATGGATTTCAGCTTCATGGCTGGCACACATACCAACACTCCCCCCACTAATTCCAAAACTAAGCCCATCCCTAGCATGAACTGTCACAGTTTCAGCATTGAAAATTTCCTCACCATCATTTGTACTGCTGGTGCCCATTTCACCCGGAACTGCTTCAGCAGCTGGTTGGAAACAAATACTCTGCTGAGCTTGATTACTATAATTCAACTCTGATGTGTCATTAATGTCAAGGTGGCCATATGTACTAGAAGAGGGAAAATGGATATCATCAACACCTCCAGGATAATTTTCAACACTTTCCATTGAGTCATCATCTGCACTGTGGCACACAGTATCCATTGCAATAACAGAGGATGCACGTGTTGAATCTCTGGCTGATGGGATTCCCATAACATGGTTGCTTCCTTGCCTAAACAGACCAACTCTATTGCCATCTGCATAAGTTTCAAAACCCATTGAATGGCTTGGACCTGCATCAGAGGAGTCTCTTGGATACGGTGAGCAGTAAGTATCAAAAATATCTGAATCACGAGCACGCTTTGAAGGCCCAGCAGAATATTGTCTGCCATCAGTGACTTCGTCACCATCACGATCAATGACAGTTCCTTCAACGCTATCAGCCTGCTGTGGGCGTAACTGTGGCCTGTCATCTGAACTGGCACCTATTTCCAAGCTTCGCTTGCGAGAACTAGGACCCCGTGATTCATAAGAAGCTGCTCGATCACCAACCTCACTACCTGACGGTTGCCCAATCATTAGATCCTGTCCCATGTCTGCATCATTCATATTTCTGGATGTTGTGGTTCTATCCAACTGATTAAAAGACAGACCCCCAGCAATTGTAAGATTCAAATCAACATCTGTTTTTTGCATCAAATTTCTCTCATCAGTTGTTCCTACTTCATCGCGGTCTTCAGTCGGTTCTTTCTCTGGATCATCAGCAGCAACCCAGCCACTAATTCCGCTGGCTGCACTTACCCCACGTGTCAATCCCATTTTTTTGCTTGTATCAGGGATATCAATGTTGTTGGGAGCAACACGAGCAGGTCGAGGAACAACTAAAAAATCAAATATCCTGACAGTAGCACCACATAAGCTACAGTCTAACAAAGGCGACCTGAATTCAGATCTAGACTCCACAACTAACAATTTACTTTTTCCAGTGTCCTTGGCTGAAGCAGCAATAGCATTTTTGCTTGGTCCAGGATCCTGCGAACGATGGACCTGGGCTGTGTTAGGGCCCAAAGAACATCCATTTCTAGCTGATTGAGCAGAATGCTCTTCACAGTCTTGAACATTTAGAAGCCATCTCGGTTCCCATCCACACAAGCTTATGAGCTTCTGTGACTGCAAAAGGGTAAAGCACATAAGAACATTGAAACATTGCCAATTACTAGCAGATAGAAAAGCATTAAAATGTCTTACACGAGAGTATAGACAAAATGCACCATCTCGAGCATTATCAAGTTCTGGTATACTCTCTGATCTGGATTCAAACTCTGCTATATAATTCTGCAACTGATACAGAAGGCGATCAATCTGTGGACCCCGAGTCACTCGCATATGCTCCATTGCAGATGCAGCTATTACAGGAAGAGACTGAAACTGCAAAAGTCCATCGCATCTATCCTTGTATCCTGCAATTAGAGCAGACTGAGGTGTTGGAGGGAATTGGACCAAGCTTTCTGGACAGCTGTTTCCTCTCCAAGGACAAGCAACTTTGTGCCCAACATACAGCTGCTTGAAAAAGGCCTCACCAGCATCCTCAGCTTCAGAAATGAAAAACCCCCAAAAAGGAGATAAATATCAATAGTATTTGAAAAAAGGCACAGAATAGAGACCAAACATAGTGTATCAATAGCACCATCCATAGCATTAACTTCATGACAGCCAAACCAGTCAAAACAGTTCAGTTCCACTTCTATGTTACCTAAACCGGAACAATTGTTACATCTATTGACCTACCATAATAAGTAAAAGCTAATGCAACATCGAATATGACTCAAACATACACAAATGGTTCAATTCATCATTTCCCTTGCTGATCTAAAGAAAATAAATGAGACCAGGAGCAAGTATTTAGAATCAACCACTTAGAAACATATACAAAGACAGAAACATAAAGGTATCCTGTAATTTATGTTTCTTAACTACAACTATGTCAAATTATTGTCATAAACTATTCCTTAGACAGGCAAAGAACTATAGTTTCCTATTAGCACAATTAATTTAATGGAAAAAGAAAAACATAATTGTCCAAAAACTGAGTTCTTTTGTTTATCTGTCCATTTATCACACCGTTGCTCATCTAATTTCTTATATATCATTAAGCATATATCAAAGCATCAAATACCTTGAAAGGCCTGAGTTTTTGTGATGGTCAGTTGGTCACACTACAAGTCTACAATGATTATATATCCCAGGAAGCTGTAAATAGTGAAAAGAAAATAGTCGAATTACAGCAGCTAACCTTCAGAAGTAGCCCAGGAAGGGGAGGAAGCAAAATGCAGGCTCGCCCCACATGTTTCACATGCAATTTTATCAACATCTGTATTTATCCAACCTCTCTGAGCACAAGCCAATGAGCTAGCAACCTGCAATTAATTTGAAAAGGGGCAGTTTGCCTTAAGATCATATTAATCACATTCTATAACTAAAAGAAAACTGATCTTTTAAGTACTAGACTAAATGCAAATGCAAATGCAATCACTTTAATTCCAAGGGAAAACTTAGAACTTTGTGTTTTAAAGTACATCCATGATGTCCTTTGTGATAGGCAATTTCCCAACTGTGATGTATATCAGAGATGACATGCAAGAAAGAAAACAACATGCAAAAAATGCAAACTCCACTGGTACATTTCTACTAAGGAGATACCAGGTCAAAGTGTACCTTAGGTTTCCCAAACCAATTCATAGGCTTAAATGTAGCCAATCGCCTGAGAAGATCTCCTCTTTCCCAAGGTCGACATGAAGTTCTTGATGATCCAAGAGCAGATCCACCAGCACTAGTACTGAGTGAAATCCATGGTGCTTGGGATCCAACACAAGATTGAGAAGCTGCTTTGGAATTTTGGCCATGACCAGACCAATCTACACTGCCAACATTTGTTGGAACAGCAGGTGAGGATGCCCCAGCAGAACTGATAAAGAACAAGAAGCATAATCATTTTTTCCTGAATTCTTAATGAAGTATCGTAAATATGACTATTTCATATAAAATGAACGAATAGGCATGTCCATACCTCCTCATACTGTAAGTTAACAAGTCCCTTATATGTCAGTTTCTTTAACAGGAAACGACTTTCCTGATAATGAAATGACATATTCCTAGTGGACATGAACACTTCCATCCTCTATTCCCCCCACCCCTCAAAAATGACCAGAAAACAGTGTAATTAAGGACTTATCAGGTTGACAAATCAACCACAGAAATGATGAACAATATCGTTTCTAGATCATCACGACTTTTCCACTCTGTTCTTCCTTTACATCACTCGAAACTAGAGCAACAATTTTGCAGAACAAATACCCTCATTTATTTCAGGTCATTATTACTTATTTCCAAGCTGCACAAAATTCCAGCATCAAAATTCATAATTTTAAAGATAAAAGTGAGCAACCCAGTTTAGTTGAGCAAGAGAAGAAAAATAAAAAAGCAAGATAGAAGGGATAAAAGTGAGTACAACCGATTCAGTTCCATAGAAAGCCATGATTAAGTGTGTGTACGGAGATATATAAATAAACCTAGTGACCTAGTTAAAACAAAAAAATGAGTTTAATTCATTGTTTTCAGTTTTCCCTTTTTCTTTTTCGGGTTCAAGAGAAAGTACGCCACAGCTCAAAATTAAGATCTTTTACCAAACCCCCACCCCTCATTACTTGTCCTTCACTTTCCCAGCAACCAAAAACCTTCGGTTTATCTAAATCTCAATCATTTTTCACTCTCCAAAACAATTAACCTCCCAATCTTCTTCTCGCCCCGCTTTTCCCAGCTGCCAGACACGGCCAACAAAACCTAATCCAAACCCTAAAAATCACAAAGAAAAACAGCAAATAAAAGCCCTAGCTTCACCCAAAAAAACAAGGATTATGAAAGGAAACCCTAAATTGAGAATTGAGATGAAACGAAAGTAAAAGGAGAGGGGTGAGAATTGGTACCTCGCAGCAGGAGTGGGATCTACGGTCCCACCAGAGCTAATAACCTCTTCTCTCATTGCAGCGCCTTCCCTCCTCCTCCTCCTTTCGGCCTAAAAAAAATTATATATTACAGTAATAAACTAATAATTTCGAAGCAGAGACAAACCGAGTCGAAACCCGAGTTGTTGACATTGTCAGCTCCCTTTTATAGCGAATATATAGTTGCCAGGCGCGCGTAAGCGTAACACGAGCATATGGGCCTCCCAATTCCCAAGCCTCGTTTCTTCTTTTAGGCCTTCAAGTTATTAATAAGCAAAATTAGGAGATTAACGAGTGGAAAATCCACTTAAATCGTCTTTAATCTTGTTTTGCCTTTCAAGGCATTACATATTTTTATACTACCAGATTTTAGAGTCGAAACTCGGTAAAAGTAATTGCCTTACTGTATAGGAAGATAATGGGAAAAAAAAAAAGGAAGAAAGAAAGAAAGAAAAACGATACAATTTTCAATCCCAACCACTATTTTTCTTCTTTTGTTTTGTTTTCCCATTTTATTTATTCGTAAATTCAATTGATAGGTACAGTTAGGTCTCCAAACAACAGAGCAAATATGAGATTATAGTAAAAGTTGTTTTTGAATCACAGCATCCAGCAGAGGGAAACGTATAGCTGGTATATGTATACAGTGCTTTTACACAAGTTGAAGTTACAACCATCGAAAAACAAGACAAAATATTCCTTTGAGTAGCAGCCGCAGGTAACTGAAGTTCGCCCAAGAAAACTTACGGATGGCGCATTGGGATGGAGAACGCCAGTCATTAGGATGAAGGAGAAGAGCCAGCAGCAGACCCTACAATCATTAAAGGAAAACCATGAAAAGAAAAGAAAAGAAAACCCAAAAATAGAAGAGTCCAATTTTATGGTCACTAGTACATGCTCCAGAAAATGAAACTTTATGGTCACTAATCTAATCTCTTTTATGTTATCAGGACTTTTTATTTTTAAAAAATATTTGTATCCGACACATATTCGAAAATGAGTATAGGATATAATCTTCTAAATATATAAAATACTTAGAAAAAATTAAACATACCCATATCAAACACATACTCGTATTCAACACTTAACCTGAGTCCAAGTAACATAGAATCTCTCACATTCGTTCAAAGTAAATTTGTATTAGATAAAGAAGATAAAACCAAGAACCAGAGCATCCTGTATGTTTAAGTACTAGAAAGTAAATTTAATACAGTTTTATTTTGCTTGTGCATCATTCCAACAGAATATAACATTTCCTGACAGATAATTGCAGACATACTACAAGCCATCCACATTAAATTCATATCTATACACACTTAAAATATTTTGCAAAAGGGTCAAGGCTGAATCCATATTTCCCCTTAAGAAGGGGATGAGATTCCACTTAGCTCATTCAGTCCTGTTGCAAATATATGTTGAATCTAGATTCTCCTTCGAACAAAAATCATAGGAGGATAGGTAATTGACACTTCAAAAGAGATACACGCTCTACTAAATGGTACGATATACTAACCATCCTTTTCTTCCACTTTTCCTTCGTCTGTCGTTTTCCAAACAATATCTTTTAGCCCAGTAGAGAGATTACTATAGAACTGTAAATTCAAGAAAGTAGAGTGTGAATTCAAGGTAATATAAAGCCAAGATAGAAAGGAAAAAAAAAACAAAAACTCATGTGTACTTCGAATCATGGAACATATTGGCATGCTGTGCATGGCTTTCCATGATAAAATGACCATGGTTATCAGCAAATTAGTAAATGAAAGTACCCACTTTATTAAAAATACAGAGGCCTAGAATTTCTATGCAATAGGAGAGCATTTTCATAAGTAAACAACACAGCAGCACTAACATCAGGACTATACCTTGTGAAATTCCAGGGTATCTCCTCCAGACTTTCGAAGTTCAACCATGCAAAGTGAAGGAGCCACCTGAAAAATCTGAAAAGGAAAAGAGGCAGGGCCAGGGGGGGTTACGGGCCAGATCATCAATAACCATGTTCAAACAACTTTTGATAAGGTGAAACTGAACTTATGCTCAAAAGATAACGACTGAAAAAGAGGTACCTCTGTTGTAACAGCCAAATGACCCTTTCGTCCAGTTTTTTCTCCTAGAAGCTTCATCTGAGTGGGTAAAACAAAGGGAAATCATCACAAATGAGAAAATTGATTAACATTTGATTACTGATTTATAGTCAAAGTTCTAAAGAGACTAGTATCATCTCAATTTAGATACATATGAATCTTTCTATTTCAGCCAACAAGACCCAAAGAAATGGAACTTTCGAGTGCTTAATGCAGATATGCAACACTCGGTTTGGTTAGAAAGAACTTGATACCAAAACAATCTTTACCAAATGAAGTTGGTGACAAGCACCAATCAAAACTGAATCTAGTCCAATCAGTGTCCATCAAATATAGCATCAGTGCTTCACTGAACAGGCGATAGATTTATTAATATATGATAACGAAGCATGAAGAACAGAAATTTTGTTCATTTAAACTTTAACCGCTAATTAATTCATCTAAATTTGTTCAGAAGATTAAAAGCAGTCAAAACGCAGATGCCGGGAAGAGATTAAACCTTGTAGTTATTTTTCTTCACATCAAAACCCAAGGGCATTGCAGCTTCTTCTATTTTTGAGATTATCTCATTAGCAGGACATTTTGATGTGAATCTTGTTTCCCGTTTAACAAGTCCCTGTAATCAGAGGAAATTGCAACCACTTTAACTTTCAAGCCTATGTATTGCGTAAGTTAACACATAATATCCCAAGACTTACACATAATGAAACATACTCTATCCAATTTTACAGTCTAAACTTTTTGTATGGTACAGTGAATATTCAACCAGGTGCATCCTCAAGAACTAAATTTTCAATTGCAGCAAAAAAGGACCAGTAAATGAGGGATATAACAGGTGAATTATCAATGACAAGCTTCAAAACGGTTAAAATAATTTATGGCAACTCTGTAGTTCAAGAAAATTATCTGAGATATCTTTCATGGCTACCAATCAAAGGGGCTTTCACTTCACTGGATGAATCAAAATGTCAGATTCTCAAGGGTTCTATTTTCCATCTTGTGTTTGACATATAATTGGCTAACATACCATTTGCTTCTCAAACAGACTACTGAGGTTGAGACCCTGAGATGTTGATATAAGTTCAAATGCATTCATAGTAGTAGGTACCACAGGCCCATCTTCACGCCGTTCAACAACAAGGTTTCGAGAATCCTGCTACCAAAATTATGTACACAGACTCATTCCATTGCATCAACACCATAAAACCACGTTCTATATGTAAAAAACACAACACTTACCCCTGATTCATTGAAAATGGCATCCACATCATCAAGAGTAACATCAGCTTGCTCAAACCTAGGTGGCATATATCCTTTCTTAAACCACTCATTCTCAATAATCTCAGCAATTGTTATCCTCTGGTTCAATCACAAGTAATAAGGAGTGAAAACTATATCCAAAAAAAAAAAACTTTAAAGAGAACATCAAGGCCAGCAACCTTTGGCACAAATTGAATTCATACCACTAGAAAAAAAATCTTTAAAATGGGGAGAAAGAAAGAAAGCATGGGCAAAGGGCAAGAGACAAGAGACAAGAGACAAGAACTTACTGTCAATGGATTAGGGTCTAGGATTCTCTTGATTAATTTCTTTGCACTTGAGGAGAACCATGGAGGACAATTGAAGTCAGCCTTATATATCTGCAATCACATAGAAAACTCCTTCAGAGAAAGCATTTTAATTGTAGAAGACACAAATCAAAATTAAGTACAAGTTGGTTGATCAACAGTATGACAGCATTGTTGTAAGTAGATACAAACATGACAGGCATCTGTTTTTCTGTGCTTATTTGTCTGCACATTACCTTTTCTTATTGATATTTCCAAGGTACTGTCCTACCTGGCTATGAGTTAAAACTACCTCCATTGAGAAGTGATGGTTTCCCAAGCCAACAACCACTGATAACTAAGACTTAATATTTCAATTCATATTTCTTAAAAAAAAAATCAGTTTATTCTTTAAAATAGCAATATTGGTTGAGGAAACGCTGACTGGCTAACAATAGGAATATAGGATCCAAATCAATATTTATCAGGAGAAATTGATTATTTCCAGAATATAACCCATTTGATGCTTCGATTAACTTATGTCAATGGTGACTTGATAAGTAATAATACATAACAGTTAAGCAAAATTGTTTACTTTGAAGGAAAAGGAAAAAGAACTTTGAAAGACAGAAATTGAGAGAACAACCACCTTTTTATATAAAGCCATTAAATTGGAGTCCTCAAAAGGCAAGTAACCAGCCATTAAGACAAAGAGTATCACACCACATGACCAAAGATCTGCCTTAGCTCCATGATAGCCTTTATTGTTGATCACCTAAAAAGTGATAGCACAAAAACAATAAAGAAAAGCTAATGGAGCATAAAGAAAAGGAATTTTGTTTGCAACAAAAGCAGATGCACCTCTGGAGCAACATAATTTGGTGTTCCACATGTTGTGTGAAGTAACCCATCATCCTATATGAAAAGGATAAGATAATCAGTTTTGAATTGTTTTATCAGTATATTATGAAAAGGTGCATGATAAATAGCCATCCACCAATGTGGTAGGCAATGGAAAAACCAAATAAAATGCGATTTTGGGGTCTGCCATCTTCTTTTGCTACCCACAAAATTCAAGCGCTCAAGCAAGACAAAAACCACACACATGCAAAGTGTAGTATAAGACAATACAGAGCAAGCAGCCATAAAAGTACTAAATAATAAATATACGATCTTGGGAAAATAATATCATTGAGAGAGAGAGAGAGATGTCATAATACATGAAGACAGCACACTCACTCGAACTTGCTGAGGTAAAGCACTCAAACCAAAATCTGAAACTTTAAGAACTCCATTCGCATCCAGCAGCAAATTCTCTGGCTGTAAATTACAAATCACAGCTCTTCTATATCAAAGAAATTTACATATTTAACTGTTATAGGCAAAGGGGTAATGAACACAAAAAAGATACCTTCAGGTCTCGATGGTAAACACCTCTGCTATGGCAATAATCCACGGCATTAATAAGCTGCTGAAAGTACTTTCTAGCTTCGTCTTCCTTTAACCTCCCTCTGCTAGCCTGGCAGAGGAAGATAAGCAAGACAAAATGCCAGATTAATATACAGTATTCGAACGCTGATGAACAACTGAGATTTGATTCCTAACAGCACTTTTACTTTTTCCAAAGTAAAACATAAATGTGTACATGCACTATCTTACAATTTTGTCAAAAAGTTCACCACCGGTCACGAATTCCAGAACAATGTATATTTTCGTCTTGCTAGCCATCACCTACACCAAGAATATTGCTAGAAGTTAACAAGAAGCATAGACATGCCATACTTATATTAGTTATAAAGCCAAGTAGAGTCCTCTTCTTACAAACTGCCAGTCAGATTCTAAAGAGAGCAAATACAAGATACAAGGTAGAAATGCATAAAGATAAACAAAATAACTAGATTAAGATATACAGAGAAAAACTTTATGCCAAACCTCATACATACGGATGACATTTGGATGTCTAATGAGCTTCATTGTTGAAATTTCTCGTTTAATCTGCAAACGACAAAGAAAAAGAACAATGTAGCATGCTCAAGGTAAAACAGAAATGAGATTCAGCGGGAAGAAAAAAAAGCTTGTGAAAATAAAAGGATATAAATTGCATCGCCATCTATCACATTGAATAAGGAGAAAAATCAATGGGTGGAGTAACAGTTCAAAATTAAGTTTTTTAAAAGTCAAAACAGAAAATTTCTTTTAAGGAAAAAAGTTAATATATTACTGTTAACTTATATTACTATTTCAAAGAATAATTTCTTTTTTTGTAAACTATGGAGTAACCTAATGATAGACATTCAAATAAGCTAATTTTAGTACAGATCAATAGAAGACAGAGTTAAGTCAGGGCCACAAATAAAACATGTATAATTCCGAAAACCTGGAGCCTAGAGGGGAATTGAACCCTGTAGAAAATACTAATCGTCTTTCATTGACTTATTAAGTTGAATTATACCTTTTTTTTACAAGCTAATAGCTATTCCCCAGAAAAATTGCAGATTTTGAAACACTGGATCATCTTCTTTATTCTATAAAAAAAAGCTGTACAGGACCAAAATTAGTCAAATGAGAAACTATTAAGATTATTTCTTATTGACAAATTAAGTTTAAAAACTCCATTTGTTTGCTAATCCTTAATTACTCACTATTTGGTCCCCCAACCGATCACTAAATCATCATATTCTCACAACTCTTAATTGAGTTGTAAGAAAAACAAAGAAAAGAGGATCAAAACCAAACAAAATAAATAAAAATTATGAACTGTCAAAAAAAATGAAATCACAAAGTCAAATCATGTTTAGCATCCTGATTAATCCAAAGCTAAAACAATTAATCTAAACTAAGAGACCAGAAAAATCATTCAAGTAACTGATAATCAGTAATTAGTTAAATTAACAGGAAATCAACCAACCAGTTAAACATTACAAAGGAAAATTCAAATTAAAATAGAATTAAGATTCCGTATCAAGAAAAACTTCACAAAATCAAATTAACAGTTAATTAGTGTAGTAAAATTCACTTTTGCAAAAGAGATTTATTAGAGTAATTAAAAAAAAGTACCTGACCAATCATCTTATGCTTCAAAACTTTCTCTTTATCAAGAATCTTGATTGCTACATTTTCTTCGGTCTCCATATTCCTCGCAAATTTCACCTTTGCGAAGGTTCCTTCTCCCAACGTCCTCCCTAGTTCGTACTTCCCCACACGTGTCCTGCTCCCTGCACTCGTGCGAGTCGCCATCACTTTCTCTGCGAGTCCTTGTTTCTCTTAAATTTCTTTCCCTACTTTTTTTTTCCAAAAAAAATCCTCCTTTTCTCTCTGCTTCTTCTAAAGCTTGCTATCAATCAAACATCTCTTCTTCTTGCATGGTTGCCATACCTGAGACTTAGCCACCCTCATTTTGTTTCCCTAAAAAAAAACTAATTCAAGAAAATAAAATCCTATTATAAAGATAAAAAGGGGAAACTTTTACAGCTCGATGATTAAGGGGAAAATGTTGGAGAGAGAGAAAGTAGAAGCAGTGGCCGTGGGATCAGACATGGTATTAAGGAAATCGAATAAATCAAAAGCAGAGAAATCGGTTCGAGAAAGGTAAGAACAGAATAGATTTGAAGGGAAATCTTTTTTATCTGTTCGTTAGCAAATTTTCAATTGGGCAAAATTGGTGAAAAAGGAATTTTAATCATACTACTTAAAAACTCTTTTTTTTTTTTTGTCTCTTTACGCTTCCGGGAATTTTGATTTGCACGAAATTCAAGGGAGATTAGATTGGAAAAATCGAATAGAGACGTAGAATAGATCTATGGAGGTTTTGTCGAGAAAAAATAAATTAATAAATAAAAGTAATATAATGGAGAGTATTTTATATTATATGATTTGAGAACTAAATTAATAAGAGTGATTTGACAATTACAATTTTACCACATACCTTTCAATTTTTTAAGATTTATTCTTCCGAATATACTTCAATGGTCGGTGTTACTGTTTTACCCACCATAAATGCAAAGACAAATCAATTGTTATCAATGTTTAACAAAATCATTATGAATTTATTAAATGACATATTCTTTCTCTAACAAAAGAAATTAATTATTATCAATGATTATATCTATAAATTTGAATATGAATATAATATAAAAAAATAATTATAATGTAATATAATATAAAAAATAATATTAATATTATATAATTATATCAAAATTTATATAACACGAATTATTAAAATATTATAATTTATATAAATATATAACATTTTGAATATAATTATAATAAAAAAAATTAATATGATAGTTTTTATTTTTTTTAAATATTTTAATTTAATTTTAATAGTAGATATATTACAAGTATTTACTATAAAACCAAATATTCAAATATATGAAACTTTAATCACAGTCATGTCATGATATTTTATGAACATAAAAAAACACGTAGCATTTTCCTTTTTAATTATTATATGTTGGATGTTTATTTAAAAAAAAAAAAATTTGAGAAGTATTTATTTCTTACGGCGTTGCGAAGGAAGGAAGAAAAATACGCATCAAGACTCAAAAGTCAATAACCACAAATGTACATTTGATTTTTTAAGAATTTCACTAAAACTTCTCTTCTTGCAATTATTCATCGTTAATCTAAAAAAAAACCGAGATAAACAATTTTAAAACATTTAAAAGATACCGTACATTGCTGATTTGCTAACAAAACATTGGTTTAATATCTTAGTTTGTTCATGTTAATAATAAGAGTTTTTTGGATTCAAACACCAACGGTGATCTTTTGTCGGTAATATTCAGAATGGAAGATCTCGCCAAGGCAAGTGAAAAACTGCACATATGCACTGTGTGTGATTTAAGGATCGGAACAACTTATTTGTTTCGATTTTTTTTTATATATTGCCTAAATAAAAGCTGTTGATTTTATTATAACCTATGATGTATTTTTTAGTAGAAAATTTATGTACATACATGTATATATATTTGTTTATTTTTTAAAAACTATATTTGTGTGGTAATTATTGTTTCAATATTTATAAAATAAAATAAAAAGTAAAAGAGAGAAAGTAATAATTTTGGAAGAGGTATAAATATGAATTATGGAGTAATAACTACTATAAAGCACAAGTATTGGTAACGGTTTATTTTTTTCTTGGGAAAAACCAATATTGAAAAAATCGAATTTGTATTAAAATATATATATATTAAATAAATAATTTTAATATTAAATTTAGTAAATATTATAATAAAAATATGTATTTGACTAAATAATATGATCTTTAATATAGATTTAAAAGGTTAAATGTTTAACTCTTATCACATACAATAATTTTTTTTATAAAAAGTATAAAACCGATTTTTCGGGTTTTTACCGATTTGAAAAAATTTGTTTCTATAACATGTACCGGATTGAACAGACCATCGATTTTCGATTCAATCAGTCCGATCGACTGATCCGATTTGATTTTTTAATCATTGAAAAAAACATTATTATTATTAAGCATAAGTGGAGGATCTAAAGTGGGAATTAGGCATAGATTCAAAGTACCAAAAAGAAAAAAGAAAAAGGTTTGAAGCTTGTGGAAACTGGAATGTGGGGTTGTTGTTGTTGTGGATGTCTTCTAACGCATGCGTATTAGTTAGGCATAGAGTAGTCAACGACTTTCAATGGCGACGGTTACACAATTACCGTTGGCGTAAAAAAAAAGTGCGCTTTCGTATCTTCCTAAATCCTACCCAATTATGAATTATCATTATTATGTCACATTTTATATTTTAAAATTTTATAAACTATATGTTTTTTTATTATATCAATTTATTAAAGTTTGTGTTAACTCTTTTATTTGTTTGCGAAACTTTTAAATTTTATTGAGAATGTATTCTTTTAATTTATATTGTTTTTCTTTTCTTTTTATACTAAATTTGAAAGTTGAACCCTTATACCTGATAATGAAAGTTTAGGATCTGAATAAAAAATTTAAAAGGTTGGTGGATGATTTCAGCTACAAAATTGATTCGTTGAAAACCAACAGATAAAAGATTAATTTAAAAAGACTATATATTTTAAAGTTACTTTTTGGGTTTAATTAAATCATTTGGAAGGGTTTTTTTCTATGTTGTGACCAAGTCATATAATTTTAACATTAAAAGGGGTTGATAAACAAAAAGCAGTAAACACCTTCTCCAGATAGAACAATTATGAGTAATGTTATTTGGATTAAGATGATTATTGAATACGAATATATTTAATATTTAAAAAAAAAATTTATATATTTTTATATTCATATTTAAATATGTGTAAGATATACGTGTAGAATATAAATATTTTAAAAAAATAAAAAATTCAGATAATATACGCCATTAAATTGCATGATTGGATGGATAAAGATATAACATAATATACAACAAATGATCTTCAAACCTGCCATAAAAATAAAATATTTAAAATATTCATAAATGTTACAATATTTAAAGGGGAAAGAAAAAGCCATGAGAGCACCGCCAAACCGGCCATACGTACGGCCCATACGAAGACAAATGTCATTTACACTCAAATCCAATGGTTAATTATTTATAATCAAACAAAAGAAAAACAAATAAATGAACATACCACGATGTTGATTTTGAACCTAACTGCTGTTGCATTGTATATCATCATATAACACCAACTATAAATTGATAAAACAAAAAGACGAAAAAGAAATAAGAATTTTGATATAACAGCGTAATTATCAAATCTATTAATGGTCGGGTCGGGTTAAGTCACGGTTTAAATTTTTTTGAAAATTTTTATTCGAGTTCGGTTTGAGCTAGAGTGAAAGTCAATTACACTGTTTAAAAAATATTAAAATATAAAAAAAATAGATTTTTATTAATAAATAGTAATTTGAATTGGACGAACCCAAATTAAAAAAATTATGTCCAAACCAAACCCAACCTAATACGAATCGAACTAATAATCACATGAGATTAGTAATTATAAAGATTTTTTCATGATATAAGAAATATCAATTATTTTTATATGAAGATTAGATGATGAAGCATTTTGATTTTTGAAATGGATAGGACATTTGGTCCCACATTATCTAAAAGGATTACATACATTTAACTGGATGAAACTCTATGATTATTTTTATTTTTTTAATAATATCAAAACACGTCTTTGAAATTTTTTATTTTATCAAATCTTTCGATCTTTATCTGACAATTTATAAAGACTTCACCTATTTCACCATTCAAAGAATATCAACAAAATTCAATAGATTATAATGATTTTTATGCAAAATAAAATTTTAAATAAATAAAAACAATAATTTAAGAGTTTAATTGGATATAATAAAATAATAAAGATTTATTTGAAAAATTAAGAAAACATAAGGATGTTCAGGAATTTAAACGGATAAATTGGAACGGGTAAAGGCCAGAAAGGCCGGATAGAGAATTGAGCCAAGCCCACTTCTTTATCTTCTTCTTTCTGCTGCGTCTAAAACCATTATAATCTATTTGTTCAACTAAAGTAGAGTCTCATAATATTTTCTATTGTTCAAAAGCTCACTTAAAGTTCATCAGTTTTGTTTCCAGTTAGGACATTTGGATAGGCCTTTTCTTCTATCTTTGTTGTTATTATAATTTTTTTTTTTTGGGGTCCCTATTAAGCAAGACAAATTAAAACATGTAAATAAATAGTCTTTAGTTTCATCTTATACAATTTGACCAGTGGATTTGATGATCCAAACCTTTTGTTTGGTCGTTTACTCATGTCTCTCCTTTATATTTTGCAATGCTGTTGACTTGTAATAGACGGAAGAGATAAAAGGAGACGTTATAGCAAATGGGTTCTTTCTTCTCTTAATCAACTTAAATTCATTGGGTATAAACTATTGAATATAACCTTTAACTTTACTTTTTAGTGAAAGGAGATTCTGTTAGTTTAGTGATATGCTTTATTACTATGTTGTTCCGATTTTTTTTGAATTATCCATGTCCAACACTCCTATCCGACACATATTCGGACATGAGTATGGGAATATCATCTTTCAAGGACCCTCTAAATACATAAAAATCTAAGAAAAAATTGAACAACACTCATTCGGGTCCGAATCCGAGTAACATATCCTTATTATCCTCTTGTTATGCACAACAGAAAATTAGAAAGAGGGTTCTTCTTAACTGAACACTCCCGGTCCGAGAGGGATTAGTATTTCATCAACCATAAAATGAGGATGATTTAGACCAAAAAAGAAGGCAAAATGTCATGTTCTCATGCTTAGTGCATAGGCATCTTAATGGCTACTCTTGAGATAAGCTGATATTCAGGACTCTACTCAGATTACTTTTTCTCAAGGCCCTATTTTGGTGTATGGAAGCTGGGATTAACCTTTTTCACACAAAAGGGCACAAAGACTGAAAGATAATGGAAATTTTGAGAGCTCAGAGAAGTTCACACTGCTAACAAAGTTCAGTCATGTGTACGTACAGTTATAGGGATACCATACCATTATACCAAATTGTTTTTCAGCTCTGTTTCTTTTTTATATGGTTGGATGCTTATTATAGTCATCTGAATGGTCTGAATCTGAAAACGTGAGATAATTCCAGTCCCAGTACAGATATTCTAGAGCTGTTATGATCGTTGATTGCATCTGAGAACATGCTGAAATATTAACCTCTTAATTAGTTAAATCGGGTTTTCTGTTTACATGCAATCCTTAGAATTTAGATTATTTGGTTACTTTGTTTAAATTTATGAATTCCAGATGGTGCTTGGAAGATTCCCCATATGCTAAGGAACCTGCATAATGATGCATTGCTCCCTTACTTGAAATCATTCAAAGAACTCCACCAGGACATGTAACAGTTCAGCTAAATTGTCATACATAAACATTAATCTCAAGGATTATGATTTCAATTCCTGGATAAGGATTGTTGCCTCCTTAGGTGGTTCCATTTGTGGATATTGAAACTTTTTTATTGAATTGTTAGGCATTTCAGGATAAAATCTCTGCAACTCATGGGTTCAAAAATGATAGTCAAATATCAAGGCAAATCTATCAACTAATGTTTTTATTCATGAAAATTTCCAACTCTTTGCAGCATATCAATTGCAACAATCTTACTCAATCCATCATAACATTGGTTATATTACAAAGTACTTACAGATATATAGACCTACAAAAGTCTCAGCAAAGTCTTGGTCATCAGGCCAATCCCCCGGACTCTTAGTTGAAGAAATGGAAAAAAAAAAAAAAAAAAAAAGAACTGGAGAAGGAAAATTCATCTTCAACTAATATACCAAAAGCAAGTCATTCTAGTTATTGAAAACTGAAAAACTCGACACTCCATTGAGAAAATACTTGGAGTTAGCCGTCACAGTAGTGGCGGAAGAAGATGAAGAAGCAGCTGCCATAGCACCCACAGGGATTGAAGTTGGTGAGCTCTTCGAAGTAGGAGAAAAAGAATCATTATCGTTGCTACCATCTCTATCCTCTTCACTGATAGTGTCCAATATCTTTCTTGTTCTGTGTCTCATGACAGTAACAAACTGTGGTGGAGCAACCTCCATAATTAACCTCGGGAGACGCGAACTCGCCATGTCTAGGAGCTATAAGGAAGAAGGAAAAAAAGGCTGAAAATGGAAATCCCAAGAAGGAACAAGAGTTATAAGGAAACACTCTGGTTTCTGATGAGCACAAACTCAAGCTATATGGATAAGATTTATAAGAACATGATTAGGCTTAGATTGAGACTGTGGCTCTTAATCAAATTTTAACTCCTAGTGCCGCCACTTACTTTACTTGCTGATATTAATTTGCAAAAGTAAGATGTTAGATGTTTTCCAGTACAAGCTCCAAGAGATAACTACACTGTGGGACCATTTTTATCTTTACGTCTCAAAGCTTAAATGGAAAACGAGATAATCTTTGCAGATATGCATTTTGTTTGGGATCAATAGCTTCCAAATTTACACTTTTCTGAGCTCAACCGGTTGTGTGCCATCTGTCAGTTGATTTTTTCTCCATTGATGGAAAGGTCCTAATTTGCTCCCCCTGCCTTGTGGAGTAAAGGAAGGGCAAACTGGTTTGACTGAGGTTGACATTGACAATGTTGGTAGAAGAAATTTCTAGAAAAAACTTGCCTGGTTAGCTGTTCAAACAATGGTCCATTGTTGGCTGGAAACTAATTGGGTTTTATTGGTTTTTAAAGTTAATTCAACTAATAAAAAACCAGTGTTCTTCAATATTTCCTTTTTAAGCACATATAATTTTGTTCTTCATTTCCTTCATTTTTCTATATTCTTTGTCTTCTTCTTCTTTTCATAAAAGGATATGTGAAAAAACTGTCAATTACCCTTATTGGTTGATAAGAGGTACCTTAGGAATATAGCTTAAATTGAGCAAGAATCACACTTTCACTCTCATTCTCAATATAGGAAATTCTATCACCCAACTCAGCATGTTGAGAGTTATTGACTTCCTCACTAATATTATATTAGATTCCATAGGATCAATGCGTCGGATAATTTATAATTATGCAGAAGACAATTAGCACTAATTATCCTGCAATGGGTTTTCATAAGGTAGAAGGACTTAGTTTGTAAAATTGTCTATCTTGCTTTTAGCAATCCCAAACATCTTTTTATTGCATTTCTAGTTTGAATAGACTTGATAATTTAAATACCATACGAAATTATGGCACAAACACAATATATTTAATTAAATTGTTAACAATGCATTCGGGCCCATCTTGAATTGTAATAGAACGAATTTGATTGTCTCTACGATTAGCCCAATTTCAAGGATAGCTGTTTGTAAGCCTGTAATGGCCCATCGCCACTCACCCCATTCTAAAAGTCTAAAACCCTAAAATTCACAATATTTCATTCTCCTTCATTGCTTCTCCAAACCCCATCAGAAAAGGTGCGGCTCCGATCACAAAGTCACAATTTCCTTCTTATACTTGTTTTTTCTTTCTGGGTTTTCCGTTAATTGCATAAAAGTTTTAATCTTTCTCTCTTTCTACAGTTGCTATTCCTTTTGTTTGGATAAGATGTATCTCCAGTTCTACATAAATGAGAATGGTGACAAAGTTTACACCACTAAGGTAAAATCCCATATTTTTTCTCTTTTTTATTGATGATAATGAGTTAAAATTACAAATCATCTCAGGTTTGTGTGAATTCCTCAATTTTTTTTTTTTTTTTAATATATATGTTGCTTATGGTGATTGAGACTGTGGTAACGACAACTTTGTATGTGATAATGAAACTAACACCCTTTGCAAACTTGGAAGTTATAAGTTATAATAACCCTTTCTTTCTATTTTTTTTTTCTTTAATTTCAAAGCTGAGTTTGATCTTAAACTTGTACTACAGCCGAGGCTTGACTTTTTTTTTTTCTTGGTATGATTTCTGTTGCATAATAATCGAGGGAGTTGATGGCTGAATAAACTTGCACTATCCTCAGAAATTCATTTAAATGTGAAAGATGAGACTAGGGTTAGGTTTTAATCTCTGCCCCTCTGTCAAGCATTGGTTGGCTTTCATCATATTATCTTGTTTTAGCAATTTTTTAGGTTTCTAATTTATGTATAACCAATATTTCACCAGTTATTATAATTTGTATCGATTTTGTATGCAGAAAGAATCACCAGTGGGGATCCCTACTCAGTCTGCTCATCCAGGTGATAAGGCCTGATGTATTTATATCATTTCTGGCATACACTGCTGATTGTGTCCCTTTTTTAAGAAATCCTTACGTGATTTATGTTTGACATGGTCTATTGAGGCACCTGAACAAATTCTTATGGCTACTTTAATCTTTCTACCTATATAATTTCCTTTCTGTTAGCTACTTTGATCGGCATATATTTGTTTTTTCTGATTTGATGTGAAAATCAATAAAAGAGGTCCATTTTGGTGGAGAATTGGTAGTGTTTAGTGTTCTGACTACATGGTCATTAGCTATCTGTTTATCATTTTCTCCTTTCATTGGCAAGTTGCTAGCAAATTGTGCATCCATGGCACTCAACTATAATGGGTGATAATGTTGGCTTGAATACATGTTAGGCTGTTATATGATCTTTTTTTTTTTCCTGGTTATGTAAAGTTTGTAATAGGATCAAGACATATTTTTTGAAAGTTGCATAGAAACTCTTATTAGGGAATGTTGTTATGGTTTCTGATGACTATTTTTTATTTCTTTTACCAACATTCGTGCAGCTCGTTTCTCCCCTGATGACAAATATTCCAGACAAAGAGTTCTTTTGAAGAAACGTTTTGGTTTGTTGCCAACCCAGCATCCACCTCCAAAATATTGAACGATTAGATATGGTCTTGCTGTACTTTTATGAAGCTTTATTTTTAGGGTACCAATGAGTGTCTCTGGCTGTAAAATGCAGTTTCTCGCAGTCGCTTTATGATGACGATTTAAAACTACAAACAGTTTAATGTCTGGTTGTAAGAACATCTCAAATATATGAATGCTAGTAGTGTGTTTTCTTCCAGGATTCTTGTTTGTATTTATACATGTCTTGACCCGGTGGTTTTCTTTCAAAGATGCCAGTTTTATTGGTGCATCCGAACATGAAATTGCTTTATAAGTTGTGTTAAATCTTTAATTGAACTAAGAGAAATGCTTTGAGCCATGGGAGCAATATGATTCAATTAAGTTGCCCTTATTATGTTTGGTTACTCAGACGTCAGAACACATATAATGCACACTTGGTTCATTGACTAGAATGTTATTTATCTTTACTCTGCATGAAAGAAAAAATAATGGTAACCAAGAGGAAGGAAATTAAAAGAATTTTCATAAGGTTCATCTTAACTTCCAGAGGTTCAAGAATTCTCCTGGATATGCCCGACCACATTCCAATGACAGAACACATATGAACAACAAAACCCAATAGCTGATAGAACCTTAACAAATTCATTCATTCTTCTCTTTTGCCGCTGCTTGTTTGAACAGAAAGAACACCACCGAATGCAGGGCAGCCATCGCTGTATTGTTTCACGTGTGCCGTATCTATCAGGGCAACCACTGAAAGCAAAGCACCTGATATGTCCAATTCAGAATTCTCCAAATGCAGACTTTTGGGGTCGATCTTTAACCGTACCAAAAAGGCAAAAAAGGGCTGCAACCTGTCAGGGTAATTAACTGCAGCCGCCCGCCCTATCAATTATCAGGAATTTGCAAAAAAGTGTTTCTAATAGAAAGAGACCTTGAAAACATAACTCCAAGTTTTGCATTTAAGACACAAAGCTTAGCAGTACAGCCAGCCAACACAGCTTCTGATCGTTATCTAAATACCATTAAACCCTAATCATTCAAGCAACCAAAATTATGTGTATTTGAATAAAAGAATTTCATTTTGATTTACACTCAGTTTCATGTCCAATATAAAGCAAAAATAAGGGGCTTTATATGCTAAACATATTCTTACTTTCTTCAACTTATGTAGGTTGTAGACATGAAGATAATTGCATTAAAGAGAAAAGAACCCAAGAATTGCTTACTTAAATTAATTCAATGTCATTCTTAACAATGAATTTTCTAGTGGTCCAAAAAGTGAACCAAAAAGTGAATTTTGTTTTTCGTACCAGGAGACAATGAGGCCTCAATATTGAAAATACCATACATTTGAATGATTTTGATTGAGACAAAGCCATCTATTTCTTATGTGTCTCTAAAGTCTGGGCAAGTTAGCCTTTTACTCATGGCTGTGAACAGCCTGATCGCTTTTCTAGCTAGCAAAAAGTGCTTTTAATTGAAATCAACATTCTGGAGTGTCTTCATTTCTTTGTTTTTATTTTTTATTTTTTTTTATTTTATACTTTATATTATTATATATTTTTTCACATGGGCCGGATTGATGTGTGATCTACACAGATGGATCCAACAAGATTACATTAGGACAGCAAGAATGGAAAGTGATTGTGCTTTGCTTTGGATAAGGATATTGGTTAAAGCCTTAAAGGGGCAGCATGTCCATATATTTGCAGTTTTTTTTTTTTTTTTTTTTTTCTTTTTTCTTTCAATGATAAAAAAATATATTTATAGTAATAGTTTAAAAGGATTTGAATTTTTTTTTTTTTAGAGAAGGATTTGATATTTTAATCTACTTTGATTTTGGTAAATTGCATATTTTTAATCATTATCTTACATGTCATGAAAAAAGATTATCCATGTAAACATTCATGTCAGTACACTTTATCCTATAAACTTGATATTTTATTATATTATATGATCAATTTTTTTCTCTTGAATATATATATATATATATATATATATATGAAGGGTTGTTTGATCATTGATTGTGATTATAAATATAAAATAAAAAAAAAGTATAAGTAGGTGCACAAAAATGATGATAATGAGTCATGACAACGATTAGGATGATGATGCTGTGATCATGAGGCAACGAAGATAAGATATATATAGTGACAAAAGTAACCTTTTGGGTCTTGTAATAAGGTACTTCATCTAAAACTTTTCCAATTTTGTTTCTCTTTTGACTGATCAAGAGGAAGGACCGGTTTTGATTTTTCATAATCATTAATTTGACTCGAACAAAGGAGAGATAATAGGGAAAAGATTTGTTAATGTCTTCTTGGTGGGAAGATTGATGAGCTTGAGGAGTTGTGGAGGTCAATGAAGCATCCGAGTTTAGATTTCGAAACGTATTTCGATATATAAATTAAGAAACATTTTGATTTTTTTTTGGATAAGTAGAAGAAATAAACAGAAAAAATATCGAGATGTTTAAAAAAATTTATATGAGACAACGATTACCTAATCTTGTATATTTAATTTTTTTTTTTTTGTAACTATGGACTCGAAGACTCGAACTAATTTGTCATTCAATATTGTGATACGCAATTTATATGATCTCGAAAACTGGAACTAATTTGTCATTCAATATTGTATAAAATTTCTTTTGGCTTTAAATACAAGTAAACATACAAGCATGAGTGTCAAGATTAATTATGTGATATGCAATAATGTATGTCCTTTTCTTTTAATTGGAATTAAAGCCACTGATTACAAAAAACAAAACCCATTCCAAAAATTCAATTAAAGTTATATGTTCCAAGGCAAAAAAGGAAGAAAGAAGAAACAAAATCTGGGCTCCACTTCACTTCACTACCCTTCTCATCTCAGCCATTGTCAAACACCATCAAAGCTGAGGCATGCTAGCTAGCTTATTTTTCGTATTTAATATTTTTGTTTAAATTTTTTCAAATATCGGACGAACTTTCAATTTGGACGAATAGTTCGATATTTGGACAGATTTATTAACTAGCTAAATAGATATATGCTTCAGAACGCGTACAGTAACAGGTACGCATCGATCACATGCATGCACCGTGCTTACCAGGGCAAACAAAGAAAACAAAAGGAAAATTCTTGAAGAAATTGAAATGCAGATCGATCCAGTAATTTCAGTATTTGATCCTTTAGCGTAAATGGGACGAAAAAAAGAAAGTTTCAATCAGTCAGGGAGAGACAGATAGCCGCCCTCATGAATTTGACAAAGACCTATTTCATCAAAATGTTCAAAGCAAAAAAGTGCAGACCTCCAAAATCTGCATTTAATTAAGAAAACAATTAAGGCCTCGTTTAGTATTGTTTCTCGTTTAGTATTGTTTATGGCACAGTTTTTGAGGTCAAAAGCTGTTTTTCACCGCAAACGCAATGTTAAACAGATAAAAAAATTTGACTTCTGCTGTTGAAATCATGGTTTGAAAAGTCAAACCAAAAAGCCAAAAATATAGCTTTTGGGTTTTAAAAGCTGGTTTTTGGATAAAATGACTTTATTATCCTCACATCTCTACACTTTTATTATTTTAAACATATCTTTTTTTGACATTTCAATTTTCTACAACACTTTTTCACAACAATGCTAAACACTTAAAAGTTTTTAAACCACACTTTTGTAAACATACTTTTTTCAACTCGATTTTTTTTCAACTTAAGCTTTTTCCAACAACAATGCTAAACTAGTACTCCAATTCTCTTCTTTTTAGTTGCCGACGCCCCTTTCCAACGTGGCTAAATTAACGATTGAAACTTTCTTTTTTTCGTCCCATTTACGCTAAATTATTAGTTCTAACACTTTTAAAAGTTGGTTTGGGTAATGATGATGAGCAATACCCTTTAATCTAAAGGCGTAGCATATGGATTAGAAGTCCATTCTTATGCATAAAAATTGTCTCATAATTTTGGACACTATAAAATTATATAATATAAAATAATATAATATATTATAATACAAAAAAATAATACGAACATAATGTCAATATATAAATATGTCAAATTTATATATTATAAATTATTAACGTATCAAAATTTATAAAAAAAGTAAATAAACAAATTGTGACCATCTAATTCTAACCAAATCATGAAAGGACGGGAGGGAATGTTTCTTGGAATACGTAATTAATCGAAAATAGTCTTTCATTATCTAACTATAATTTTCCCAAATTTATTTGTAAGTCTTGTAATTATCGGAGTTTGTCACCCACATATTTTCATTTATATAAAAAAAGGATTAGTCAGAAAAGGAAAGTGGATGTTTTATTTCGTATTCAAGTTTATGAAATTGTTGACATAATAATGGTTTCTTCATTTCTAAATCTTACTTGGGATATGGGAATTGTGTACATTTTTTACATGAAATTACTCTCATTTCAATAAGTTTCATTTTCCTTCTCGGAAAAAATGGAAGAATAATAAAAGATAAAAACAAGTAATAATTATCTTTCTATAAAAAAAATTCTGAACAAAGGAAGAATTGATTAAATTCGATTGAAACTTACTCTTTTAATAAAGAATAACTTTTATTTTTACGAAAAATTACAATCAAATTTAAATATTACATATATAAAATCAATTAATTATATCAAATAAACAAATTAACCACGAATCAAAAGCATTAACAGGATAAATCCAACATAAAACTGGATCAAGCCTATTCACGGTAGAACTTGAACCTGATTAAGAGCAAACACCTTTAAATTTTTGAATGGCTTTAATGTTATTAACCGAAAATCAAGGGGCATGTAACCATTACAATTTCTATATAAATCGAGTATAGAATCCCAAATTTATTGACATATTCCCTCTCATCCAACAAAGTTCTTAACGCAAATTCTCCATTACAAAATTTTTTCCCAATGGCTGATATCTTCTCAGTCACCACTCTCCAAGAAACACTCTGCCTTCCAAAGGCTGAGACTCCAGCACTACTCACTCCCTTCTCTACCGTCGTGCCGGCTCGTTTTACTGCCGTTCCTAGGCTCAATAATATCCACATAACATTGGAAACCATTCGTGAAGAAGAAAATGAAGAGGAAATTAGCTTGGAAGTGTCCCAAAATCCATCTTTTTTATCCACTTGTTTTTTACTAGTGAAGAAGCCCTTGCCGCCATCATTTAGTCATAATTGCAAGTGTGCTTAAGGATGTTCATAGACATAAACATCTGATCTAATCCATGAATTTTTTTATTTTTTTTTCAATTTCAAATCATGGTTTATGTTGGGTAAATTTTTGTAATATTACTACCTTGTCTGGAATTAGGTCACTTTGGTTTTAGTCAACAAGCTTTATCAATTGTTGGCTAGCTGTTTCTATGCTTGTCGGAAACCAAGTATTATTAAGTAAATCTATGTTACTCGACTCGGGTATGAGTATCGGATACGATTATGTGTCTGACATGTGTATGTTCAATATTTTTTAAGTTTTTTCATGTATTTGAAAGATCTTTGGAAGGTCATATCTCATACTCATTTTCGAATATATATCAGACACGAATACTTTTAAAAAATGAAGAATCGAAACAGTATAGAAGTAAATAATGTACTGTAATTGATCTCTTCTCTTGTTCTTTAAAACTTTTGTAATCTATCAGCAATAACATCTCATCTTTTTCGATGACTTTGGTCTTAACTAAATGATGAATAACTCTTAATCCTGTTGCATTCCCTTCACCATCAGGAGAAAGTTTCTTTTTGTTCAGCTATATATAAGGGAACCCTTCAAAACTAGTGTTTTCTTTTGTGAAGCAGGGCGTTATTGAGGGCATAAATCTTCTAATTCATGAATTTTTTGTTTATGTAGAAGCACTCAGCAGCCTCTTGTCTGTAACATATTAGATAATGCAAGAAGGAAGAGGGAATTACAGAATGTAAAATCAGGTTTGCAGTAGGCCATGATGATTCATAAAGTTTGGCAAAGTAAAATATATTACAGCCATTGGAGATCAGATAGGTTGACTGTATAGCTCCCTACTATTGCAGATAAACCAGTCAACAAAACATTGTGTCAGCAGTGGGGACCGAATGAAGTGATTTTAGCTAATTGATTGAACAGAATTATCCTCCAAAAAAAGATTGTGACAGCATTAAATTGGGTGTCAGTATTTGTTTATTATATTTTACTCAGTTTTAGTACCTTTTTTTGCTGCTAGATTATCCTGATTTGTATGTTGTACATATATATGGAAATTTAAATTATCCAAAAAGACCATGATCAATAATGAAGTCCTAATGTATCAACATTTATTGGTTAGAGTAGTAAAATAATTTCAATCTTTAATATGAGAATTAAGATTCGAATATTGAGAGTCATCAATATTGAGAGAGTTTTATCATTATACTCTCGATTCGACAAAAATTAATCTTTCATCAATTATAAAAGAGTTTTGCTAACGAGTACTCTTAAGGTACTCTTTAAGGTTATTTAATTTACTATTTATAGTAAAAGTATTATATTAATTACAAAAGCTGACAATTTTATTCATCATTTCTAATGCATTGAATAATGATATTAATATATATATAGTAACCTTAAATAATGTTCTTAAAATATTAGTTAACAAATTTCATTATAAAATAAGAATGGAAACACCTTACCCTGAGTTTTGAACAAAAAAAATAATGAAGTCCCAATGTCAGAACTCAAAAATGTAAGATCACCAGTTCATTGATTACCTGAGCATGAAGTCAAAGGCCTATAATTTAAAGGCTAAGTTATGTCACACACAAAAATGGGTTATGTTGATATCTTTTAAGACAATGAGGAATGTTTAACTTGGTAATTTTTCTATTGTTTTTATTTATGCCTGAAAAGACAAGAAGTAGCCCTTCTTTTAGAAATACATATTGATAATTAAAGTTTCCACTTTTCTTGACTCTTCAAAATTTTTCCTAGAAATACAAGGAAAGAAGTGTGGTATGGAAGTGTGTCTCCTTTTAAAAGTTCAGAAATATCTTGAAATTCAATGATCATTGGAGTTGCCCTTTTCCAACATCTCAATTTATGTTGTCCTCTAATAATTAGAAACTCCAAACCAAATTAAATTTAAGACCAAAAGAAAAAACTTAATTATACCGACATGAAATTAAATTATGTGACAACAAATAAAAGTGTTCATATTTTCAAATTAATCAACCGAATCGATTTAATTCAATAAATCGATCGGTCAATAAAATAATTTTAATTGATTATCAAAAATGATTTTTAAATAAACCAAATCGAATTAAATTTAAAAAAAAAAATTATTATCCGAACTGATTAGTCCAACCCATGAATGTTGTTTTATAGTCTAATTATTGTTCAAAGGTGAAAAAGATGTCATTATCTTACATGTCCCTTCCCTTGGAAACACATCATGGGGTGTGTCTCTAGATAGTTAGATTATTACCTCTATAGAGATCATAAATTGTTTGTCTCCACCATAATATAACATTGAATGCTAATGTCAATGTGCTGTTATTCCAATGGGGGGTAAGGGTGCTTTCTCATATAGATTTAACCTTCTTACTTTGTAAAGAGTGCATTTCAAGTTAACACTATGATTTGAATTTTGAATCATGTGATATGAAATTTATTGAAGGAATAAGATAAATTGGTAAGACATTAAGGCAAAATTTCTCAATTATTTTAATGTATGTGTCTACTATATAGAAATTATTTTAGGGGTTCTTTTAACTTATGCCTAGACCTGCTCACGGGCCGGGCATGGACAGGATATTTTATGTTCCGAGCCGGCCCGGCCCGGAACAGTGATTTTTATTATAATAATATTATTTTATTTAATTTTAATTATAAAAAAATAAAAAAATAAAAAAATATTTTTTTATTCTAATGAACAGTGTTTCGAGCCTAAACGGGCAGGCTTGGGCTACCCAGGGCCGGGCCTGGGCAGAGGAAAAAAAAAAAACCGGGCTGCGACCCGACCCGGCCCATGACCACCTCTACAGTTATGCCTTAAGGCTTAAAAAGCTGCATATTACCAACAAAAAAAAAATCGTAAAAACCCAAAATTTATTCATAAAAAAAAAATATGTAGCCAGTTCTTCAGTATAATATAAATAAACTTTAATTGTAAAGTGGGTTTTTCTTTCCATTGACCCTGAAGCAGTGAAACTGTAGGAAACGCGGGATTGCCTAATCTGTCACATTTATGAATCAGGAAAAGAAAAGTTAAATTTAAGTAAGAGACTGTCTAAATTAACTGTTTAATTGCTTAAATTAAGTATCCCAAAACTTTGCTTTTTCCTAAATCTGTTCTTGTCTTTTGACATATTCAAACGTTTGTCACATGGCTTTCTTTCAACCCTTTGATTGGCCTTCCATTTCCCCTTGTTTCTCTCCAAATCTTCCCCTATATATACCAACGTATCAATTTACCACTTCTCTAACAAATTCCAAAAGTTTCTTCCTCTCTGAGATTGTTCAAAACTTCTCTTCTATAATCCATCCTTGGTTGCCACGATTGATCATTTTGTTCTACTCCAAAGCCTTTGGTTGCAGCAGAAATTAAGCACAAAAAAAGAGAAGATAATTTCAGAAAATTTTGATTGATTGCTGTTGGAGGAATGGTGAAGGGTATGAGATACTTGCAAACTAGTTGTGAAAAGGCACCAGCCCTTTTTATTTCTCACAAGAAACCATCTATTTCTCCTAGATTAGAGACCATTTTTGAAGAAGGGCCTGGATTAAACTTTGAGGTTGGACAGAAGACTCTGTTTTTTCTTCTAATTCCTCTATCTCTTTCTATTATCTCTTATATTTTGTTGTATAGAGACATTGTTTGATGTTGGAATTTAATAAATTTTTATATTTAATTCTCCTTCTGTATATGTTTTAATTTTAGACACGATACGAAAAAATAATTAAAATAGGATATAAAACATGACACGACACAAAAAAATAACACGAATACGACATAAATAAACGATCGTATCAAAATCTATATATATATATATATAACATAAATTATTAACATGTTAAAATTTATATAAATAAATAACACCTTAAACACGATTATGACATGTGAAAATAATACAATCACGACACGAAACACGAATTGCCAATTCTAGATAAAACCTTTTAGTCCTCCTTGGAGTACTTCAATGATCAATAGAAAAGGTTTTGAATTCTTTGATACAGGACAACATTGACATGAAACTTTACTAATCCTGAAATGATAAAAAATAAATAAGAGAGCGTTGAATCTGTTGATGGTTTCTTTCGGTGTTAGACGATCTTGGAGGGAGGTGGTTGAGGTCTCATGTGAGTCCTGAAGTGATGGGTGACGATGTGACAGATAAAGCAGCTATCAGGAAGGCCACGTGGTCTCCTGAGGTGACAAGCGAAAGAGGTCGCCCGATGGTTATGGTTAAGGGGTTACCCAGCGCTGCAAGTATGGCGAGCACGAGCTTGTTGGTGAGCCAGTTTCTGGGTTCTTGCCCTGACCCATATATTGGAAGGCTTGCTGGGCTTGATGGTTGGTTTGAGCCTATCAGACTTAAGCAAAGATGTTTAATTGATTTATTTAAGATTAATTTTGCAACATTGCATCTTCCCATTCTTTAACTACTGAACTCAAAAACTATTATCCCATCAAAGTGCATGCCATGAGTTTTTGCAACATTCCAATACTAATTGCATTTTTCCTTATAAAATTTAAACAAGGTATCCTAAACAGGGTCAGATATGAATTATGAGTTCCCTCAATTGCATTTTCCCTTCATTCATCCAATGAAAGAAAAAAAAGAATCTATGAAGCACCTGGACATTGCAAATCACTGGTGAATTTTGAGTACAAGTACTGGTGGAATCTAAACTTATGTAGCTCATGACATGGTGACAATTACAATGACATTAATCCCACTTCTCAACCATTGATCTTCTAATAGTTACATCAATGGCTAATCTTTCCTCAACAAGTGCTAAATATTGGTAGTAAAATTCCAACTAAAACTAATGGTTTGCTACTTTTTAAGACCAATCTTTCCTAATTTGAGTAATTGTTTTATTCTCACTTCTCAGCCAAGTTCTTTTGTCCAAAAATCTTTTTTTCAAACATCCATTGGCCACTAATTCCTCTTATCTGATGCAATTCTCCCTTTCCTTCACTGCTCTTTTCCATCATATCTAAGTTTTACACTTTCTCTAAGCTATCTTAATTTTTTATTTGCTCTCAAAGATCACATCAAGGCTTTTAACTTTAGTAGCCAGAAGAAGTTTCAATCACCTTCTAATCAATTTGTTCTACATATACAATTAGACAAGAAATTATCACCACAAATAATTAGAATGATGAAGTTTCACTAACCCTTTTCATATCACAACCAGAAATGTTTTATACTTTTCCTAAACCCGAGACCATATATAGTTTAATAAGGGTCCAACAACATCAAAGTCTTGCCAATAGAAGGGCATTTTTTCTTCTTCAAAAGGAATGAACTTGCTTGTTCAACCTTAATATCTATCTACCAATTCTCATTCCAAGTGCATCGGAATATTGATTCAAATACCAATTCATATTAAACCCAGAGCTCAACTCAGTTGGTTCATATCCTTAAGAGGTGGTATCTAGCAGGCCTGGAATTCGAATCTCAGCATCTCCAACCTCTTTCCCTATCGCTAGGCTGCGATCTCCTTTGTATATAAAAAAAAAAATACCAATTCATAATGGCTGCTACTAGACACTATATATGAGTAATTGCTTGCAATACTTATTTTAACTTTGTCCAATTTATTAAGAGCACAAAAAATTTTGTGAAAAGAATGATTTTTAAAACGTTTATTCCCCATTAATCATTTATCAAATGAATCATCAAAAAAAAAAAATGTTGGTCTTAACAGTATTTTTTTGGTATACCATTATCAGGATTGGTTTAAGTCCTAATTTCTTTCTACCAGAAAATGTCCTGTTAATTCATCCAAATCAAAACAAAAAAAATTGGGACCACCCATTTGGGATTGCTTATCATTTTCATTGGATATACATGGACTCCCTGGAGACAGTCATCCACATTATTTGACAATGATTTTTGCTGTGTTTATCCTATATGGTCAAAGGACATTTGGTTAAACCCCATGTTCTAATTTGGTGAGTAATGTTCTGATTTTAGAGATTCTTTTCCTATTCTAACTCGTTTAGTTAAAATTTTGATGTTCTAAATTTAGCATTCAGTCGGAATTTAACTGTCTCCTATACATATCAAGACATAGCTTATCTGGCATTTGGCTCATTATAGATTAGTCTAACATTGTTACCAACCGCCTTCTGCTTTGAAATCTTCCTCATGAAACTTTATATAAATCCAAGCTTTTTTACAAATGGTTCCCCAGGAATTCTTGAGCAATCACATTTCCACTTGCTCAATACAATCTTTCTTCCTGATCAGCATCATCTTCTTTCTCCATATAGCCTTATTTTTTGCATCAGAAGAAAGGGTCGTCAAAAGCGTCTGTTTGATATAAAAAAAAAAAATGGTGAAGGACGTTAGATACATGAAAAACTTGGGTGAAATGGCACCAGCCCTTTTGATATCTCACCAGAAACATTCAAAGCCTCCCAGATTGGAAACCATTGCTGAAGAGGAATGTGGCAGTTTACACGTGCCAAAAAGGGTCTTTATTCTTCTTCCTGTATTGATTTCTTTGTCCTTCTATGTTTTGTTGTATAGGTACATTGCTTAACATCAAAGCCTCTTGTGGGAGGAATTTGAAGGTTAGAGAACACAAAAAAGAAATCAATTGGCAAAGAAATAGCATTTGTGGAGCTTTTTAGCACAGTATTATGCTAAGTTCCCTAGTTGTACACTTTATATATTAAATTTATATATAGTTTCAGCCTTTCAGGTTCTGCCTATGTTTACTGCTCTTCAAAGCAAAAGGGTAGTTGATTAATTTGTTTAGCAATACAAAAACACTTTGATTGTTTGCCTGCAATGCTCATTTTAACTTTCTTTAATTTATTAAGAGTATATGAAAAGTTTTATGAAATGAATGATTGTTATAACTTTTGTTCCTGTTTTCTTCCCCATTTATCATTCATCAAATGAATATTCAAAAGAAAATTGCTGGTCTTACAGTATTTTTTTTTTTTGTTAGAACATTATCAGGGTTGGTTTAAGTCCTCATTTCTTTCAACCAGATAATGTCCTGTTAATTCAACCACATCAAAAAACAATTGTTAATTGTTTCATTTTTCAAACTAAAAACAAATATTGTAAGAAAAAAAATTGGTCCATCCATTTGGGATTGCTTATCATTTTCGTTGGATAATATTCATGGAGTCCTTGAGACAGTCATCCACTTTATTTCTTTTTGGTACAAAGGAGGCCACAGCTTGGGAATAAAGAAACGAGTTGCAGATGCTGGGATTCGAACCCAGACATGTTGGATATCAACTCTTAAAGGTAGCTGCATGAATTAAATGAACTAAGTTCGGATTCAGTCATCCACTTTATTTGACAACGACTCATGCTGTGTTTATACATGGAGTCCCTTGGATAATATACTCAAGCACATTTGGTTAAAGTTCATGTTCTAATTTGGTCGCTAATGTTCTGATTTTACCAGATTCTTCCTATTCTAACTCATTTAGTTTAAATTCTGGTGCCCTAATTTTAGCAGCTGTCTCCAATTCTCTTTTCTATCAGTCTGGAGATTTTAACTGTCGCTAATATCAAACACAACAATTGAAAATGTGTAACATAATTAGGAATTTAATCTTAAAAAATCATATTCTAAGGGTGGAAGTGGTTATAAATCATACATCACAAGACTAAGAATTTCCACACCAAAATTAATGGTTTTGGTGTCAAGATAATGGAGATTTCTTGTCTTGTGGGCAGGATAATTTTATAGTTGACAATCACATAATTCAATAAAATAAAACGGATTTCCAATTCGAAGTTTCCTTTCTAATTTATTTAACTATTAAAAAAAGGAGAAATGGAAATTAATTGTAACTTGGATTGACCTCCAAGGCTCCAAGGCCTGCAAACCAGGTCAAGAGAGAGTCAAGTCATACAATGATCTCAAGCTGAAATTTTTAAAAGTGGCATCTAGAAGTAACCATTTGACGTGCCGGCCTAAGAAAATGTCTAGTTGGATCATGTCAGCAAATGATCTTTAAGTTTAAGCTGTAAGGAAATTTCTAAATGTTAAACTTGATTGAAATCGAGAAATAAAACTGGGAGAAAAATTAAAACAAATAAAAGAGTTAGCTGAATTCAATGGTGATAAATCAGGATTCTTCAATGTGGCTTTGGCTTACATCATCTGTACCTATACTTCAGAAGTTCAGATGCCCAATTTTTGCAGTATTTTTTTTGGAAAAACTTTAAATATAGGCCAACTTTTCATACAAATTAAAACAAATAAACAATAGTCATCTTCCACAGAGATAACCCAATTCTTCAACCTGTCCTTAGTAGGGTAATCTGCCAAGCATATTGAGTCTTATATCCTTTTTTCATTTGCTGAAAAACAGTTCTAGCCATGTCTCTTTATTGAAGCAACTCCCTCCAAGTCAAACTTACATTTTGAGAGCATGTAACATCCCAAAAACTCCTTCCTTTCAAAACTCATAAGTTCAAAATTTGTTCATTCATTTATTTTTGAGTACCCTAAAACCACTAGTTAGAGGAAAAATTTGTTGGATGATACCAATATTGGCATTCAATACTTCAACCTGTTAATCAGAAAGCATTAAAGTTCAAGTAAATACTCTTAATGGCCAAAATGAAAAAGTAAAGGCTCTTAACAATCAGAAACTTTCAAAAACCAGAGACTGGGAGATGTTTGGATTGATATAATAAAACATGATTTACAAAACTGGAAAATTGCAAAGAAAATTTACCCAAAATCATTGACCAAACACTACATACCCCATCTATCTCATAGTCTCACAGATTACAATGCTATAAACTTATTGAACATTAATCTCTCCTTAAGCATTGAAGTTTTTTGCTTCTCCATTTCCATGCTTCGATCATGAGCCAAAAACTCTTTATTTTTCAAGCATCTCTTAAGCAGAGCAAAGCAAATTATTATAACATTGAAGATCATCGATACAGAGCCACTGTTTTTCCAGATCCTTTTCAAGCAAAAACATTGGAAGGTTCATCCACAAAGAGTCAAGTCCTTGTTTAGCAAGAAATAGAAAACCGTAGACAATACCACGGGAAGGAAAAGGAAGACTTTCTTTGAATAAACTACATGATTTTCACACCCTTCTTCAAGAATGGTCTCTAGCCTTGGATAAGTTGAAGATTTTCTGGGATAAATGAGAGGGGAAGGTGCCACTGCACCCCAGTTTTGCTTGTATCCCACCTCCTTCATCATCTTTAAAACTGAGAAAAGCTGATCAAGATTGGGTTTTTTTTTTTTTTTTTTTCTATTAAAAAAAGCTGTGCTTAAGTTTTGTTTTTTGATGATGGGTTTTGGTGGTTGAAGGAGATAGCTAAGGGGGGGCTCTTGAGGTTGAGGGAGAGATTGATTTTCCTAGAATTCGTTGGATAAAGCTTGGAGATCAAAGTAGGATTTATATAGGAGAGATTAAGAGGTGTTTCAATGCTTAAAATAAGGAAAGATGAAGGAAAAAGACTGGAACTTGGTTGGCAATTTAAGACCAAAACAGACAAGAATTTTTAAAGATGGAGGTTAGCCCACGTGAGCAACGATGATCTGCGTTCTGAGTTCTGACCTTGTCTTTTCTATTTTTTATTCCATTTTTTTTTTGTTATAGCAAACAGTAATTTTCTAATTTTCCAAAGAACAGATTAAAGAATTTCATATATGCACTTAAAAGATTAAAAATAGAAACAGATTTTCATGGGATATAGACAGGATCTGTTTGACTACGATGCTATCCTTCAAGAAGATTTCATTGGTCAAAGAAAAACCTTCTAGTTCATTTCATATGTCAATGGCGGTTAATTGTGTAAATTTTCTTTTTTGGGGGCAATTTAGAACAAATCTCTGTAACAAGTAACAAACCATGAGCTTTCCCTTCTAATTTCTTAAATCTAAACCATTGGGGATTCAATTTTGAGAATTTAATTCATGTCATTTCGGTTTTTCAGAAAATACCTTTTTGTTGGTATGTTTTTTTATATTAAATTACTTTTTATAAGAATTCAAATTTAATTTAAATTTATTTGATTAATATGTTCATATATTTAATAAAAAATTCAAATGTCAACACCGATAATTCTTTTCTATATTTCAAATTATAATCTTCTTTATAAAAAAAAAAAATTTCTAATATATTAGATCCTACTTCATCAGTATGATCGAGACAAGACATGAAAAATTCCCCAAGGAAGAGGCAATTAGATGCCTTTTTTCCGCCATGAAGATCACTCGTCCGTCACAGTTCCGGCCAATAATTTTATGGATAACGATTAGGGAAATAAATGAGATCCTATGGATGCTTAATAAGAAAGATAATGGATAGTGCGGATTTGAATATTTATAATTATTCGATCTGTTTTTTGTGATTTAAATATTATGAATTCATATAAAATTTGAATTTGGATATTATAATTACTATTCGTAATGGATGCGGATATGAAATCTCGGATATCTATTATCCAAATTCGCATTACTTATGTTGATAACGGATACGGATATCCGAATCCGTTTATTTGAATTTAAAATAAATTTTTGTTTGATATTATATTTTTATTTAAATTTTTTTACTTGCCAGATTCGGATATTTAATCGATTCGGATATCCAACGAATAATGTGATTTAATTCGAATTCGGATTTGAATAATAATATTCGAATTTAATGCGGATAATAAACGGATTCGAATTTTAAAACAGATTTACGAATTCGGATTCAGATTCAAATATTAAGAAGAAAAAAAAAATCCGATCTGATATCATTCCTATACTTGAACTTGCAAGTAAAATTATATGGTTAGAGTTCATAGATAGTTCCATTCTCAATTGTAGTTAGCAATGCAGGCAATTCACATTCAAAGATAATTATCGACCAATACAATCTAACAAATTTGCTGTGTCCACATTTGCATTTTTCCCAGCAGACATCAAAGTCCACCAAACACGACTGACTGCTCTTTTCAAGTTTCAACGCGGTTTGAATAAAAAAACAGAGAATGCAGCCAATTGCTAAGCAGTGGTTCCGGTCAATGAAGATTATTTTAGATTTCATTTTTTTCTTAGTGGGACAGAGGCACGTACAGTGGATACTACTGCACGTGTGTAGACATTGTGGTAGATTCTGGTCTCTTTCAATGGCTATACTTGATAATGTTTTATATACAAGAGAAGATGATAAAAAATCAGAAAAATGAAAACCAATCTTATTTCGCAGGACCACTTTGAGACCTAACATCAATTCTCATCCGATACTCACTTTCGAATCCGGAGTCCTCATCCGATACTCACCTTCGAATCCGGATAACATAAATGCAAAGTAGACGAAAATTCTGGTCTCTTGCCCTTGTTCCTAACTAGTTAGAACGGGAACAACTAACTGTTTCTGCACATATGCACGTATGAATTAAACCAATTTGTTCTAAAATCATAGGAACGAGATATATATTTGTAAAGGATGGCAATTCCCACTTAAATGCCGCCCTGATTTGTGAATAGATACTGCCGATTTGTTTTCCTGATGACTGATACCTAGAAGAAGAACCAAATATACTTACCATTTACTTTGTATCATTTCAGTTTTAATTCCAGATGTAGTCAAATTTAAGGGACTGATTGATTGGTCTCCACCCTAAAGATTTTCCCTAGGCTACACACTTTTTATATTTTGATTCCATTCAATCAATATGCATATACATAATGGAGAATTTGATGAGAATCTCAGCTAAGTATAAAATTAAATAAAATGATAAACATAACATTCAAAATCAATATGAACAGAACAGAATTATCAATTGTCAAAATTAATTCGTTGGATCAAGAAGGCCCAACACTGATAGAAGTTTTCAGCAACCATGAGAGAGCTCTTAAAAGTTAAAACCCATTCTATATAATTCAAGCTCACTTGCACAATATATTATACTTCTTCAGCCACATCCTGCTCTTCTTTAGGAGCACTCTTCCCAATCTGTGGTCGTTTAGAAGCTGAGAACGAGAGAAATACTAAATCATTGAATACCCATTGCAATTCACAATGAAGCAAGCATGAGATTCTTCAGAATGCCCACAATTTCATAATAGTAATGCCAGAAAAATGTCAAGATTATGGAGCGGTTTCAGTATCACAATCTTTTAGCGTTATCAACATAACAAGTTGTGAAGTAAAAGCCCTACAAATAATGCATATATTCACACTCGAAATGCAGTTAAGAGAGCCCAGGAGGTCAACCACATCAAAAGAAGTTCCCATAAGAATTTCAGATTAGATAATTCCATCATTTTCAACAGCAGAGATACAATTAGAATGGTTATATTGATGGCAATGAGTGATATCAACATGGGCAACATATAAGAACAAGCAGAATACTCACATTTGAGAGAAGATCCAGCAAGACAAGTCAGCCTGGACTTCGTATTAGCCTCAGCCAATGGATTTGGCTTCCCCTTGACGGCCATTCGAACGTCCCAAACACGTATCAACCCATCGGATGATGCAGATGCCAGTAAATATGGATCATCATCACTACCACCATCTTTGGTAAGCACAACAATACCTTTTACACGGGTAGAATGTGCATCCTCGATGCAATAAGCAACCTTACCACTGTTTGTGTCCCATGCTGTAATACTACGGCTCTCACCACCAGTAAATAAAATTCCACTCTGGCAAAATCATAATATGCCTTTAGAAATTCAAGTCATACTAACAGAAGAGCAAGAACATGCATCAAGGAACAATTAGCATGAGTACTTTAAGAAATTTGCCAGAAATATCAATTAAGGAACACTAGGATCCTAGAAGTTCATCCACTATAACATTCTTCTTTTAGGTGTTAATTCACCCAGCTTTGGAAGAATGCTGCTGACATCTCAAATAACAGCTTATCTTTGAAATAAACTATGCCCCATCAAATCACGTTATTCAATCCTCTAAGATGGTAACTAGCACAACGTACATGCCTATTAATATAAAGCAGTAGATTTGTACCAAAAACTGGTTCAGCTACAAGGTGAATGAATTGAGATTGTAGCTTTGGACATTTTAACTCTCTTCTTCCATCAACTTTTTTTGCAGAACATCATCAACTCGTACTCATTCAATCAACCAAGAATAAAACACCTAAAAACTAACAGCCCACCACCAAAATATTCAACCCTAACACAATTACAATTGCATATAACTCTCTAGACATTTTAAAGCAGTAAATTGTCTACCAAAATTTTTCATTTTCCACCATTTCCTCAACCAACAAATGTACCTATTATTAAAAGAAAGTTACTTTTTTAATTTTAAAAAAAAAAAAAACTAACCTCCCCAGGAGCAGCACAAAGAACTCGTTTTTCATTCTCCAATTCAAGCAACAATCTAGCATCTTCAGCCAAATGAACTCCAACTTTCTCCTCAGAAACCATAAAAAACCTCGCTCCACTCCCATCAAATTTAACGATCGTAGCTTCTTTCCCCAACCTACAAGAAAAGCTCCTTTTCCCTCTCATCAAATTCGACATAGCCAAACACCCATCACGCGAAACACTCAAAGCAAGCTTCCCAGAAGGATGAACAGCCAAATCATTGATACCCTTTTTATGGGACCTAAAGGACTTGAGAAGGACAAAAGGTTCGGTGTCAAAGATGGAGATGGAGCCATCAGCAGAGGCTGAGAGGAGGTTGCGAGGGAAGGAGAGGTTGGGAGGGGAGTAGAAGGAGAGGGACGTGATGGAGGAGGAGAAGTGGTGAAGAGGACCGAGGGAAGCGGCGGAGGAGAGATCGTAGATGTGGATCGTGTCATCGGAGGAGCCGGATGCGGCGGCTGGACCGGCGGCGGCTACGGTGGTTATGGGGGCGATGTGGGATGGGTAGGAGAAAAGTTGGGTTAGAGTAAGGGATTGAGAAGAAGGATCGTGGGTTAGGGGTTTTAGCTTAAAGCCCCAAATGAAACGTTCGTAGGAGCCTGCTATTAGGGACATGGCGGTGGCTGTGGTGATTTTTGATCTTGGAAGGGAAGAGTATGAAGAAAGGGTTTAGTTTGGGTTTATGTAATAGGGGAAACTCAGCTGTCTTCACGTTTGACAAAATTGCCATTAGGTTTTATTTATCTTTTTGAAAATTACATGCAATGTTATTGAATTTTCGATTTTTAATTTAATATTCAATCGATTAATAAAAATATTAATTATAATTTAAATATATTATTTGATTAATAAATATATTCGATTTGATGATTAATATATTAATGAAATTTTAAAATGATAAAGTTTAAATCTTATTACTTATAAAATATTTTAAAATATAATTATTAATTTAAATAATAAAAAACTACTTAATTAATAAAAATTGATCTAAACCTGATCAAATTTGATTAATTCAATCTAATTCAACCCGATTAATCAAATTTTAACTGATTCGATAAACATTTTATTATTTCAATTTTAAAAATCGAGCTGATCATTTATTTTCGATTCAATTAACTAATCCAATCTAATTATGACAATAATCATTACATGAGTGGTAATAAAATTGTTATAACATAAAAGAAAAATACATTGAATTAATAAAAGTAGTTGTTACTCATCAACTTTTAAAAAATCCAGCTTCAAGATTTAACCATTAGTTTCTCAATCCTTGTTCAATAGTATAGAAAAGTTTTTTTAAAAAAAATGTTTCAAAAGAAGATAATTTGTTAATTATTATAGTGTAACCATTTTTATAAAGTATTTTGTGATGAAAGGGGATTTGAAAATTTGAGTTTAAAAAAAAAAAAAATTTATATTTAAAAATTGTTACGGTTTAAATTTTGATTATTAAAATTAAAAATTTAATATTTTATCGTCTTGATAACAAATTTTAAAAATATTTATTTATAAGCTAAAAGGTATGCTTATTTGAAAATATTTAATTATTTATGACAAGGCATAACTCATAAGTAGAGATGTGCATGAATTGGGCCGGGTAGAATCTAAGTATGGTATAACATCACATATACTTATTTAAGTTCGGCCTGATTCGAAATATGAGTCTTAAATTTTATCTAAACTCGTCCATATTTATAAATGAATAATCAAAATCCATTTTAGTTTACCCATATTAGTTTTTTCTAAAAAAAAAATTAAATATATATATTATTTTTTAGTAATTTTATCTCTTTTTTTTCTTTTATTATTTTTTTTATCTCTTTTATTAAGTTCTAAAATATGAACAACTTAATATATTTTTAAATGTTTACACTATAATATTATATATATTTATTTTTTATATACTATAAATTACATAATATATAAATATAAAAATAATATATTATATAAATGAAAAAAGGGGTCGGGTCGGGTCTTGATTGTTGGAGTCAAGATCCGATCTATTTTCTAAATAGACCTTATTTTTTTTGTCCAAACTCATATTTCAGTCCTAATATTTTTGTCAAAACCCTTCAAAATATCGAACGGACCTTCGAACTTGAACAGATAACTAGAACCTTGAACATGTCTACTCATAAGCGAAGGTGATTGAGTTCTCTCTATATATATATATGGATTTATATTTAATTATCTGTCAGTGTATAGATCTATACACTGACAATAAATTTTACGGTGAGACTTGTTAAAAGTTAGGATTAGGTTTAGGTTAAGGTTAGGGGTTAGAATTTTAGGGTTTAGAGTTTATTTATTAATGAAATGTTATTGTAGGTATAGACCTATACACTGACAGTACATCAAATACAAATCTTATATATATATATTGGTTTTTTTTTTTGTTGCCAAAATATATATATTGGGTTAAAATATATATTTTTTACTTTTCAATTTTCTTATTTTAACATTACAATACTCTGTAATAGTTATTCCCCGGCTTAAACAGGGATCTGAGCACAGAGTCGCAAAAATGTGGACTTTGTTAAAGAGGCCAAAGCCGAGATTGAAAATCCATAAACAAAAACCCAGTTTGCCAGTTTTGGTTTCTTATCGTACCCTCAACCGTGTAAGAAAAAAAAAAAACAAAATCCTGAAACCATGTGGCCTCTCCATAGTAATAACAGAAGAATCCTTGGACTGGCTTAATTTTAAAGTTCTTGCTTCTGGGCATATACCCAAAAAAACAATCTTCAAAGTCCAAGCCATGAGCCAAGAACAGAAACAACCTTGTCCTGTTCCTGCTTCTCAGCCAGATCAGCCTCCTCCTCCATTCGATCCCAGTCGAAGTAACTCCTTTTTTTTTCTCTGTTTTGCTTTCTGGGTTTTCTTTGTTTTTTCGTTTAAGGGTTTTGATTCCTGTTGTTTCAATTTTTTTGTTCTCTCTCTCTCTTGTAAATTTGGGTTTCTATTGGTTTGTGCATTTGGACTAAAAAGGAGTGATTTTTAATGGGTATCGCTTGGTTTTTAATTTTGAGAGAAGATAGGGTGAGTTTTTTTTTTTTGTATCTGTTTCCTGTGCTGATGTGTTGGCAAAGTTTTAGAATTTTGAGTTCAAACTGCTGAGTAATCAATTGTGAAGTGTGTTTATAGTACTTGAATAATTCTGAATATTTGTTTAAATTATCTGTTGGTGTAATGGTGCTATCTGGATTGACTTAATTCTATTGCTTTAACCTACATATTAATCTGTTTCTGCTTGGTTTTTTCTATTTGAGATGCAATCATTCAGTCGCAGTAATTTTATGCTAAACACTGAGCCTTTTTAAGACTAGTAATTAATTAATTCTTACAGGCGGTTGCTTCAGAAAGAACTAGCTAACATTGGTTTTTAAGTCATATGCGCCTCCATGCAAATTATAAGCATTTCAATTACTTCAATATTCAAATGGTTATAGCTATTATGGTGTTGATGAGAGGGAGGGTTATGGTTCAACCAGAGTGGTAGTTTTGTTAATTGGATTTAGGTTATTTGGCTAGGGAGGATTTAGGATTTTGTGATTATCCTTGATATAGGCTTTTAATGAATCTCTATGAACCTCACGCTCTCTGCGTTTCTCTATCTCCTCAAAATATATATATGTTTTATGCAGTGATTGGCATCATTAAGAGGAAGGCCTTAATAAAAGAGTTAACTGCTGTATACCATGCTGAATGCCTTGCATACTGTCAAGAACTTCTGGAGCTTCAGAAAAACTGGGACGAGGTATATCATTTATGTACATTTTGAGTAACACTTTCTTCTCATCAAGTTTGATAAGTATGGAGCAAAACTCCTTTAACTTCTAAACGTATAATTATGATTATATTTGACCTTACTAACAATTAATTTATCTAGTCTGCTCTCTGTATCTCCTAGGTGCAACTGTAGCATATTTTCCTCTTCCTCCACACTATAATATGAGGAATCTGTTATACGAAAACCTCAGTCTGTGCTTTATATTTTCCAATATTTAATCTGTAGTATAGGCAAACGTTTGCTACATGCTTAAACAAATTTGGACTATTCAGAAGTGCTAATAATCATAGTTAGCCCTTTAGAACTCAGTGAGGAAATTTTATCTTGAACATGTTTTGTTTAGCAGCAAAATAAGAAAGGAACAGTAAATGTCCCTTTCAATCAACTTATAATGCTGTTATCGTAATTTTGGGTTCATAGAGACCCATGGATAATCTTCTCACTGCTGCTGTTAAGAACCTATAACATCAGCTATCAATCCAAGGACTTTCATGGCTATATGTTTCTGGTAATAGTAGTATTCCCTTATAGTAATAATTTTCTCACTGTTTGCAGCCATTTATCCATGTTAAAAGTCCTGATAATTTGAGGAAAGAGAAAACGAGGCCCTCGAAACGACTAAAGAAGTCTCGCTAAGCATATGGTAAGATTCGAGCCTAATCTTATACACAATGTTATATCTATTAACATTGTTTGTTTTTTTTAGCTCTGCTGAATTTATAAATGCAAGTTCAATATGCATCATGTTGTGGCAATTTACTGTTTGTTAAGTGGTCAGCAATACCCATCCCCCTTTTTTTTCTTCTGAAGTAGTCAAATAGATTTACAAGCATTTGCCTATTTGCAGATGATGTGATGACTCTGGGATTTCGTCACTTTCCTGCACCCACATAAGAAACATCTCTCTAGACGCCTAAACGAGCACTCTGAGGCCAAAAGCAACACGGATCAATCAGGATTTCCTATTTCCATCAATGTTCTGTATTATATGTAACATAAGTACGACTTACTTCATTGTTTAAGACACAATCACATTTATGGTGTTAACACTTTGTATCATATAGTCAATCTAACTAGCTTTCTTAACTATCCCATGTGCCTGATCCAACTACCTTGTCATTGAGCATCCAATAGTAGTTGGAAACCCCAAGGCTATTGATCTGCGTTTGTTTCTACTGCATTTGCTTGTATTGTGGTTTTGATTTTGGTATCTTGCGCCATTGTTTGATAGCATTGTATTATCAGTGTCTTCCATGTAATGACTGCTTGGAAATCTGCTAACATGTGAGATCCAAATTGAAATGGCAGAGCATGTTTTTCTTGATAATTTGTTATAGTATGCTGAAAAGCATAAGACAATGTCGATAAAAACATGGGGCTATCCTTCATTTTTGCTTTTAAGATGTGCAAAAAGTAGAAACGTTCAAAATGTCAAAAACATAATTCGTAGAGCATTAATGTTCGATTCTTTTTGTTTATCATGTATAGCATTGGTTGTATCCAAGCATTCTGGGACTGGACTGCTGGTATAGCCAAATGGTAACAAAGGATTAGTAGCACAAAGAATCAACTTTTTTTTTTTTTTTTAATTTGAGAAAGAATGGATTTGAATCTGGGTGCAAAAAGATCAACTTTTGAAAACATTATAGTGTTAATATTTGGTTCTAAAAAAAGGTTCATTTGCATATAAACTCGGTTCATAAATCATAAACTTGTGAAGACCATAACTCATGCAGTCATGCACAAAGCATTGAATTTTACCTTCTAGTCAAGAATCCTAAAACAAACGAAGATTATCAGAATAAACAAACTAGCATGAAGTGAAAAACCCTGTACTCAGGGTACTTTTAATTTCTCTATTATATCTTTTTATAGTTTTGTTTTACATGAGATTTCAAAATCTGCAACTATAGCAGAAAACTGTTGATTGTACACTGGCCATTATATATTTCTCCAAAACCCTAATCTAGCTTTCAAAAGAAATGTGTGGGGTTCTTTGGAGTTGAATTGTCATCCTTTTGTTATCATTACCTTCAAACAACACAAATGTGTGTGTTTAAGGTAAAATCAAAAGTCAAACAAGACATCCACAGATGTTACAAACCAGGATGTCAATAATGTCCTTACCTATGTCTTAACAATTGATGCCCATATCCTTTGCACTAGGCTATTCAGCCTAGCAGGAGAAGATATCTTTCCTTCGACGAGTTTTTCAGCAGCTGGTCCCATTTCATGGACAAATTTTACAGACTCAGATAGTCGATTGAGTAGATTCATCAGGGCAATCACTTCATTCCGTTGCAACTGCAACTAAGGGTGAGTAAAGTGAACTTCAGTCTGAATGAAAAGTTACATAATATGTACCTTCGACAAATATACTTACAACTTATTTGGTAACAGAAACCTAGATATATCCCGCAGTTCGAAATAAAAGCAAAAACCAGCTTCATAAAGATAATTTAGAAACTGATCTTTGTGGGGATCAACACCGTTTTCCATGTTCAAACAGTGCCATTCACCTAGGCCATTTTATTGGAAATAAAAAAAATAAATTGTGCACAAGATGGAAACCATATCAACCACAATGGTGAACATAAAATAGCACTCATTCCTGTGACAAATTTAACAAGTTCCAATTGAACTGGTAGATCGAAGTAGCCATGTCTATATCAACTTTGAGAAACTCATAGCTACAATTTCCTGGACTCGACATCATGTGTAAAGCAATGTTAAATAGTTTAAGTAGTATTTATAGTCCATAGATGATTCTCAACAATGGAATTTTGCATAATTGCACAATTAGCAACAGCCTATTGTTAAGTAGTGTTATTCCACATCTATTAAGTATTGGATTTCCTGTGGTCTTATATTAAAGTTGGACCCCTCCACCTACGATTAATTGGTTTTAGGTTGGATGCTTAACATGGTATCAAAACCCGGATTATGTTCTATTGTTATTCCTGTCTAACCCTATGTGAGGTTGACGACCCCCGGTGAGGTTGTCCACGTGTAAGCCCCGATGAGCTACACATGGGAGAGTGTTAAGTGATGTTATCTCACATTTATTAAGTATTGAATTTTCTGTGGTTTTATATTAAAGTTGAGCCCCTCCACTTATCACCGATTGTTTTAGGTTGAATGCTTAATACCTATCAACTGCAACAGAAAATGAAGTTACTTTTGATGTTTCTAATTCTTCCCACATGTTATATATGAAATCATATTGTAGGTCAGAATCCCTGGAGTTTCAACGACTTCAAAAGCATTTTCTATATGAAAAAACTCTAGCTACTACAGTTGGAAATGGATCCTTGATTATAACGTGACAAAGTTTGAATGTTTCATCATCCACTAGAAAGAAATTAGAACTGAAAATTGAAAGCCAAAAGTAGGAAACAGTACTTACTGTCTGAGCCGAGTGCTCCTCGCCATTAACAGAGAACAGAATCTTCAATGCAGTTCCAAGACCAAGAACCTGAAGCTTTCCCCAAAGTCGACATTTCTCACACCCTACACAGTCCATTACCGCACTGCAAAACCAATGGCAATTGTTACATCATCCCAATAAGCCACTTAAATCAGTGGCACATATATCAAATGTCAAAAATCAAAGAGAAAGAGGAAACAGTTCGTTAAAGTTTCTCTGCAAGTGAGGGTTACTAAGAGCCTAGAGAGAGGTAAAAAATACAATTTCAGATCTCATTCCCTCTTGAGAATGTTGAGTTTTGAATGAATTCAGACATGTCTTAATGCGCCAACACAAATATGTTTTAAGCAAATATGGTTTCTCATTTTATATGTTCGATAACATAATGTAGAAATAAGAATTGCAGCTTTTTACAAGCATCACCAAAGAGGAAATTAGAGAAACCTGATATTTTTGAATTGTGCTTGTATTTTCTGTTTCAGTTCTGGTCCTCTTTGTCCTTTCCACAATTTAGCTTCATCAAATGGATGTGGGCATGCAGCTTGCAATTTTGGATTATAAAGTAGTTGCCTCATTAGGGACTGCGTTTTTAGGTCCTCGGTTGGATTACCAGTATCATATTCAGCTTGTTCCAAGTAATCAGCTGCCTGAAATGCATCAAGCAAGCTCTAGTAAAATAACTGACTCCAGAATAAATAAATACTTGACAAGTAAATATAGATTTATCAAGTACTTGCTCAACTTGTATTTTTGTATTTGCCTACTCAGTGTTGTCAAGGCGTGCACCTAGGCGCGCCTATGCCTTGCGCCTTAGTGCTAGATAACAAAAGCACCTAGGTCAATAGTTCTCTTTAATTTCTTTAATTTTAATTTTTTTCAATAGATATACCTTTACTAGTAAAAAAGGGGATAGTATCAAACTCTCTACTTCTTAATATTTGAGTATTTAATAAAAAATATGGGACCATAAGGAAATCATGCATATTGGCCAACAAAAAAAAAATACATGTTTTGTAGATAAACTGAACCATTTTATTAGAGTTTATTATCATAATTATATATCTTAAGTTTATTTTATATATATATATATATATATATATATAGAAAAACACACCTATACATATTGCGTTTTAATTCACTCTGGTGAGCGCTTTTTTTTACGCTTTGCGCCTGTAAGGGTTCTAGCGCCTAGAGTGGGCCTTGCGCCCTTGACAACACTGTGGCTACTTTTATGCTAGGCTCCTCAAGTACCCAAACAGATTGATTACATACTCATGCTACTCACCTTTGTCACAGCTCGAAGAACAAAGAGGAATGTGAAGTACAAGTTTTCAACACGATTTGGATATTGTAAAACCCGATAATACATTAATTTGAGATTGTGGCCCCACTGAAATAAGGAAAATAAAAATAAAGAAACAATGTTAGATCTCTGTAACATTATTGTGCACCTATGAAATAAAGTTTAAAAATGAGCAAAAGACAAGTACTGAGTGACACGAAATTGAGAATATATACCAAGTTTGTGGCTTCATCAAGTAGAGAATCAGAAGCTATATGGATCGAAATAGATGAGTGAAGACCTGAAATCAATTTGTACAGTATTTTTTCTTCTTGGCATAACTCTTCAGCTGGATCTGCATATCAGAGTACAAATGAATAAACGATTTAAAAAAGGTGACTCATCAGACTATTCCTATCTTCCAGTAAGGACAATTGTAACCAAGCGTACTCAATAGAACAAAAAACGTGCTCCAAGTAGCAAAAGAATCGATTTAAGTTATGTCGATTGGTGGTTCATCACCAGACATTAAAAAATCCAGTAAATAAGTGTGTGCGTGCGTACGCACGCGTGCGTGTGTGAGAGAGAGAGAGAGAGAGAGAGAGAATAGGAAGGATGAAAGTCAAAAGCCAGAAACACACATATTATCAGATAAACCTGGTTCCAAAAATATTAACATTAATAAAGATTTTATGTAGCAGGTTCTGATCAGGAGAAGAAAACTCTGTACAAGCTCCTTAAGTCGCAAAGGCATAATGAACAAGTCATAAGGAGGAACCCAGCACACAATTAAAAAAGATATTCAACACTTTTAGTTATTACTCCAAAATCAAATTGTTAAGGGGTAAGGGCCTAATGCCTCTAAACATACAAAAAATGCTTAGGCATCCTTCATTGACACACACATGGAAAAAAGAAGATTAGTGAGAACTCACATTTGGGACAGTTCTCTGAGTAGACAGCATCCCATATCCTTCTAGCTGATGAACCAGTGTAGCCAGTATAGCGCTCCGGGTTCAGTTGAAGATTCACATATGTCATCTCAGCTGCAAAATGAAATTGTACAATAACTTACAGGATCAATTTTTTGGAATATTAATGTTGAAAACACCACCATTCTCACTGCAAGTCTTATCATAACTAGCATTGCCAAGAGAGCAACACTGAATCTTAACTAATTGAAAGCATCAATTTAGTTATTGTTCTCAAGGACATAAGCAGTGAGCTTGAGAGCATCCCACACATAAAAAGGGGCAAAAAAAAACTGAAATATGTCAGAAATGTCAGCAACAAATTCTGACTCACAATTATCCGTCTCATCATCATAAGTCCAGGGGTTATCTGTTTCTGTCCACCCTCTAAAAGCTTTACTATCTAGCGTGCGGTCAACAGCAGCCTGTGGCTTTCCTTCTTGGCACTTAAGGTCATCTGATGGAAGGCCACGACGGTAGGGCTTGAATGATTCAGGGAATTCACTTTCTGGACATTCACAAACACTACAATCCCGCAAGCGGCACATACCATCATCAGGCCAAAATGGACAATTACACCACAATTTAACCTGCCCAGGGCAATAGAAAAAAAAAATCAGGCGAGGGACCTAACATAGAGCATGAATTTCAAGTCCAGCATATAAACTAACCTTGTTGTGCTAAGATACATATACAATGAAAAGGTTTCAAGTGAGAACAATCTATTCTTATGCCATAAGTTTGTCCCACATAACCATCATAATAATTAGACTTCTCAACAACTTAAACTAGTGTATTTTTTTTTTGTTGCATTCTATACACATGTTTGACTTCAAAACTTGCATAAATCTTAGAATCACTTCCTTTTCACTCTACAAGTACCACAAGTATGAGTATTGCATTGAAAATAATACCTGATAAATGGAAATGGATGCTCTAATTGCATAGACAGAATATTATAATTACTTAACAGAAAGTTATAACTGCTAAACTGGCTTTTTGCCGTACCACTTATCTGTAATACATAACCATTTATATTGGAAAGCTTTCCAGTTCCCGCATCAACATCAAATTCAATATTGTGAAAATTATCTTCAAAATTATAAAATAAAACATCCATACAATATTCCCATCATACAATGGGCATCGGGCAATAAACTGACCTTGAAGTACCGAAAAAATGGGGTTTTAACGAGTTCCTGAAGTAATGGATGTAATACTTCCCCATTAAGATGGTCCACAGTCTCATAATCACAACAACAATCCTCTACAATCCCATTATGCCTGTGTTTGTCCTGCACAAATTCAAGAAAACAGTCATTGCCATACAAACAAAAAGTCTATTTCATCATTCAACCCAAAAAAAGAAGAGGGGTTCAACAAAAGGACAAAAGGTAAAACTTTGCAAGGAATTCATGTAAAAGCAACTAAGAAATTCGTAAGTCAAAAGGTAGGATCACCAAATACATAAATCTGAAACAGGGTACTTGAATTTGGCATCAATTGAACACAGAGGAAATTTAAAAAAAAACAAAAAACAAAACTCTATCAATTTCATTTTAAGTTTCGACCACTTCCTTAGCATCCAAACAAAACGAGACAAACCACATCCCTTTCAATGAGTTCATCTAAACACTACTAAGAAATTTACGAACCAAATGATAAGATCATGAGAATACAGAAATGGGTAGTTGAATTTGGCGCCAATTGAATAAAAGCCAAAGTAAAAAAAAAAATTCTTTCATTTCATTCCAACCATGTCTTCCATTTTGTAAAGGAGTAACAAGAGAGAGAAAGTAAAACCTGAGAACAATGACAAGACTTGTTAGTGTGTCCAAATTTCAGAGAGATCTTTGGTGTACTCCTTGAAGCCAAAGCAATCGCAAGAACAATTGTAATGAAAGCTCCAACCACCCATCTCCACCTCATTTTCTCCCTCTTCTTTACCTCCGGTTCCACCATCTACCACCTTTTCGACAAAGTAGAAAAAGACCCAGATTACCAAAACCCTGAAAAATCCTTCTTTGGTGTCCTGCAAATGAAAAGAAAACAAGAGAAAATTCGGAACAAATACTATTTTTCAAGAATAGAATCGTAAAGGGTGATGGAATACTGGGTTTTTTTTTTTTTAATTTTTTGGCTATGTTATTTAAAGAGCAGATTTTGGGGTTAAGAAAGGTGGAAAATCTTGGATTTAATGGGGGATCAAGAAGAAGAAAAAGATGATTCAATAAATTGTGGGCGTTCTGTCTTTCTTTGATGGTTTTTATTTTGTTATGTGCTGTAAAGTATGGACTTGGTTCTCGTATTAAAAAATAAAAGTTTTATTTATTTATTTATTTATTTTGTTATGTGTTCATTTTATAGGACTTGGATTTCTAAAGTTTTTTATTTATTTATTTTCTTATGCGTTTAGGATATAAGATTTGAATATCATATTGAAAAATAAAAAGTATTTTTATAGAATTTATATGAATTTAAATTAACCCACCTCAATAATTATTTTTTGAAATTGTAATTTTTCAACATTCATATCAATTGATATCAAAATCAAATATCATATATTTTAAACCGGGTGATGAAGCTAAAAACACAAATAAAAAATCTACCGTACAACCAACTTAGTCCAATTATAAAATATAAGATTTGAATCCCATATTAAAAAGTAAAATAAAAAAATTTATTCAATTTATATGAATTTAAATTCTCTCAGCTCAATAAATTTTTAGGGTGTGGTTCTTTGATGGTTCCTATCATATTTCCTCGGTCTCTTCTTTACAGTTTAAAACCATGGGCAACACTGAGAAAATCAGGGGGAAATATTTGGTGATTGGGGCGCGGGTGCACGGAAACAGTAAAAAGAGGTGGAACAAGAACAGTAACAGGAACCTTCGTTTGTTGACTATTTATTATATTTGGCCAAACTGGTGGCTGACTTGGCGACCGGCGTTTACCTTTTTTTAAAATAAAAAAAAAACTTATAAATATAAAATATATTAATTCAGAAATTATTAATGAATAAACATACACTAATCAAAATAAATAAGCATAAAAATTTGTAGCAAATAGAGGCTACGGCCTTTGGGCTATAAGATTAAGTCGGATTAATATTTGACATATAACAAACAGCATTAATATCCTTAAATTTATTTTGATTTTTATGTCAATTCCCCAATTGATACTATGTCAAATTTGACATATAACAGCATTTTGAAGTGTTGTAAAAATTTAAAAAAATGTTACTGTAAGATAAGACAGCATTTATTCATGTGCTGTATATGTGATCGCAACCTTATGTCTTTAGTAGCATTTTTACATATATATAATAACACTTATCAAAATGCTGTTATTTCTACTTTATAACAGTTTTTCATGACTTTTTGCATGTATTTTTTATTTGCTGCAAAAGTTCTCAATGATAGCAATTATAAGTGCTACCGAAAGTATTTTTATATGATAAGATTTATAACAAAACATGTCAAATGTTTCTAAAAATTTTAAAAATGCTGTAATTATTGGCCATTATAATATATAACAGCAATATGCAAGATGTTGTCAAAGTGTTGCCTTTGCTATTTTTAATAACATTTGAGAAATGCTACAAAAAAAATGCTGTTTAAAATTAATTTTGGCGTAGTGTGAGTTGATGTCACTTAACTCGTGACAACAAACTCGGTAAATTTTTTTATAATTATAGATATATCAAAATATAAAATAAAAGATATGTGTTTTTAAGGTGTTATTTATGTCATTTACTTTTATTAAGAATAAAAATTGAATTTAAATATTTTAAAACTTATTACGGTGCCTATTTTTACTCACTTATAAATAATTATATCATTCTTTGTCCCATGTTTAAATAACTGTAACTTTTTATTTTCTATTATATCTTTTTATTTTTAGCTTTTATCTTAATTATTTTAATAATAAATCATCTCTTATGTCATCCACATAAGGAATTCAGATAAAGAGAGCAGCAAATTTCTTGGGCTTTAATCATCAGTTTCAATATCGTTAAAATACCGTTCTTAATTACTTATTTCTCATCCTTTTGGTTGGCTCTTTATAGTAAAGAAAAAGTACAAGGAAATCAGTTAATAGTATCAAAGATCGTTGGATATAGCAGTCAAAGTGTCAGACAAGTTTGAGAAGCAGTCAATGAAGATCAAGAAAAAAAAAATGAAAAAACTCCAAACTGAATTGGCTTCATGATTCTGTTCTGCAGTTTCAGGAAATGAGAAAATCATGGTCAACTATTTTATACAATCATATCCTTCTTACAGATGACTATGATTTCACAAAGGGATTTTTTTTTTTTCTTCATAAATCCCTTAAAACAAAATGGAAAAATATTCGAAAATGATTGCTAAACTTCACCATGAAATTATTTTTTTCTGCTACCTTTGTCTGCCATTGTCTCCTTCTGCTCCACCCAACACTATAGTACCAACTGCCTTACGTACTCGATCGATCTCCCTTTCTCTCAAAGTTGGATAATTAAACATGTTAATTACTATGACGAATCTCACCATTTTATTTTAATGTAAGATAATAACTCATAAGTACACAACTACGCCTCCTTGCCGGCAATCACTTTATCATATATTCCGGCAAGCTCGATGCATGCTTTTTTGCAATATGGAAAGAATTAAAGAATAATAGTAGAAGATTATTTCTTCTTTCTTGGTCGATGATCATATAATAAATTATTGAAAAATCGATTCCAGAAGTCATGGATTTCTATAAGCAAGAATTTAAGTAGTAAATAATAATGAGTTAATTAAGTTTGTATAAGATGAGAAATTCTCTAATTTAATGCTCAGGACAAAGAAGCTGACAAGCAAGAAACAAGCTCAACTCACATTGGCGTCAACCCTAGCTAGCTAGTTATTGTTCAAAGAGAAAGCCTACACAAATTGTAAAAAAAAAAAAAAAAAAAAGGAAAAAAAGAAGAGATAGCAAATCATAATCCATATATAAATATAAAAGTTAATTGATATAATAAATAAGAGTTAGCTAGGCCTAGCTAGACCTGAATATTCCGGTAACTTGTTTGAAATATAAGAGTGTTAAGCGAGAAAATCAGAGCCAAAGTGCACCAGCTTCTTTGAGGAGAGGGACCAATGTGCCATTGATGTGGCAAGCCATGAGGGTTTCAATGCCACCAAGGAACTTGCCACCAACAAACACTGCAGGGACAGGCTGTCGACGACCATCGGCGGCAAGCTGAAAGAGGACAGCTTGGATGTCAGGACCGGCGACATGGTGATCGAGCTCGATGATGGTGGGACCAACGCCGAGCCCGAAGAGGAGGCGCTTAGCCACAGTGCACATGCAACAGCCACTCATGCTGAAAAGGACTACTGCGTTGGTGGAAGCCAGCTGCCTCATTATCTCGTATTGATTGTCAAGCTTCATCGTTAAATTTGCTGCTGATGCCTCGCTCTCTATCCCAATGTTGCTTGCCATTCGAATCCCCGTTTTCTTTGCCACCTGCATCTTTGGGTTTGATCACAACAACAAAAATTAGTAGAAGAAGAAGAAGAAATGTGATGACTGATGAATGAAACTTGTAAAGGGAAATGAAGTAAAGAGTTTTTAAAGGTTGAAGAGAGGAAGGCGATGGTCAAAACTATTAATAAATGAGAGCAGAGGTGAAAAAGAGTGGGAAATGAAAGGTTTTTTTTTAGGTATTTTGAAAAGATAAAAAATACATTAATCCCTTAAAATACCATTTCTATTTAATTAAGCTCTTAAAATAGTTATTTTGTCTAATTAAATCTTTAAATTACTATATTTTATAAATTTATATTTGATACACTGAAAGAGAATATCATCTTATTAAAAATAAAATTTTATTTATTTATTTATTTTTAATTTTTTTTAAAAAGATGTTATATGTTATCTAGTTTACTGTATACTGTCAGTGCATCAAATATAAATATTTATTTTATTTAATTAAATCTCTATTTATCTAACATATTTTAATTATTTGTATATAAAATAAAAAGTTTAATTAAACAAAAACAATAATTTAAAGTTCAACTAATACAAAAAAAAATAAAGATTTATTTGAAAATTTTAAGAAAGTATAGGACTTTATTAGCATTTCATTCAAAACAAAAACAGTGATAATTGATTCTTATGACTTTTACATTGTGTGTATAACCATTCAAAATGGAACATTGGTGATATTTTTATAGAACCAAGAAATATAAAAAAAGAAAAAAACACCAAGAAAAATAATCAAGGATATGAAAAAAAAGGAATATCATCAAACTGTAGTAGTAGTAGTGTAGTACCCCGGCAAAACCTGACGGCCGGGGCTTGAGCTCTGCCAATTTTCTCTTCCAAGTGTGTACGGACAGCATTCAGTAACCCTTCCTCCTCTAATCATCCACCTTCCGAGGCATGCCTTCCTTCTTTGAATATATATATATATTATACTTGAGTTTGGATGGATTTTTTTTTTTTAATAATAAAGAAACCCTTTTAGATTTTTCAAACTATCACGCGACTGCAGTCAAACAATGAAGAAGATCAATATATATATATATATATATATATATATATATATATATATATATATATGGTGACAAAATCAAATATATGGTAAAACACATAAAAAAGATGAAAAAAATGGGGTTTACACTTTTCATGCAGAGCAGCAGCAGAGGAGAGAGATCAGATGATCAGAAATCCCAACAGAAAAAGATTCTTGTATGCTTAACTCATTCTCTCACGCCAATTTCAGACTCTTCAGAATGTAAACAAAAAACAAAAATTGTTTAAAAACTGAAAAAATTAAAAATTTATATTTAAGGAACTATAGTGTACCATTTGTTACAAGTTAGATTTAAGATTTTTAGAATTTAAAATTTATTTTTTATGAGGTGTTATATTAAAATTTACTGTTAATGTATTAGTGCATTAAATACAAACTCAAAAATTAATTAACCTTCAGTAAATAAGGAAGCAATATAAAGCTTTCTTTCCTTTTGTTTTAATGGGATAATAAAAAAAGGAAACCGACCAGCCGACAAGGAACGACTGAGACGCCGTCGTTGGGAGGGTAGTAAGTCGCTTTCCTTGTTCACAGTCGCAGGAGCGGGTTTGTCCATTGCTTACAGTAACGCCGTTAGATTATGCATGCCCTGCTATTTTAACCTCATCCCTATGATAAATATTTTCAAGCATTGTTATTTTTAGTTTTCTTTTTCAAATTTTAATCATGAATTTCAATTTTAAAAATAAAATATAGATATTTGATTAACGTGTGAGTTTATATTTAATGTATTGACAGTATATAAGTTTATATATTGTAAGTGAATAAAATGATGTCACTTCATTAAATTTTTTTAAAAAATAAATATAAATAATTTTATTTTTAATGAAGTGTAATCATCTGATTCACTAAAGTGTATTATACGTACACCTTCATTACATTAAATATAAATTCTTAATTGTAATTTAATCCTCATACTAATTTGCCCGGAGATCTTATATATATATATATATATTTTTGGAACATATAATTTCCCAAAACCAAAATAAAAATGTTTTCTCATTTAAAAAAAAAAAAAACAAAAAAACAAAGAAAGAAAGAAAGAAAGATTTACTGTTATATCTTATGCAATCCTCAGTAAAAGCACCAAGAATATTATATTGGAAAACAATCAAATGTAAAGTAATTTTTGATCCAACCTAGAAGAGCAAAGATTTTAATTTTTTTATCCTCAATAATTTTTTATCCTCAGTCATTTTTGCACCCAAGCCTTTTGCATGTCCCCTGCTCAAAAAGAACAGGACTCAAATCCCTCATCCCCAAATTATCAAATTTATGTTTTTTAATTTTTTGTCATTTAGAAACAAAAATAGTGTGGTGAATTATGCTCACTTTATTTTATTCATCGGAAAGATGTGTATATATACAAGTTATGTGTATCAAATCACTTGATTATAGCCATAAAAATAAACAGATTCTACATTCTAACCTAAAAAAGGACCTTACTTACGTAACGGTCCGTCACTTCCTCTTAGAATGACGGACAAATTTTAGCCACGAATTTTAATTAATCATGAAGTATTTTATTTGGATAAAATATTTAATCAATTTTAACTTGAAAAATTAGTGGTGATGATGTGTCCATGATTTCTCAAGAACAAAGGGTTTTCCCCTAAAAAAACAACTTATTAAAATTATACAAGCAGGTTTATTGCCAAAGAATCTGCTGTCAATGGAGAAATCTGGGGCAAAAGTCTTCTAGTCTAATAATAGAATAGTAGTAGCAAGAGTTCGTTTTTGGTATATTTATAAGAAGAGTTACGAGATTGTTAAATGTATCATTTTTAATTAGTTTTTATTTTTTTAATGTATTTTAAGGCTATGTGTCATTCTATTAACTCTACTTGTGAAAATTAAAATTTCCACTAACGAATTTGGAATTTAACTCAATTGGTTCATGCAACCACCATTAAAATAAAAGGTGGCATCTAGCAGGCTTAAAGTACGAATCTCAACATTTGCAACCATTTTCTATTATCAAATTACGTCCTCATTTGTATGTAAAAAAAAAAAATCCATTAACTATAAATGAAATATAATTCCTCATAATAATGAGTAAATAATGAGTTTCAAATGTCCATCAATCAAACCAGTAATTAAAATCACATCTATTAAGAATTTAAAAAGAAAAAACAATATTGTATCTAGAAATCATCAATAACAGTATGATGTTGAAAATTTTACTGCTTCTAACAGGCATAAAATTGAGAGCAGTACATATATACAAATGTATTTGAATCCAAAATCTGCTAATTAAGCTAGGTCCAAGGTAGCAATGGGAGATTTGAGGAAGGAATTACGAACCAAAAAAGAAACTAATAAATCATACCTGACGAATCATCTATCATTCCAATAGATCAAGAGTTACTTAATATCTGAAAATCCTGCCCCAAGCACCTCCTAAAGTGTAAGCAAAAAACTGATAAATTGGTCGGAAACAAGCCTTTAAAGGGTCCCTAAAGTAAACATTCCAACATGAATAAGATGTCTCGACATTGTTCTTTAGCTTTCCCCACAAATTCAAAACCCAGTTCTCATCTCTGGTAGCAAGAATAGCCGCTGATTGAAGATAAGCAGAGGCTGCAGACTTGACCAATCGATTCCTAATGATGATCTTGGAAGAATCGAATTCATTATTATTTCCTTCTTGAATTATTGATGAGCGGCAAGGTAATATTGATGAAGATGATGAACTCAAAATAAGGTCCTTCAAGCTTGTGTAACGGGGTTCATCGTCTTCGATTTCAGGGTCAGTAAAAGTCGATGAAGAGTTTCTAGTTAATTTCAATAAAGGAAGTTTTTGTAGCTTTTGCAAATCTGTTTTATCCATTATTAGCCATGAGAGGTTGATGTGGTAGACAATGTGGGCATTTTTAGCAGGAAAAGAGTCGTCCTCTAAGATCAAAGGTGACGGTTTTTTGTTTTCTCTTGGTTTTTCTTTACCTGTATGAACATGAAACAATGAAAAGAGGAAAGAAAACAAGGCAGCTTCGGATTGTTAGTTTGTTTGATGTTTTTTTTTTTTTTTTTTGCCATAGAAAGAGATCAAAAATATTTTATGTTGGTAACAACCTTTTCTTAGTCAATCCTTCTTTGTAGGAAATTGACACGGACAACTTGACAATATTGGTTGCTTTTTAGAGCTTGCATTTTTTCTCAACATAAACATGCAAAAATTTTAAGAAAGCCCCAATGTTTTTTTTTTTCCTTTTAATGAACTAATGGAGAAATATTCTCTTTCAATGCTTAATCACTAGGAAATTAGAGGTTTTTTTATTTGAATATTGATAAAAAAAATTATTGATCAAATTACCTATATTTCAGAATTATTTATCAAAATGCGCATAAAAAAATACCAAAGAAAATCGTCATATCATATGGTAACTTCCCTTCATGGTTTTGAAATTTTTTTGAAAAAACAATGGTTAGAAGTCGCCATATGATATGACGACTTCTGACCTTTGTTTTTCAAATTTTTTTTACAAATTTAGTTCAGAAGTCGCCATATGATATGGCGACTTCCGAACTATTTTTTTAAAAAAATTTTAAAATTATAACCATTTTAAAACGGTAAAAAAAAAAATAAAAAAATACAAAGAAAGTCGCCATATCTTATGGCGACTTTCCTTGTACTATATCAAATTTTTTTTTTTTTAAATGATATGGAAGTCGCCATTTCAAATGGCGACTTCCATACCATTATAATATATATAATATTATATATATTAAATATTTATATATGTAATATATATTTTAAATATTAAATTAAAAATTAAAATTATATAGTTTATAATTTTAAAAAATAAAAAATTTTAAATTTTAAATTAAAAAAATAACAATTTACAAAAATTGTTAAAAATATTGATGATTTATCGTAGTATCAATCGGATTCTTTCAACTCGTATTCGTAATGAAATGAACCTCCGGGAGAAAGACCAACCAAAGCATTATGGATTATGTAGGAATAAATGTCATAGCTAGACCTATCCACGGGCCGGGTAGCCCGCCCGGATCGTATTGGGCCGGGCTTGGACAAGTGTTTTTGTAATTCGGGCCGACCTCGCCTAACACGAATTACTATTTATTAAATAAAAAATAGTTTTTATTTAAATTTAATTATAAAATATATATTTAATATTTTTTGAATAGTGAAACAGACTTTCGGGTCGGCCCAATCCCGGCCCGAAATGGGCTTGGACAAGGAAAATAAAAAAAATTCAGGACTCGGCCCGACCAGGCCCATGGACACCTCTAGTTATAGCCGTCGAAAATGTCCTTATCAATCTTGTACATCGGGAGAGAGTTCGCATCAATAATAACACCGTTATACATACAGTTATTGTATACATAGCATTAAAAAATATATAAATTATATACATACAGTTAGATCTGACAATTTGTGTATTCGTGTTGTGTTCGTGTATTTTGTCGTATCATAATCATGTTTAAGGTTATATAAACTTTGATACATTAATAATTCGTATTATATAGATATTGAGACGTTCGTGTATTCATGTTCGTGTTATTTTTTCGTGTCGTGTCGTGTTCGTGTTCGTGTCGTGTTTTTAGTTATTTTTTCCTTGTGGTTTTCGTGTCGTGTAATCATGTCGTGTCCAATATTATTAGGTCTACATACAGTTAAAAATATATATAAATTGTATTAAAAAATTTTATATAATTTATATAAATTATTTTTTAAATTTTTTATTTAAAATTTATTAAATTTATATTTTTTTAAATTTTAAATTATATAATTTTTATTTTATTATTTATTATTTAAAATATATAATATATATAAATATATATTATATATATAAATATTTAATATATATAATATACATATTATATATATATATATAATAGTTGGATAGTACAAGATTGATAAGGACATTTTCGACGGCTATAACTACAGGTGTCCATGGGCCGGGTCGGGCCAAGTCCCGAATTTTTTTTTTTATTTCCTTTGTCCAAGCCCATTTCGGGCCGGAACTAGGCCGACTCGAAAGCCCGTTTCACTATTCAAAAAATATTAAATATATATTTTTATATATTTTATAATTAAATTTAAGTGAAAAATATTTTTTATTTAATAAAAAATAAAAAATAGTAACTCAGGAATTACAAAAACACTTGCCCAAGCCCGGCCTAATACGATCTGGACGGGCTACCCGGCCCATGGATAGGTCTAGCTATGACATTCATTCCTACATAATCCACAATGCTTTGGTTGGTCTTTCTCTCGGAGGTCCATTCCATTACGAATACGAGTTGAAAGAATCCGATTGATATTACGATAAATCATCAATACTTTTAACAATTTTTGTAAATTGTTATTTTTTTAATTTTTATTTAAAATTTATAAATTTTTATCTTTTAAAATTATAAACTATATAATTTTTATTTTTAATTTTATTATTTAATATTTAATAAATATTATATATATATAAATATTTAATATATATATAATATATAATATATATATATATATAATGGTAAGGAAGTTGCCATTTCAAAGGGAGACTTCCATACCATTTCAACAAAAAAAAAAAAATGATATAGTACAAGGGAAGTCGCCATATGATATGGCGACTTCTTTTGTATTTTTTTTTTTTTTTATCGTTTTAAAACGGTTATAATTTTAAAATTTTAAAAAAAAAATAGTTCGGAGGTCGCCATATGAAAAACAAAGGTCAAAAGTCACCATATCATATGGCGACTTCTGACCTAAGTTTTTCAATTTTTTTTTTAAACCATGAAGGAAAGTTGCCATATGATATGACAACTTCTCTTGGTATTTTTTTTAAGCGTATTTTGGTAAATAATTTTGAAATATAAGTAGTTTGATCAATAATTTTTTTTATCAGTATTCAAATAAAAAAACCGAAATTAGATGAATTATATATGAAGCAAGGTTTTTTTAAGTTGATCAAGGGTGAAAGAAAAGAAACGGGTGGCCCTTAATTTTTTTTTTTTTAATGAAATTACATGTAAATTTGAGGCTTAAAAAAGTTTTAAAATCTCCTCTTATCATTGAGATAAAGCCTCCTTGGCTTAATTTTGACTTTTTGAAGTTCACAATAATATATGTATGTAATAAATTGTCAATGCCTTTTCTTTCATTGTCTCCAATGATGTAAGAGAAAGGAGGTTTAGGGTTCAAAATTTATTTTAGTCTATATCTTAAAGGGAGTGCTTAATTAATTTGTAAGCTAGCATATCAATTATATATAAAAACTAATTAGTAATTGTAAAATCTGTACCAAATGTAAGCATATATTTTTGTTAGGCTTTGAAATACAAATTATTTATATTAACTGTATAAAAAAAAAATTCTATATACTTCCATTTTTTTTTCTAGTATTTGAAAATGATTTACTGAGAACTTTCAACAATTTTATTTAGTATATGTTAACTAATAGATATAAATTAGATTTGATAATTTTGAACATGATACAAAAAAATAATTAAAACACGAGACAAAATTCGATAAGAATATACAAACGTGTCAAAATATATATAACACAAATTATTAACATGATAAAATTTATATAAATATATAACATTTTAAACACGATTATAACACGTAAAATAATAAAAAAACGATAAAAATACACAAATTATCAAGTCTAATATAAATTACTACTAGTATGTTAGCACCGGCTTCACCCGGGGATGTTTTGTTTTAATATTTTATAAAAAATATTTTTTTAAAAATATAAAAATAGTATTACTAATTCACTAATAATTACTTTATATTTATTTTAAAAATTATGTTAAAAGTAATTATCCATAAATTATATAATTTAAATGTATTTGAAAATTTTATATTTTATTACGTAATGTATATTGAATTAATAATTTTATTTTTCATATTTTTTACTTTTTAAAATGATTTATTCAATTAATAATTTTAATAATTTTAATTTTTTGAAATTTTATTATATTTATTTATAAAAATAATTAATTCATAATTTAAATTCATGCAAAAAAATAAAATTAAATAGACAAAATAAAAATATAAAGAATAAGTTTTGAACATGATATTTATATTAATATATAACAAATGCAAATGCAATAATCCAATTCTAAAGTCAATAAACTTAGAGTTTAAATTGAATTATTATGACAAATTATATAAAATATCCCCAATTGAGGACAACTTTTAAAGTAAGGTATAGATGTCTAACATTATTTAATTTAATCTAGACAAACAATAACTCTCAATCATTATACGACACGTAATACACATTAGGAGTTATTTGAATAGTATAAATTAGACTTGGCAATTTCGGATACAACATGATTATACGAAACGAATACAACATGAAAAAATAATTAAAACACGACACGAAAAATAACACGAACACGTTACGAAAACACGAAAGTATCAAAATCTACATAAAACGAATTATTAACATGTCAAAATTTATATAAATATATAATACCTTGAAAATGATTATGACACGAAAAAGTAACACACGTTCGTTTATTTGTGTTGTGTTCATATTATTTTTCGTATCATATCGTGTTTTAATTTTTTTCTATGTGTTCGTGTCGTATAATCATGTTATATCCAAAATTGTCATGTCTAATTGACATTATTTAAATAACTTTCAATTTTGTGTAATGTGTTGTATGGTGATTGAGAGTTATTAATTATTTAGATTAAATTTGGTAATTTTAGACATCTATATCTTACTTTAAAAGTTATCCTCATATAGGGATATTTTATATAATTTGTCATAGTGATTCAATTTAAACTCTGAAACACAAAAAAATAACACGAACACGACACGAATAGATAAATTTTTATTTTTCTCACTTTCTCACCATTTTTTAAAAAAAGAAAAAAGAAAAATGGAGTTGAATTGACAATTGTCAATTGATGGTCCAATTCTTTGGGTAACTTTAATATAGTGTATATAGATGGTATTTTAAGAAAAAAAAAAAAAAAAAAAAGAAGATAAAAGGCCTAGTGAGCTAGCCTGTGTGGTTTTTCTGGGTCATGGGCTCATGGCTAGATTCACCTCTCACTGGAGTACATTAAAGTTCCATAGAGATTGGATATCAGTCCTGGGCTTTAGTTTTCTATCTGATTGACTCAATCTGGGGCTTGGCAAATATAATTATTTTGATTTGCAATTCGATGTTCAAATGCAAATTGGAAGTCAATTCACAATTTCACATGGGTCTTTAGCTTCTTTTTTTTTTCAAAGCAAAGAGGGTCTGAAACCTGGATTCATGTCGGCCATGAGTGGAAATATTTTCAATCAAGCTTTTAAATTGATGGATCCACAACAAGTTCCCTTTTCCAGAAACAACGATTTAGCAATTGCTGCACCCTTTATCAAACTCAAAAAAAATGCATTGCTTATTAAGTTGTTTAGAATATAATTTAAAGAAAAAATCTATCTTAAAGTGGCTTGCCTTGTCCAGAAGGGATCTTCTTTATCAAAAATCTTGAGCTTTTGGCACAAAGAGAGGAGGAAAAGTATTTAAAAGGAAGTAATGAAAGCTCCTTGATATTGACAGTAGGAATTATCCAGAATCTAATCATAAAACTAAGGAAAGCAGTACTAACATAGTAGTGGGTAGGTTGAGAAAGTAGGAAAAGAAAAAAAATAAAAATAGGAATCAACTTTGAGCAAGTGTTTGAAACTTATACTTTTCAGAACTTTTAGACATGGAAATTATATAATAGAGATTGAAATTTAGACCTGTTCAAGATCGGACGAGTGAATTATTATACAATAGAGATTGAAATTTAGATTTGTTCAAGGTTGGATTACTCGTCCGATCGACAGTCCCAAATCGATTTGGGACGGACTTATGATAGATTTTTTCAATGCGGATTCGTTTTGTCTGATCAAGATTATTATTTAATAAATAAAATATTTTTTAAATTTAATTATAAAAATATATAAATTAATATAATTTTTTTTAATATTTTAACATTTTATAAATAGTAAAACGAGTTTTCTTTTGGATTTGCCAAATCAAATCCAATCTTAAACAAATAAATTTTTTTTGTTAGTTTGGCCCAACCCAACACATGAACGGATTTATTCAAATCATTGTCGTTGATATATTATTTACATTTCTATATTCCTACCTTTAAAATGTTGAACACCACAAACATATAACTTAGTTATCTCATGAAATAAATCAAGTTGTTGAATTGATTCTCAACACAATTAGCCGCCATTCATTGCATGATTAAAATCCATAAAATGAAAATTTTATGTATATAGTAAAAAAATTATTATAATACTTATATTCTTGGAATCGAATTTTTCTTCTAGGGGTTAAGAATCAATTAATAGTAGAGAATATTAGACCAACAAGAAATAGTAGAGGGGAATCAAAAGAGAAATTGAAGAATAGGAGAAGACATAATATTAAATGGATAAATTTAGAGTAAGATTGTGGGGTGGTAGGATTGCCATTTGCCATAGGTAATAGGCCTAAAAGAACAGAAAAGAAAGTTGTCAAAGCCCATGTAAACAAAGCTTTGTTTGGTTCCATTTCTCTTTTGCTCAGCTACATGCATGTGTCACGATCTGTGCGAGCGGTTGCATGATTCGTTAGGCTAAAATTTTGAATCCGTGACATATGCATGTGCTAAGCAAATTTTATTGAGAATGACCCATAATTGTGTTGAAGAATCTCTTCAAGAGACACCTAAATTCATAAAATTTTACCATGTAAATTAATATACTTTTAAGTCTAGATGAACTACATATAAATATATAACATTTTGAAATGAAAAGAAATATTCCTACATATATATCAAGAAATGATTTTGGATTTTTTTCCTTTTATTTTGAATTGTAAAATTATTTCTTTATATTTGAGACTTACAAAGGTTAAAGTTAAATCTTAATTATTGAAATTAAAAATTCAATACTCTAACAACGATCAACGAATTATTGCTTGCAAGTGTAACATGTATATGGCTTGATGAAATTATTTTTGGGTTTTTAACAAACCATTAATGATGTTTTCTTAAGCCTTTAAGATCGATTGACCCCACTTTATTTTGGAAGTGCTTAGCAACTCTGAGTGGCTCTATAATTTCAGAGAACAATACAAGGCAAAAGTTTCTTTAATTCCCATTCCTCTTCCCTTTCATAGTATTAGCGTAGAAGACAAAAGCAAAAAATCATTTATGTATTTTTCATGATAGTGTGTTTGTAGGGCAAATGAAAGAGACATGATTTCTTTTTTATAAGAGTTTTTGGACTGAAACTTAACTTCAACCCAAGACTTTAGCATTATGTTTGGTAGGAACGAAGTAAAATAAAAAGAAAGAAAAAAAGTAAAAAAAAAAAAAAGTTATTTTTTTAATTATGTTTGGTATAAAGATGGAAAATAAAAAGAAGGAAGAGATTAAGGATAAAGTTATAAATAAATTTATTAATTTAAATTTAATGAGTATTTTATTTCTCACGTTAAAATTATTGGATTTGGAGGTATGGGAAAAATGCAAATTCATTCATTTTTTCGTTTCTCTTATTTTCTTCCTGCTAAACAAATAAAATAGCGGAAAGAAAATAATTTTTCCTTCCTCTTTTCTTTTTATCAAACGCAGTGTAAAAATCAATACCAATTGCTAATAAAATAATGATGAAGAAAGGGAATCTGAGACTATGCTATTTCTTCCAATAGCTAAAGTTCAAAAATGCAAAATCCAACTTGTCAATATTTGCATTTAAAGTAGGATCAAGACCCATCAATTGATTTTTCACAAATAACTAATTTTGACAATCAATATTGCAGAATAATAATTTCCACATGCATGTTTAATAACAAAGATATATAAACTCTTTTTGATTAGTTTATGCAATTATTAATCTTCCTATGATCTCATCTTAAGGAAAAAAGTGATAACAATTTTCAAACTTAGCTTAAACACTCAAAGTTGACTGATATTAGTATTTTATTACTCACAATTCAAATATTTATTGCATTGGTTATCCAGATTCTTCTTCTGATCCTTCTTCTTCTTTTTTTTTTAATATTTTTCTGCTGTTTTTTCTTTCTTTTCTTTTGACCCAAATGATGATTATAATAATAAAATATATTTGTGCACATGTGGATTTAGGGGGATGATAATGTTGTTGACCAAATATTAAACCATGGGTCACTTAATTTGTTATAATCTGATTTAAACAAATCAATTTTTAAAATTTTTAAAACGATTAATTATATTAATATACTTGATTAAATAATAAATATATATATAATTTTATTTTTTAATATATGTTTTCATCCTAATAAAGACGTATAATCCTTTTCCAATGTAAATAAATAAGAACTATATATCAATACGGCTTTATACTAATTAAGAGCCCTTTGATGGAGCCCTTCTTTAAATAAAAATTATAGAGTACATGTTCCATGTGAAAATTGAAAATTAATAAAACTAATATTAGTAAAATTAATTTAAATATTTAAACATTGTCTTTTGCTCATCCAAACCAAAATATATAACTCCAATTTTTGTAGTTTCTTTATCCTCACTCCTCAGCTCAGACGGTGCAATATTGTCGTCATTACTAAATTATAGTCTGCATCTTTATCTCTTGATGTTTAGATTTATTGGTTCTATTCATCGAACTATCAGCTTGAAATTTCAAAAGACTGAGATTTATTGTTTCAATAATATATTGACTCAACTCTAAAGAATTAATTTAAACTTCGTGAACTTTAATTAAATCTTTGGTCTCAAATATAAATAGTCGTTTTCATTATATTGAAATCTTAATTAAAAATATTAGATTCGATTTTTTAAGAAAACATTTTGAAAATAAAATTTTGAATATAAAAAAATATGTTCTTAAAATCGCTGGAGATAGGAATTACCTGTAGATAAAATCTGATGCAATTATCATTGCTTCAATTTATGAGCAAACAAGTTGTAATTACTAGTTTTAGAAACTTAATTGGAGGCAGAAAATGCTTCAACAATCATGAGTTTATGCTCAGAATCAGAAAAACGTCAGGTGAATACAAATTAAAGGCCTTAATGAAAGCCTTCCATATATTTAAGCAATGCAGTTACAAATCTCAATCAATTTTTTTTATTTTCTTTTTTTCAGTTTACTTTGAAGCTCATACAGTTTCTGGGTTTTGTCATTTCTAGGTAGTAGGGTAGCCTGCTGCTAATCTTGCTAAGAAGAAGGTTTGAAGCTTTCGGATTCTGTGTCAGAGAAATAATGCAGTTCAGAAGAACTTAAATTAGCATAGCACGTTTAACTGGTGCAAATTATCTGAGCGCTTTCTTTCTTTTCTTTTTCTTTTTTCTTACTTTTTCAAATCAAACAAAAATTGGATAATTTTCAACCACAAATTTGGACTGCTTCAACTTCAATTTCAAGCCTGTAACATCAACTGGACAAATTTCCACTGTTGAGTTTGAAAGATATATATACATATATATATACTTACTAAAGTTTATCTCACTGGATGAAAATTTTGTATTTTCAAAAGGAAATTATTGTATATTAAAAGAAATAATATATAAAAAAAATATGTGAGATAGTTTTTAAATGAGTAGTTATTTTATTTAAATTAAAAGATATTTTTATAAAAAAATTAAAAAATATTAAAAATGGTGAGTAATTTGTTAGTGGGTAATTACTTTTATAAATTAGAAAACTTAAATATTTTTAATTTAATTTAATTTTTATGTAATTTTTTTAATCGAGTTAATATACTCATTACACCAATTCAATCAAACACTTATAATTAATATATATATATATATATATATGAAAAGGTTAAGAATGTCATTTCTCCTATTTTTGAAAAGAGATTCCTGCATTAAAATTTAAGGATAAGTATGTATTCAATGTAATCAATGCCATAAATGCTAGATTAATTACTTCACAGATATAATTTATCTATATGTTTCGTATTTTATATTTTTTTATGTCACTCGTATAAATATAATAAAATAAAAATTATTAAATGTGTCAAAATTTTAAACATGAATATGATAAATATATTACACGTGTCGTATTAATCATATTTAAACGTACCGTATCATATTTATTATATTATTTTAATATTATATCTAAAATTATGATGGATATAGGCACCGGTTAAAGATTATTTATTTATCTTTTTAAATTTTTTTTACATTTAATACATTATTTTTATTGAATTTTAAAAAAAATATATGCATTATTATTATTTTTTTTATATATCACCTTAATTAATACCACTAAACATTGATTAATATTTTTCAATTATGATCTATTACTTTCATTAAGCGTTCAATTAAAAAAAAAAACTAATTAAAAACAAAATTAATACTAACATTGTCAAAAGTATGCCAATAAAGTAGCAGCAGAATATGTGCTTTCTTTCAGTGATAGTAATATTAAATTTGTATATAGGTAGTTGAATGTTCCAAACTGCAATATATTTCAGCCTAAATCATGGCATTGGCAGGTAATTCATTGCTTTCCTTAATTCATTTTGAAATTGAAAAAAAAAAAAAAATTAAAATCGATCTGATAAGCTGGCGCCTATAAACATTTGATTAAGAATAATTAAAATATTATTTCAAAATAAAACATTAATTACAAAAAGTTTTAAATTTAAATATAATTTTAATTAATATTATTAAACATTAATTAACATATTTTTTCGTAAAAATAAAAATCCACGTTAAGCACACCTCAAAGTTGGTAGACTCTTGACTTTGGCTGGATTGTTCCTGGATTGGATAATTCGTATATATTTATCATATTTTTTTTATCATAATCATATTTAAAATATTTTATATTTATATAAATTTTGATGTGTTAATAATTTATATTATAATATTTGACATGTTTATATATTTATATATTGTTCATATTTTAATTATTTTTTTATATTATATAATTATTTCATATCTAATATTATCAAATTTAACTTGTCCCAATACATTATCCTTCCTGTTTTCCCTCATTTTCTCATTGCTTCACTCCCTCTCTTCTCTCTATTTTATAGGAAAACACAAACAACAAAAAAAAAAAACCAAACCCCCACTCTTTCATTTCACTCCCTCTTTCTTTCTCTTTCCTATATAAAACATTTCATTTGGAAAATAAGTTAATCTTGGTGTGTTTGGATAACTAGAAAATTGAAGTAATTTACTAAGTCCTTTTAACCTTGTATAACAAAGAAAATGGAAGGAGGGATACATACAGGCACTGATGTCTCAGCTTTCAGGGAATGTTTCTCTCTAACATGGAGAAATCCTTATGTTCTTCGCCTTGCTTTCTCTGCTGGGATTGGTGGCCTTCTTTTTGGCTACGACACTGGTAGATTTTCTTCTATATCATAATCTTTCTCTTACTTATTTATACATCTGTTTGATTCTTTTTTCTTTCTAAGTTTTGGGTCTCAAAAAATTTTTGCTTGGTATTGCAGGTGTGATATCAGGTGCTCTCCTTTATATCAGAGATGATTTCAAGTCTGTGGATAGAAAGACTGTTTTACAGGTGACATAATATGTAGTTTACATTTTTGCTTGTATTTTCATCTTAGGATTTTTTGGTGTAAATATTTCCGGGTTCTTGCCTAAATTATTTCTTGGTGAATCCATCCATTTTTGGACAATGGTTGTCCCTTTAATCTCTGTGAAACTCTCTAGCTAAGTACAAGTCTTTGGGGCCTTTGGTGTAAAGTCTTTATCCCAAGCTTGTTTTTTCTGATTTTGGAAAACTGTTTGATGTCAAAGTTTTCTTGGATTTTATCAGAAATCTTATTTTTTTATAGTCATTTGTCTTTTCAAATCAATAACTGTTGAACCTTTTGAACAGATTTCTGTAGTTTGGAAATTGTATTGACCTTAATTCTATGAAATCCAATTTTTAAGTTTTACAAGGCATTTATTATTTCTTCTGTTTTTGTTCATTAACAGTTAAATTTGTTTTAAGGTTACCAAACTTGTATTTAACTGGACATTTGGCAAGGAATTAATGATAAAAATAGGTCCATAATTGAGTGCCTAACTTGTTTCCTTATCCCTTGAAAAAAAAGAAATGAGTAATTTTTGAAATAAAATCATGCACGACCCAACTGAATTAAATGAAATTAAATGATCGGATGATTGATTCAAGGAATTAAAAGGCTAGAATTCGAGTAATATCTAATTTCTAACAATTGAAAGAAAAAAAAAAGGTGGATTAAGTATTGAAAAAGTTCACTTGTATATAAAATTAAAAAGGAAAATGATTTGGGCTGTTTGAGATTGGGCTTTGTTCAATACAAAGTTGAGCGAAGACTTTGGAATTTTCTTTAGACCCAGACACACTCTTTTGTTTCTTCCTTTTCACAAGATAAAATTCTGCAATGCTATTAAAATTTTCCGAATTGTAAAACTTGAAATTAAAACAATTTATTATTATCTGGGAAATTGTTCAAACCCTGAGGCAACTTAGCAAAAACATGTGAAGTAACAAATTCTGGGTCCTCCATCTCCATGTAGCAAGTAACTTACTAATCCCTAAGCTACTAAAACTATTCTGATTACAAGGCCAATTTGTGGATATATATTATATATTATATATATATATATATATAAACAGGAGAGCATAGTGAGCATGGCAGTTGCTGGAGCCATCATTGGAGCTGCAATTGGTGGGTGGATGAATGATCGATATGGAAGGAGAAGCACAATTCTCACTGCTGATTTCCTGTTTTTTATTGGAGCTGTTGTCATGGCCTCTGCTCCTGACGCTGCTCTTCTTATTGTTGGCCGAGTTTTTGTTGGATTTGGCGTTGGAATGGCATCAATGACAGCTCCTCTTTATATTTCAGAAACATCCCCAGCCAAAATCCGTGGTGCTCTTGTTAGTACCAATGGATTCCTTATTACTGGTGGCCAGTTCCTCTCTTACCTTATCAACTTGGCTTTTACTAGGGTAAGCTTGCAAAACATGTTAGCAACAAATTATGGCTAAAGAAAAAGGAAAAAAAAAAAACCTGAATAGATGTTTTTTTGTTCAGGCACCAGGGACATGGAGGTGGATGCTTGGAGTTGCAGGACTTCCAGCACTTTTGCAGTTCATTCTAATGTTTCTTCTTCCAGAATCACCCCGTTGGCTTTACCGCAAGGTTCCTGATCATATTCCCAAAAACTGTAACTGTTGTTGATTAATTTAGTAGTCCCAAAATGTTCATGTATTGATTCTTTTGTCTTCTTAAAAAACAGGGAAGAGAAGAAGAAGCCAAAGTCATTTTGAGGAAAATTTACCCAGCTGATGAAGTTGAACAAGAAATTCAAGATTTAAAAGAATCCATTGAGGCAGAGATTAGGGAAGAAGGATCTTCTGAAAAAATTAACCTCATCAAAATGTTGAAAACCAAAACAGTGAGGAGAGGTCTTACAGCTGGTGTAGGACTCCAAGTTTTCCAACAATTTGTTGGCATAAACACAGTCATGTATTACAGTCCAACCATAGTTCAGTTAGCTGGTTTTGCCTCTAATCGAACAGCTCTCCTCCTTTCCCTTGTCACCGCTGGCCTCAATGCCTTAGGCTCCATTGTCAGCATATACTTCATTGACAGGACAGGGAGGAAGAAGCTGCTAATAATTAGTTTGTTTGGAGTCGTAATTTCACTTGCTGTTTTATCAGGAGTTTTTCATCAGACCACAACCCACTCTCCAATGGTTAGCCAGGTTGAAACATCTCACTTTTCAAATTACACATGTCCTGATTATAGTTCAGCTGCAAACTCTGGTTCTTGGGATTGCATGAAGTGTTTGAAAGCTTCATCTCCAGATTGTGGGTTCTGTGCTTCACCAACAAACAAGGTAAAACATGCATTAATATGAAAACCAAAAACCCAAACAAAAGTTTTTGATAAAAGTCACATTTTTGTTTTCTTTCCTTAAATTAGTTGATTGTTTATTGTAGCTGCTGCCAGGAGCATGTTTGATTTCAAATGACACAGTGAAAGATAGCTGCCATGAAGAAAGTAGGCTATGGTACACAAGGGGATGTCCAAGCAAATATGGATGGCTTGCGCTGATCGGTCTTGCTCTCTACATCATATTCTTCTCCCCTGGAATGGGAACTGTCCCATGGATAGTTAACTCTGAGATTTATCCACTCAGGTTCAGAGGTGTATGTGGTGGAATTGCTGCAACTGCTAACTGGATCTCGAATCTAATTGTGGCTCAGTCCTTTTTATCACTTACAGAAGCGATAGGAACTTCTTGGACATTCCTAATATTTGGAGTCATTTCTGTGGTGGCTTTACTCTTTGTAATTATCTATGTGCCGGAAACAAAGGGGCTGCCTATCGAGGAGATTGAGAAGATGTTGGAAGGTAGAGCTTTACACTTCAAGTTCTGGGAGAAAAGTTACAAACCGCAAGAAAAGAGCCAAGCAGCAGTGTGAACAAAAACCAGGGGGAGAATGCTGAAGTCAGTATAAACCAAACCCTGAAAAATTGAACATTGCATTTAGCAAGAGCTGAATTAATTTGATAATCAAAGCTACTTTTTTCTTCTTCTCTTTTTCTCTACAAAATCTCCCGTTCTCTACAGGAAACAATGCAGAAAAACTAATTTCAGTGTGATAAAACCTGTTTCTACAGGCTGGTCTATTCCCAGAAAGTTGGAGAAGTTATCTCAATTTTTTCTAAAGCTAATATATAATCTAATAATGAACACCCCAACATGCACTCCATGTGAACGCATTTCATAGATCACATTACAAGCTTAAAAGAAACATCATGCTAGAAAAACATGTCATCTCACTTGATGTGCTTGGTGAATTAGAGAAGTGGTTTCCAAGGCCACTCCATCAATGAACGGCCCACTGCATTACACTATAGTGTCAAACAAAAAGGTAGGGAAAAAAGACAAGATACAAAAAGAATTTATTTCATGTAGGTGTTTTTATCTTATAATTCAACAATTTATACACTTCCATTGTGCGGAGGACCAAAATAAATGCATTACTGCAGATTGTCAGATAACAAGAATTAAGAAGATAACCAATGGATTCCAGCACATATAGTCACGTCTTTACTCATCGAAGAGGATTACTAAGCAAAAGAAATCAAAGTTTTTTAACATAATAAATTACTAAGAGTCTAAATGGTTGATGAACAATTCGATTTTTATTCGTTTATCATGTTAAATAAACGATTATAAACATAATTTTAAGGTTCGTTTATTCAAACGAACCGAATTCGAATAAAATATGTTCAATTCATTTATGTTCACGAACAAACTCGTTTATAAATCATTTAAAATTCGTTTAATAGATTGTTTAAAACTCGTTTATTGTTCGATTATAATATAATTAATAATAATATTATTATTATTATTATTTGTATTTTATTTTATTTTATTTACTTATATTATAATTAATATAATTTATGTTTTATTATTTTATATTTAATAATAACTTAAATTTAATTACATTTGTATTTTATTATTTTATATTTAATAATTACTTAAAATTTATTTATTTGTTAGTTAAATTTGTTTGTTTATTGTTCATGAACATATTTTTAATTGTTTGCAAATATGTTCAATTATATGTTCATTTAATGTTCACGCGAACAAGTTCATTTAATTTAAATGAACGAACACGAACACACTCAATTTTAAATGAACAAAACTAGAACACAATTTTAAAATTTTTAACGAACACAAATCGAAAACAAACAAATTCAAAATAAAAATAAAAATAAATATGAATATGAACAAAAATTTGTTCGTTCAACCACGATTCATTTACAGTCCTAAAAATTACCCATGCAAAGAAGTGGGCAAGTGGCCTAGATATGAGTTTGAACTTTGATCGACTAAGGTTTTGTTTAGCATTGCTTATGGCACAGTTTTTGAGGTTAAAAGCTGTTTTTCACCGCAAACACAATGCTACACAGATAAAAAAATTGGCTTCTGCTGTTGAAACCATGGTTTGAAAAGCCAAAAAATATAGCTTTTGGGTTTAAAAGCTGACTTTTGGATAAAATAACTTTATTATCCTTACATCTCTACATTTTTATTATTTTAAACATATTTTTTTTTGACATTTCAATTTTCTACAATACTTTTTCACAGTAATGCTAAAGACTTAAAAATTTTTAAATCATAATTTTTTATCATATTTTTTAAACACATTTTTTTCAACACAAATTTTTTCAACAATGCTAAACTCACTTGGGCGGTGGCTAGAAAGTACAAATCTACAACTTGATCAAGTTGATTGGACTTAACCCATCCCATTATAGAAACAGGCCAACAGCCCCAGCAGCCCTATTACCCCACTTCTCAATTAGCTTTCCCTCCCCACCACCACCAAGAAAAACAAAATATATATATATATATATATATATATATATATATATATATATATATTACCCATGAAGAGCCAAAGAAAGAAAAACTAATAACCCCAAGAGTGAGATAGAGATTTTTCTCTCGTAGTTAATATTTTTGTTTTCCATGTTGGCTAAGATGTATAAAATTCCTCACATGGTTAGTGATTCGGCCTCGAATATGACAAATCAAACATATGGTTACAAAAATAAAAAGTCAAATATTGTAAGAGCTAGAAAAACCCAGAAGAAAAAAATCTTCAAACTATTAAGTTCACAGTTTTATGGAATCTTATTAGCATATTTTCATGCAAAACGAAATTTAAACAGAGAAGCCTACAAACTAGTGATTGGTCAAAACATCAGAAATAAAAACCTGTTAATCAACTTATCTAAGTTTTAAGTTTGTAGCCCCCAAAAGGAATATTACTCCCCCACGCCATCTACTACACATTAAACAAATAATTTTGGCTTATAGTTGGGTCCAATTTTGATTTAATCAAGTTGGATCTCTATCCGTGCAATATTTAGTGGACTCACAGTTGCCCAACAGTTCTAAATTTAAGAGACATCTGATCTACACCTGTCCAGTTCAGAAACTCCCAACAGAGTCACAATCAAGTATAAATAACTGAAATAAAAGTTGATCTGAGGTATTTTTCCTGATTATCTTCTGAACTTAAATATCGAAGCACGTTCTGGGGACATACTTTCGATACCCTTTAACAGTGTTATATTTTTGTAGACTTTACCAACTTTCACCAGATAAATCCAAGAACTCATTCACTCAACCACCAAAAGAAACCACAACAATATATATTTATATATCTAAGTTATATTCCTTTACAACTCTCAAATCATGATTTTTGAAATAAAAAGTGGACAAGAATGTTGCATTCTTTGACAGCAAAAGCAAAGACCTAAAAGACTAAATAAGAGTGAGAGTCAAAGAGCTATAGCCACTTAAAAGTTTGTGGGTGAGTTAATTAATTGGTCTTTCCCATAATAGGGGAGCTATGTCTGGTTTACCGCTTACCAATCTTTCTCAAAATAGAAAGTTCCTTTAGGGTTTAAAGTTGTTAAGTTCTTGTTTGAAAGAGATATGTTGAAATGAAGATCATCACGTTTTCCCCTCCATATCCAATAAGCCCTTTGAAAATTACTACAAGCAGAAATCATGTCGCTTCTGGGAATAATTGTTGCCTTCTGTATAAGTTGCAAGAAACTTCATTTTCTAAGGAGAGGGCACTAACAAATACTACTCCCTCCCATAAATAATGTCTGGTTTGACTTTTTTTTTTTGATTATTGATATTTTAAATATTTTATTCAATTGAATTTTTATAAAAATATATTTGAAGGGTTAATATGAATTTGATTATTCTTTTTAAAATAGTTCAGTTTAGTAAAAAGTAAGTGAATAGGTCAATGGCAATTTTCAGTATATTTAAAGGGTTAGATTTGCATATATATATATATATATATATATATATATATATATATATATATATATCTTCAGCTTGTGGTCATTGTATAATTTAGATTCTTAGAAGGAAACCCCAAATATTATTTACATGTGAAAAAGAACTGTTCATGGGTCAAATTGGGTCGTTGTCAGAATTTTTTAATTTTTTTTATTTAAGTTCGTATCGATTTAAAAGTTCATTTCATTGTTAAAAAAATTAAAAAATTATATTTATATATTTTATAATTAAATTTAAATAATTTTATTTAATAAATAATAATTTCGGATGAACTAATTCAAATTATAATTTTTTTTATCCAAACTCAAACAATTTAAATTAAACTTGTCTGACCGGACAAATAGTCCGATTCTTGAACAAGAGTGAATAATTGATAGGCAACTTAATTCTTTGTACAAAGAAAAACAAAGAGGAAACTGGATAGTTAATTTTAGGGTAGTAGCCCTAGCCCCTCCCTCCCTAGAAATGGCAAATTGATTACAGCCACAATAATTTTAATTTGGGCCACCCTCCTCTCTGTATGTATACCTTATAAAATCGTTTTCTCTATGTTTCATTTCTGTCTGAACAAAACGTTAAGATTCAAATCTACCTAATATCTCTATCCAAATTATACGTACTTTGTTCTCATCATACTCGACACTACTTAAGTTAAATCAAAATAACTAATATTGTAAGTTTAATTTTAATATAACAATAAATTATTTTAGCATTTGAGAGATCGATTAAGCTTCATTAGAATAGCGGATGGGAAGGAATTTTTATCATATTATCACGTCATAAAATGTTGAGATCTGTTTGAATTTGAAGTTGGTGGATGCATGCTTGTGGCAATGGCCAACAATGCGAAAAACAATTCAAATCTATTGTACTACCAACTCCATCTTTTATTTTATTTTATTTAAAAAAAAAAAACTACAAAATGCTGACTTTTAGATATTCCAAGCAGCACCTGAATTTAATTGGAGCAAGACTTCGTTGCAATCAATCAGTCATTCTCATATGTTGATCATAACAATATATAAAACGTTGAGATAGATTATTAGTTAATTATTGTTTATATAAAAGAAGATATATCTATGGCATATAGTACATGTTTGGCAATAGTCAATTAATCTCCATATAATTTTATACATGATTTGTATTGTAGTATTTAAAATTAATTCAGTACAATAAAATATAAAAGCTAAAATAATACTGGATTGATTACAAATTTACAATAAACAAATATACACGAATAGAAATCTAAAATTTAATCATAAAGTTTCAAGGTTATTGTTGTAGAGGCAAATTCTATGGTAAACAACATTCCATCTGATCTTTAGTGACATCATTGCCTCCAATTTAAAGGTCAAAACTAGAAAAACCATGCCCGAGTTATAAATTTTTAAAAATATAAATTGAAAATCTTGTTATTTGAAAATTATTTTCTTAAAAAAATATTGAATAGAAAGAAGAGTAAATATAATAAAGTTTAAAAAGAGTGAAGAAACAAGATGATAAAAAAAATAACATTTTTCTTAATTTATTTTTATTTGATCATTTTTTTGTCGGCCAAAGATTTTTGTTAAGCATCTCAGTTTCTAGCTTAGAATCACATTATATCATCTTCAAGAAAAAAAAATCATTCATATTACTGTTAATTTAAACTCTATTTAGTTGATATTTTTTTCTATTTAATTTTACTTTTTTTACTTATTACTTTTTATTTTTTGTAAAAAAATTAAATAGAATCAATGAAATTAAGCCTTAATAACTTAATGAGGTTATTGTAATATTATTCAAAGTTCATAAATGATATATTACGTATAAATTATTTTAAGTGAATAGTGCCATTAAGTTTGCTTAAATTTTTTTGGCAATAACTTAGTTATGTTTTATATATATATATAAAAATCAAGCAGTATTTTTACTAATTTTATTTAATTTTAAAGTTTACTTTTTCCTAATAATATAGTGGGCGACAACCCTTTTTCCCTCCCTCTTTCTTTTTCTCTTTCTAATTTAAAAAAAAAATGTTTCTCGGATAAAAAAGTAAAATTCATTTTTTTATTTTTTAATTAGGTATCACTATGATAATAAGCTTTCAATAATTTGAATCCATTGCCCAATTTTAAAATTCTTCACTTTGTTTTTCTTCTGTCTTATTTATGGATTTGTATAATGATCTTATTGTAGTGTTTAATCAGATAAGTAAGATGAGTTCTCACTTAATTCGATTAAAAATGTTTCAAAATCAAATTAATTGAAGTTATATAAATGATTAATTTGAATCGATCAAATCTTTTGAATTAATCAACTAATTGATTAATCGAAATATATTGGTTAATCAATTAACCAAGATTTAACAAAATTTTGATTCTAAATATCACAAAATCAAAAGTTCAATATTGAATGTTCTAAAAAATGCTAAAATCAATACTTACATTATTCTCGTTTTGCAAGTAACAGAATAAATAGAAAGTAAATGAATAAATGACTTCAATGAAAAAAAGTCCTAAAATCAATATGGATTTCATGAATTATATAAATATAAATAATTAAATCCATTAATCCGATTAACCAATAAAAAAAATGTAACCAATAAAATTGATCAAAAGTATTTCCAAATCAATCGATTAACCTACATAATCGAATTGAATTAACTAGATTACACCAATTAATTTAATTAATTAAGATTTTAATCAAAATTGCCCACCTCTGCAGGCAAGAAAAAAGAAAAGACTAATTTTAGTACCAAAGCAACAATAAGAGGTGAAATCATGATTTAATTTCTTGGGGGTAGGGCCAAGAATGGCAATGCCGGATGAAGATTGTCTTATTTATTTTTGTCTCACTTTGCATAAATAGTGAAAATCTTCACTTTCATGAATGTCGATTATATCTATAATTGTTGCACGATATTTCAATCTGTTACATCCTAATATTTATTAATTATTTTTAACTTAATATTATAAAAAATATATATTATAATTTATTCATGAATATAATTTTAATATATTTTTTAATATATATATATATATACTAAAAATATATATATAATATTAATATATATGATTTTAGTAGGAGTAAGATAATAATTTTAAAAGACGAAATGAAACAAATATTTATCAAAATCACCTCACTTCACTTACCTTCACTTAAAAAAAAAAAAAAAATCATTCGAAACAGATCGATGAATTGATCAAATCGAATTTTATCATTTCTAAATATTGAGGGGCGTAGGACCGAATTTTACGTGCTTGGGGGATTCTGGCTGAAAAATGCCAGATAAAAACCTGTAAAACTTAAGCTGAAACCCAGAAAGAAAGCTCTCAATTACAGCTTTCTTTTCTTTCTTAATAACTTTTTACTGTTTCTTTTCCCCTTCTTCACGAAGACCATGACACGTGCTATGGTCTGGAGAGTGGAGAGATTCATGCAAAAATATCCTCTCTTTCTCTTTCCTTTCTCTCATCGAGAACTCAGCCAATTGCATTGATAGATTAAACGCCCTCTCTTTCCCCTTCAGAGTTCAGACCATCATGACACGTGCCTCTCTCTCTCTCTCGAGCCTCTCACAAAAGAAACCTCTGTCATCACTACTACCCACTTGCCCCCCTTCCCCCACCTCTCTTTCTTTTCCATTGAACACCTCAAAGTTACACTTTTCATTTGCCATTTTTCATTATGTAGTATAGGGTGAAATCTCGGGTCAGAAATCAACCAGTAAGAAGTTTAAATTTGAATTCGAGTTAACAAAATAATGATGAAGTCGAATTTAAATTATTTTTTTCAAGTTAAATTAGAGTATTTTGTGAATATAAGTGTTTTGTTTACGTTTTTAATGTAATATTAATAATAAATAAAATACATTAGAAGAATTTTTAAGTTTTCTTATGATTTAATTTTTTTTCTTCAATAATTTAAAGTTATACTTTTTTTTACTTTGATCTGATATATTAAAAGTTTAATTCTAAAATATTTCTAAAAAAATTGAATTTTAATTGACGAGAGAAAAGAATTCCTTCATTTATAAATTGCATTCACTATTATGGCTAAACAAATATACTAATACTATTGCTCAGTGCTCACCCATATAATTTATTCCCTTCTCTTTTGTACTACTTTTATTGTTTAATTGAATGTTAAAATTGTTAAAGATTAGAGAAAGTGGGTGATTATATTAAGGTTTGGCTTCTTTTTAACCGGCAAGTGATTGAGCATTGGATTGCGAGAACACGCCTTTGGATATGAGTTTTTCTGCCTTCATGTGGTAACAGAAGATGTTTTTTCAGATTTGTTTTTGGTATTTGGGGGTCATAAGGGGAGACATTACTATGATTTAGATAACAAACCATTTTTTCCCCCTTAATCCCCCATAAATCTTTGGGTTTAGAAAATTAATTAATAATTCTATGTACCTTTTTTTTTTTAAAACCATGTGCTGGTTCCTCTGTGTCCTTTGCTTAGCCCAACTTCCATGCCCTACTCATTTTTATATGGAAAACAAAAAAAATAGTAGTAAAACGAAAATGGGTTCTTACTCATTACAGAAATAATGGAGACCATCATCTTTGAGATAGAGAAAGGATAGCTTTTAATTGCTTAACCAACTTCCATGGCTTTGATTGGAGGATTTTCTTGCCACTTGATTTTATGCACTTTCAAGTTTTTTGGAGCATTTACTCTAGCTAACTCAAAAGTTTCTTCACTTTTTAGAGTATTCAATTTTGGTTGGTTGGTTTATTATCATCATTATTATTATTTTGTTTGATTCATGTATCACTAATACATGACCAAACTCCAGCTAGCCATAGATATTTTTTCTATGAAAATACATACTTATATAAATAAGTTAAGAAATCATACAAATAAGAAAAAAAATAAATAAAAGACATTTGCCCCTCAGGTTTCATAAAAAATCCATTTACCCCATCAGATTTGAAAAACATCCACTTACCTCCTTCAAGTTTGACATAAAATATATTAACCTCCTAAAATATTATTTTTAGGTTAATTTTAAATGAAAAGACAAAAATAACCTTTGTTAAATATTAATAAATTTTTTTCATTTTTTTTTACTCAAAACTTTTTTAACTACAAAATAATGAGAATTTATTTAATTTTAAAATCATTTTTAATTACTATTAAACTAAATTCTAATTAATTTATATTCTAATTCAAGTTTATGTTAAACATTTTAAACTTATCTTTAATTCAATTATATATTAACTTTGAAATGAATTTATTAAATTATATTTATTTAATTAATTATCATTATTTAAAAAATTTAGTGATAATGAATTGATTAAAGAAAAAATGAAAAAAATTAAAGAAAGGAGAATAAAAAAGTATATAATTATATTTCATGAGATTTTATTGAAAATAAACTTACTCTATTACTTTGAAAAACACATTTATCTCTAGAAAAGTAACTATGTTAGCATTCTGTTAATCAAATTAATATTTATTCAAATTTTACTTTAAATATTAAAAAAATATGACTTTTATTTTATTTTTTTAGTCTATTTTTCATTTTTTATTTTAATCAATTTATTTATCATTTTTTTTAAAATAATGGCAAGCAATTCATTTTTAAATAAAAATAACATAATATATTAATATTAAAATTAATATATATAATTGAATTAAAAATAAGTTTAAAATGTTTTTTTGGTAGAAAAAAGTTTAAGTGAGGGGAGGCTACCAAATCCATGGTCAGACTCAGAGCACGCCACATGCCTTAGAGATGGCTAACAGTGGTACTTATAGATCACCCACCAAGTGAAACTACTGGTGAGATTCGAACTCTGGTGCTTATCAAGACGCTAATGAGTATTCAACCAACTGAACCAATCCACATTAACATAAGTTTAATAATATTTAACATTTATACTTGAATTAGAATATAATTTAATTTAATTTAATTTAAATTGATAGTAACTAAAGATAATTTTGTAGTTAAAAAAATTTTGAGTAAAAAAAATAAAAACAAAAATAAATTATTAATAACTAACAAAGGGTATATTTATCTTTTGATTTAAAATTAACTTAGAAATACTGTTTTAGGTGGGTTAAAGTATTTTGTGTCAAACCTTAAGAGGGTAAGTGGGTGTTTTTCAAACTTTAAGAGAATAAGTATATTTTTAAGGGGTAAATATACTTTCTCCAAAAAAAAAGTTTTAAATTGAGCGTTAATTAGGGTCATCCATTGTTTAAAAAGGACCTTAATTAGTTGATAAAAAGCTTAATGATCAAGTGCAGCACGTTAGTTGTCGAATTTTGGAAGAAAGTTGGATAATCATTTGTACGTCTATTGTTCACATGAGAGTTCATATGAAGATGATTAGTAAGCAACAAAAATATCTCAATCCAACTTGGCTAGCTTTTCTTAGCTTTTATAATACCTTCTCATTGCCTCTTTACTTGTTTGATAGATTCTAAAAATTAAAATCTAGAAAAGGTGAACCATGAAAATTATAGAGGCTACCTATAGTTAAAGGTGTTCATGGCAAGGGTGGGTGGCGGCCTAAAAAAATATATATATATTTTTTGTTCAAATTCGTTTTGGACCGGGTTCAAGTTGGCCTGTAAATCCATTTTATTATTTATAAATTATTAAAATATCAATTTTTATTAATATTTTTATATATATATTATAATTAAATTTAAATAAAAAATATTTTTTATTTAATAAATAATAATTCGAATCGAGCCGACTCGAATTATAAAAAATCTGGTCTAAATCTGATCCAATACGAATCAAATTTACTTGATCGAATAGACTACTCGGCCCGTGGATAGGTCTACCTGATCAAAACATGAGTATTGTGTTTACTTATATATATATATATATATATATATATATATATATATATATATATATATATATATATATATATAAAAGATAAGATAAGAAGGTATAACATTTTCGATTTAGGTTGTGTTCAACGCAAGGATGAAATTGGTATTTCAAAAGTGAAAGTCAAATATGTTAAAAAACCCAAGTTTAATTTTTACCAAAATATATATTTTATGATTTTGAAAGGGAAGATTGTACTTTAATACTCTTTAAAAAAGATGATGAAGCATCAACTATTGAGTCAAATACATTGGGGTTTTTTTTTTTATCTAAATATTAAATAAGTAAAAAATTGAACATTAACATTTTGAATTATAATAGTAGATTGCAAAAGCATGTTTATACATTATAGATCTGTCAATTCTGACCCGAATTCGAAAAATTCACCCAACCCGATTGACCAAAAAATGTCAATAACCCGAACCTGAAATGATTCGAATCTAGAATGACCCGAATCCGAAATGATCCGAAACCAAAATGACCTGAACTCGAAATAACCCGAACCCGAAATGACTCGAACCCAAAATGACCCGAACAATTAACTCGAAATGACCCGAACTTAAATTAAGTATAATTTTATTTTGAAAATATTAATTTAATAAAAATAATACCTATACCACAAATTATTAATTTATTTTAATTTTATAACTTGTAATTACCATTTTGAAATGTGATAAAATATGCAATTATGATTTGGTATATATAAATTGATCATATTCCTATATTTGTTATCTTCTCTATATGTAAAATAGTTTAGTGACTATACAGTATACATGTACAATACAAGTATAGTACAAGATCTATAGTTATAATATTATGATAATTTTTTTATCATGTGATTAGTTTAAATTTTTTGAATTGTTATTATAATTTTAAAATATATTATATTTATTTGGAATGGAATGAAATTGAATTGAATTGAATTTTTTAATCAACGTCTGGAAATAAAAACAAATATTTGTTTGAACTTGAAAAAATATTACATCTGAATTTGTACGAATAGTCTGACCTGTGAACATATCTAGTTAAAGTAATTCACTCTCAATTTAGTTGAAAAAAAAAAACTAAAATTTTAACTTAAAAAAAGAAATTTGAATCCTAATATTTGTAAATAAAAAAGCTTGCATTAATTATTGAATTAAACGTTCAATGATAATGCGTATTATATATATATATTTAAAATACATATAAAATAGATCATTGAAATGTGTTTTATTATAATGATTTTTATACATTATAATAATACTTTATCATGTGATATATACTAAATTAATATTTTAACAGACTGATATTTGGATTTAGAAATATAATTATACTCGTAGTGCACGTAAAGTTTCGAAATGATCCGATATCTCTATCATATCGATCTAGAATACTGTCTTTTTCAATATATATTTAACGATTGAATGTTTTTTACATCGAACAAATAGTTAGACATTTTTAATTTACTTAAAACTCGATGTGTATGATCTACGTGAATAGAACATGAAATGTGATAGTTGGATTGTTAAAATATTAATTGTATAAAAAGTTATGAAAGTATGTAAACTAATTTAGTTTTATACTAGTGTAAGTGGATCACTCCTCTAATAAGAATTATACATTATACAAAAATATTATATATATCAGTACTTTAATATGTTAAGAATTGCACATTTGATTATTATAAAATTTTTATTAATTTAATTTTATATATTATGTTTAAAATTTAAAAATATTTAGCATGATTAACTAATTTAATTTCATAACATTTATTATTATATTTTTATTTTGAACAAGCATTTATTATTATATTTCATTACACTTGATAATTAAACTTTTATGTAAAGTTCTTAAATCTAATTTAATTTCAGTAGAAAATTATTTCAACTTCTAAGATTGGTTCACTTGGTAAAACTTTTAGTATTAAAAATTACTTATCAAGGTTGGAACGTTTCAACAAATATAAAATTATATATTTTTCAAATAACTAAATAGATTCATTTAACGATTTTAGATATACGATAATATCCTATTTATTTTTAAATATAATTTTCTTGTTATCTTTAAGAAAATTTAAAAAAATCTGATTTGACCAAATAATCTGTTTAAATTCAATCTGATTCGATTTTAAAAATTAATAAATTGAATTCGAATAACCCGAGTGACAAACCCGAAATGATCCAAACCAGAATGACTCAAACCCGAATAACCCGAGTGTCAAACCCGAAACGATCTGAACCAGAATGACCCAAACCCGATTAACCCGAGTGTCAAACTCGAATAACCCGAATCCGAAATGATCCGAACCCAAGATGACTCGAACTCGAAATGATCCGAGCTAGAAATGACCCGAACCCGAAATGACCTCATTTTTTTAAGATCCGAAACGACTCAACCCAAACCCAACCCGACCCGTCCAATTGACAGGTTTACACCTATCATTTTAGAGATAATATTTCTTTCGAGCTAGTTATTTCTTTATAATAAATAGTTTAGTTTTTACTTTTTAGTTTATAGTATAATTTTTAAAAAACAAACTTATAGACAATATAACAATTTTGCTTTTAAAATGTTGCTTTTTACCATCGTTTACTTTTCCTTTCTGCTCTAAATATACCTTAGAAGCTGGCACATGATGGGAAAATCTATTTTTAATTAATAAATAACCATCAAATATGTGTATGTATAATATACTACTAATAATTTAAATTAAATTCACCCCATTTAACATAAGCTCTTAAGGTTTTACTTTTAATTAATAAATAAATAAATAACCATCAAATATGTAAGATGAGAAAATCTATTTTTTACTTTTCGTATTGCACGTATTACATACATAAGTTCATAGCCATTTACTGAATATCTATATCTATATATATATAATTTGAGGCTTGGAGGAGGTAAAGAGACACATCATTACTCGTACGTACCGATAGGTTTTATCACATTAATTAAATCCTTAATGCCTTCAAATCTTTGCTTTAAAATTGTTTTATCAAGTTTAAGTGTCCCAAAAACATCTTTTTGTACAAAAGTTTTTTTTTTTTATTAGTTCAGAGAGTGAGTGAGTGAAGTTCTCAACTCGACATTTGGTTAAGTGGGGGAAAGAAGACCTTTTACTTTTACATATAACACAATTAAGCTTTAGGAAGCTTAATTTGTTTTGCTTGCTTTACTTTCCATCATCCTAAACATTAACCATTGATTTTTTTTTTATTATTTTTTTTATAATTACTAAATAAGACTACAAAAACAATTAGGGTTTCAAGGTTTTAACTATTATATTATATTTATATTAGGGTTTTAAATTAGTTAGTTAATATGGTTTTTTTTTTGCCCTACACTTGCTTTTTTCCCCTTCTCTTTTATCTTTTATTTTCTTCTTTGCTTTGTTGATACTTGATACTAAGTTGTTTGAATTGCTTTTTTTTTTCTTTCCTTTTTCCAATGGGTGAAATACACTTGGCATATAGTTTAATTTTATTTTTTTAATAGGCAAAGCAAACTTAATAAAAGAAGTCATAACATATTTAGGGCTACAACCAAACTAAAATTGTAGTGCCTTCATCAATTTGAGACTCTTAAAATAAACCATCCTTATAGGTGAAACTCTTTAATTAATTATACTTTGGTTACACAACACAATACATATAGCTTTTTTTTTTTCTTCATAGAAGGAACACAACACATAGTTAACTTCTTCTAACTATTTCATAAATTTTAATTTCTTCTTTGAAATTTAGTTTTAGACTTTCAAAGATGAAGCAAAGTCATGCCTAGATTAATCCGAGAAGATGGTTTAAAAAAAGAAGAAGGAAGGAATGCTAAATCCAAAAATAATACAAACAATGTCAATGTCTCCATAAATAGACAATTTACAAACTTTTGAAAATTTGTATTCATATATTATTTGTTGGCTTTTTTATTACAATATAGCAAAAAAAAAAAAAATTATCAAATTACCGTTACTTTTTGATTATTTCCCAAAATACGGATCTTTTTTTTTTCAGCTGGGAAATCGCCATCCCCCATGGCGATTTCCCAGCGTGTTTTTTTGCAAATTTGTAAAAAACACCAAGGGAAATCGCCATGGGGGATGGCGATTTCCCTTGGTGTTTTTTGTAAATTTGCAAAAAAATACCAAGGGAAATCGCCACCCCCCATGGCGATTTCCCTTGGTAATTTTAGCAAAATTTGCTAAAACCATGAAGGGAAATCGCCATGGGGGGTGGCGATTTCCCTTCATGTATATATATATATTTTTTTAATTAATAAACAAAAATTATATTAAAACAAAATTTTATTTTAATTTGATAAATTTATTTTTAAAAATTATAAATTAAATTAAAATATTTTTTTTATAATTTAAAAAAATTTAAAAATTCGTAAAATGTATTTTAGGTTTTTTATAATTTAATATTTTGAATTTTTTTTTTAAATTTCAAATGAAAAAAAAAATTAAAAAAAAAATAAAAAAAAAAATTTCAAAGCCCCCCACCCCCCACGTCCCCCCTCCCCCCCACACTCTATAAATACCCCCCTCCTCTTCTTCAAATTTTCATTCCTCTCATTCAAATTTTCATTTTCTTTCAAAATTTTTTCATTTTTCTACCAAAAAAAATTTCTTTCTACAAATTTTTTTTTCTACAACAATATTTTGAAATGGCTTCACTATTGAGGTTACAAGAAAATCACATCTCGGAGGTTATATTTAACGAGGTAAGTAAATTGTTATATTATTTTTTTTTTTTATATTATTATTGTTTTTTATATTATTATATTATTATTGTTTTTTATATTATTATTGTTTTTTATATTATTATTGTGTTATATTATATTATATTATTATTGTGTTATATTATATTATTATTGTTTTTTATATTATTATTGTTTTATATTATATTATATTATTATTGTTTTATATATTATTATTGTTTTATATTATATTATTATTGTTTTTTATATTATTATTGTATTATATTATATTATTATTGTTTTTTATATTATTATTGTTTTATATTATATTATTATAGTTTTTTATATTATTATTTTTTTATATTATATTATATTATTATTGTTTTATATATTATTATTGTTTTATATTATATTATATTATTATTGTTTTATATTATATTATTATTGTTTTTTATATTATTATTGTTTTATATTATATTATTATTGTTTTTTATATTATTATTGTATTATATTATATTATTATTGTTTTTTATATTATTATTGTTTTATATTATATTATTATAATTTTTTATATTATTATTGTTTTATATTATATTATTATTCTTTATATTATATTATATTATTATTGTTTTTTTATATTATATTATTATTGTTTTTTTATATTATATTATTATTGTTTTTTATACGAAATTATTGTTTTATATTATATTATTATTGTTTTATATTATATTATATTATTATTGTTTATATTATATTATATTATTATTGTTTTATATTATATTATATTATATTATTATTGTTTATATTATATTATATTATATTATTATTTTGTTATTTTATAGTTTTATTTATTACTTTTTAATTGTTATAGTTTTATAATATATTAATTTTTATTATTATAACAGGAAACTCGTCGCGTATTACGTTCGAGGAAATTTACATTGGAGGACCCGCATCCTTATATTATCGACCACTTAAGAAGAGCCGGATTTTATCACGCAAGTCAAATTCGACGACTTGTGATACAACCCGATTTAATCTCTGCGTTGGTCGAACGATGGAGACCCGAGACGCACACTTTTCATTTTCCATGTGGTGAATGCACGGTCAGTCTCGAAGATGTTGCGCTGCAACTTGGACTTCCGATCCATGGCGATGCAGTTACAGGCGGAAGCCTGCTAGATTGGAATGAACTGTGTCAAGATCTATTGGATGAGGTACCTCCAGAAGACGTCGTATCTGGCTCAACGGTGAGACTGACTTGGTTGAAAACGTTTCAAAATCTGCCATTACATGCAACCGAACAACAAATACAATATGCTGCTAGAGCATATATTTTACGTTTGATTGGAGGATTACTGATGCCTGACAAATCGAGCAGTCGGGTACATTTAATGTATCTTCCATTGCTACGTGATTTAGAGGAAGCAGCAAATTATAGTTGGGGTTCTGCGTGTTTGGCAGTTTTGTATAGAGAACTTTGCCGAGCTACAGTTCCAAAAAACCATGACATAGGTGGATGTCTAGTGCTTCTACAATCATGGGCTTGGTATCGGCTACCATTTCTTGCTCCGCGCGTGGATATTTCGGCTGTATACCCCCTTGCAAGCAGGTAATAATATTTACTATTTTATTAATTTTGTACGAAATTGTATTTTTATAGGTCATTAAGATATTATATGCATTTTAATAGGTGGAGTAGGAGTACGGGTAGAGATTTTACAGAGACTCCGAGCGATCTTGCAAGTATAAGACTACGACTAGATCGACTAGGATATGATAAGGTAAATATTTCGATTGTTACATTGAAGTTTTTTTATTTTTATTTAATCCTTATGAAACTAATAATTTGTAATAATTATTCGCAGTTTCTGTGGATGCCATATTCCTCGAGTGAAATTATGGCATGCCTCCCATCGGATGCCTACAATAATTTCAATATATGGAAAGCAAACACAGCATTGATATGCTTTTCATATGTAGAGTGGCACCAAACTGACCGGGTGTTGCGACAATTTGGGATGCAACAACCAATTCCTGCAGCCCCGATGAACCTTGATAAGCTTCACAAGGTCGACATGCGTGGTCGTAATGATGAATTATGGCCTCCGAAGCATGAACGTTGGATCCAATGGTGGAACATACGTTTTCAACGAATTCCGACAGGTTACCCGATTGTTGGTAATAATTTCAACCCGTCTGCTGATTACATAAGATGGTATAGAAATGAAGGTCGGCCTTTCGTTTGTCCACCGTCGATGCACGAGGATGTTAGGAGTATGCCATTTACCGGACAAACTTCAGCTCCAGTCCCTCCTACATAGGATATGGATGCTCCTAGACCTCGCCGACAACGTGGGCGAAGGCGTCAACCGACCTCATCGGAGTTCACAGCACCGAGGATGTCATTTGATCATCCTGAACCTGAACGGGATCATGGAGTACCATCCAGCCATCGTTATTCCGTAAGTCACCCCGGATATGACGTTGATGAGTGTTACCGACCATCACCGCCAAGAACGAGGTTAGATGACCAGCTCCCCGTCCTAAGTCCAAGTTCAGCATATTTAACATCCATGTATCAGTTTGGAACCCCTTCGTCAGCATTTGATGCTACATCATTTATGGGTGCATCTAGTAGTCAGGTTCCCGTTATGGGTGAACTAGGTGTTGGCTCATCCAGCAGTGGGTTTCAAATTTTTGATACGGATGAAACGACTGATGACATACAATCGGAACCAGTGGCGGTTATAGCAAGAGGTCGTGGTGGACCGCGAATACGTGCCACTGACGAGGTTGAACGACGGGTGCAACCACCACGCACTAGAAGAACTCGACACTGTTGCTCTACACCACGCAATAATTAGAATAATTGTAATGTGTTTTAAATTTCTAATATAAATTTATATGTTTTGCATTTCATGTAATTTGTTCGGAAATTAATTGTTATATTTTATTTTAATTTATATCTTAATGTTGTTATTTAATTTTAATATAATAATCCAAATTACATGATAAGTTGCTTTTCTTTTTTTCATTTTAATTTAATTTTCTTTTTAAATTATAATAAGAAAAAAAAATTTAATTAGAAATTAAATTAAAATTTTTTTATCAAATATCCAGTTTTAAACTGTAACAATCTATATTATTATTAAAAACAATGATTAAATTAATGTCACGAGTTAATCGAATACCAACTCAAAAAAACTAATCAAATTAAAAAAATTATTTTACGATACCAACTTAAAAATAACTTCTTTATTTAAAAAAGTGACTCGATAAATTTCTTTTAAAAAAAATTTATTTACATTTTACATCATTAAATTATTTTTGATATAAATTAAATTTTCTTTTTTATAATATTACAAAATTATAAAAAATAAAATTTTTGATATAAAAATTTAATAAAAAATATAATCTTCTTTTTAAATTTTAATAAGAAATATATTTTTATTTTTTATAAAATTGTAATAATAAATTAAATTACATTTTTAATATATATTTTTAAAAAATAAATAACCAAACCTATAAAAAAATATTTTAATTTAATTTATAATTTTTAAAAATAAATTTATCAAATTAAAATAAAATATTGTTTTAATATAATTTTTGTTTATTAATTAAAAAAATATATATATATACATGAAGGGAAATCGCCACCCCCCATGGCGATTTCCCTTCATGGTTTTAGCAAATTTTGCTAAAATTACCAAGGGAAATCGCCATGGCGGGTGGCGATTTCCCTTGGTATTTTTTTGCAAATTTGCAAAAAAACACGCTGGGAAATCGCCATGGGGGATGGCGATTTCCCAGCTGAAAAAAAAAGATCCGTATTTTGGGAAATAATCAAAAAGTAACGGTAATTTGATAATTTTTTTTTTGGCTATATTGTAATAAAAAACCCATTATTTGTTATTACAAGCAATAATATTTTTTATATTTAAGACTGTCAGAAATTTTATATTTTTAGTATTTGTTAATACGTGCATCAATCAACTTTTATATATTAAACCAATATGATAATAAAAAAAAATAACCACGCAAAGGACAGATATTAAAGACAAGTTAGATTTAAAACCTTTTAGAAAATATTGATGTTAGCCCTTAAATTTATGAACTATAATGTAAAACTAAATGCTATCTCCAAGAGGAAAAATAAAAGATGATAGTACCATAAAATAAAGAAGAAAAGAAATGCACAAGAACAAAATGCATACTTATTCACTAACATAGAGTTATCTTACAAATACCCAAACGATGCCTTAATTTAGTGTTAAAAGGATAAAATTAAGATCGTGAAAAGTAAGTTTCAATTTAAAAATTTCCAATATATTATCCAAATTGCACAATGATTGTTATTAGTATTTATATTTTATAGTACAAAAAACTTATTATGAGTAATCTATGAAATTAGGACCTAGTTTATGAATTTAAAGGACAATAAAAGGAGGAAAAAAACCTACTACTAAGGTCTAGTATGTAAAATATACAATATTATCCATAATTAAAAGGATATCTATACTATTTATAAAGTATTTAACTGATTTTGATGTCATGATGACATCAATTCAATTGATGAAAATATAAACATAATCATAATATCAAAAATAAAATAAAAATATTTATGTCTTTCAAAATTTTATATACATTTAAAAAAAAATATTTATTTATTCTTAAAAACTACTCACATTTTCAAAAAAAGCTATCTACATTTTTACTTATAATAATATTATTATTTTTCACTCGTGTGTCAAATTCTAGCCATAATAATAAAAATAATATTTAAGAAATATTAGTTAAAATTAATTAAAGGGAATAGCAAATAAGTAAATGTAGGAGGGAGTAGGGGTAAAATGTGGAGAAGGACACATTAAAGATTGGAAGGGTTATTTGCTCGAATGGAGATGAAATGAAAGCTTTTGTTATTCTCTTTCTCTTATTTTTCTGTTCTTCATTTTAAACCTCATATATGTACATATATATATATTCATAATATTCATATTCACTACACCCTCACTTCCAAATATCTTCTTCTCTTCTCTTCTTTCCTTACCAATTCCCATTTTCTTGGATTTTTCTGATCCACTTTTTTGTCCTAAAGTCTCTCTTACCAAGTAACTCAACCCTAGTTTAGCTGTAAGTTTTTTTTGTGTGGGTGTAATAGATCTTTTTTTATTTTATGAAAATTCAAGTGAATTCATTAGCTTTTGCTTACTAATTGAAAGTTTTGTTCTTCTTTGTTTGTTTCGTTACTTTGTAGGGAGCTAAAAGGAGATGTGACCAAGGAAAAAAAAATGAAAAAAAAAATGCCAAAGAATTGCTAGCAACCCCATTTTTATTTTATTTTTTGGAACCCAAAGAAAATTCTGCTCCAAGGTTCTTTATTTCTTCCTGTCTGATTCTCTCTCTAGTTATAGTAATTTTGTTTCTTTAGGTGTTTAATTTTCTCTTTAGTTTGTTTTTTTAAGCTAAAAAAAAATTAAACTTGATTTTGTAAAGCTTGTGTGTTTCAATTTGGAACCTATATGTATAAAAATGAAATCTTTTTTACTACTTGTTTTGGGATTAAGTAGAGCTGATCTAAAGTACCCATCGTTTTAAATGAGCTGAAAATTGCAGGTGTAAAAGGTTTTAGCTTTTTTATTGGATATGGGAATTGATAATACAGTTGACATTTATTGAGAAGCTAATCATAATATCTCAGAAGTTTTAATTTGTTGGTATTTTGCTGTTATTTTGCAGGTAACTGATCTGTTTAGAGCTAAAGCTTTCTTCAAAGTAGCTGTGGAAGAGTTGCAGATCCGTTGTGCTTGTGCTGCTTTGGATTCTAAGTTGTACTACAAAAGATCTGTTTTCACTTCAATCATCAGTGAAGGGAAACACAAAAGAGAGACAGAAAGAGAGGGAAAAAAAGATCAAAGTATACCTTTTTTTTTATATTATATTTATTGTGTGAGAACTCGACACCTGTAAACAAAAACCAACATTGTTCAAAGTGAGCAAAAACTTTTTTTTTTTTTTTTAAAGAGAGTTTTTATTCTTTGTTGGTAATTTCAGAAACAGCTTATTTATTAATGGGGGGATTGTCATTTATTAGTCCTTTTATTAAGCTAAATAGTGGTGGTGGTGGTGGTGTCTGCCATTTTTAGGGTCAGCTGCAAGAAAAGCTTTAAATAACTGTAGGAAGAGAAAAGAGAGAAGAAAGAAAGAAAAAGGGTTGGCTTCAGATCGGCACCAATCGTACAGCAATTACTGCTTTTCTTTAACTTAATTGTGAAGCAGAAAAGAGGGTTTCTTTGATTCTTTCTCAGATTCAAGGTATATAGCAGCTATACATTTGCAAGGAGAGAGGTTTCTATTTCAACTTTTATTAAAAGGCATATCGTCTTTAAAAGACTTTAGGTTTGTTTTTGTAAGCCTTTTAAGCCCCGGCCTTAAGTACATATAAACAACACAAGCTAGCAGAAGTCAGATCTCACTCAGCTCAGGCCTTAGGGTCTCTGGCCTTCAGGCTTTAGCTGTTGTTGTTGCAATGGCCAATGATTACTACTTCTACAAGTTTTATCAAACTTTAAAGCCGTTTGTCAAATGCATATTTGAAGGATCAGAAGCTTTTACCTTGTCCTAATTTTCTTTTTCCTTTTCTTTGCAGGCTGTGGCTGCCAATTTTCAGGCTTTGCTTTTGAAAGCAGTGCAGCTGCAAAAAGCTTTAAACGAGAGAGGGGCAGGGTAGTCTCCTGACTTCGACCGTGATATATCAAAGCGTTAAAAAAGGCCTTTTATCACTACATAGAACCAAAGTAATCTCTGTGTAATCGTCATCAATGCATACCTTCACTTCTTCCCTTACAACACCACAATCTCTTTCCTCTTTCTCTTTCTAACATTACTACTCCAAAACCCCAGATTTTCTCTCTTTCTCTTTACAAGTGAAATAAACAAACAAAAGAAAAGGTAAGGGCCGGGGGGTTAATTCATTCTTTGGGGTGGGAAGGTTTTGAGTTCTTGGTTTGTCAGAAAGGAATGAAAGCGGTATGGATGTGGATGAGATTCAGACACAAGCCTGTAAGTTCTCAAGAGTTGGTAATGGAAGAAATGACTCAAGCAAGATAGGTCAGAAAGGTAGTTACAATTACAACTACCCTTATGATGAAGAAGAATATGGAGAGCTCATGAAAAGGGCTGCTGCAAATGGTGGAGAAGGAGGAGGTGGTGGTGGTGTAGCTGACACTGGTACTAATCGGCTTCGAGATTGGCACAATTCTTCTCGAATTATTAGGGTTTCTCGAGCCACCGGTGGCAAAGATCGGCACAGCAAAGTTTGGACTTCAAAAGGGTTAAGAGACAGGAGAGTAAGGTTATCTGTACCTACAGCTATACAATTTTATGATCTACAAGATCGGTTGGGCTATGAGCAGCCTAGTAAAGCTGTAGAGTGGCTAATCAAAGCAGCTGCTGATTCAATTGCAGAGCTTCCTTCACTTAACAGCTCATTTCCTGACACACCAAAGCAATTGAGTGATGAGAAAAGAGCAAGTACTGGGGGAACTGATCAACAAGGATTTGACTCAGCTGAAGTAGAGTTAAATGGAGATCCAAACAATTACCAACAAAACCAAAGTCAAAACCTTAATTCTTTGTCCAAATCAGCTTGCAGTAGCACGTCTGAGACTAGCAAGAACTCGGGTTTATCCCTTTCAAGGTCTGAAATCCGTGTGAACCGTGTAAAAGCCCGGGAACGAGCTAGGGAAAGAGCAGCAAAAGAAAAGGAGAAAGAGCATGAGTCTCGCATTGCACACCATCAAAATGTGAACCCCATTTCTCAAAACTCCTCCTTTACTGAGTTACTCACCGGTGGTATTGGCAGTGTTAGCAACAATAATACTAGTCCAAGTCGAACAGCTTCAGCACATCAAAACCCCAATGCGGAGCCTGATTTTTTCCACAAGGTTAATACTGCCAGGCAGTGGCCTGTGACTCAAATGGATTACCTTACCACGGGGCTCCTTGGAGGACCGCCTTCTTCAAGAACTCATCATTCTTCAGGATTTCCCGGACAAATCCAACTAGGAAACTCTTTGCCACAACCAATATCAATACCACCATTCACTTTGTCGGGTGAAAATCATCAACAGTTGCAGCATTTTTCATTTGTTCCGAATCATGACCATATGGTCCCGGTGGCAACAACACAACCGGGGCCAGGGGGTGACTACAACCTTAACTTCGCAATCTCTTCCGGCCTTGCTGGTTTCAATAGGGGGACCCTTCAGTCCAATTCTCCATCTTTTTTGCCTCATCACCTTCAAAGGTTTTCTTCCATAGACGGATCATCACCCTTCTACATTGGTACACCATCGGTGGAGAATCATCACCACCATCAGTTCCCAGCTGGATTAGATGGACGCTTGCAGCTCTACTATGGGGATGGAAGCAGGAGCTCAGATCAGAAAGGAAAAGGAAAGAACTAATCGATTTCCTGAAAACCGTTTCCTCTTGGCCCCATCTTTTCTCTGGTAATTAAGCTGAACACCCCTCATTTAATTAAAGTTCTTCAGTAGTAGTATTTCACATTCAAATCTATTCCCTTTCCTTTCCTTTAGTTTTCTTTATTAGCTTCTATTTTTTTGTGCTTGTTTAGCTCTTTTGCCTCATTCATGACAAAGGGTTTTTCATTTTCCCTCTCTTTTGCTGATGTCTAGAATTACTTTTTTATTTGTTTTTTTTTTTTTTTTTTTTTGGGGCTTGCTTTTTGGATTTACGTGTTGTGTTTGTGCATAGCAATATAGCATAGTACCATGAATCACTTTCTTGGTATTCATAAAGAAGTCTCACGTATTATATATATTGTCCTTTTATGGTTCCTGCATGGATTGCTGTGAATAAGGATCGGCTGGTTGTCTCCTTGTTTGTTCTCTTCCTGCCCTGGTTCCCTTCTCCCTAACATCTGTGAATCCATGCCAGGTGTTAGTTTCTTGGTGGCCAAGCCTTGCTGGGCACTGAATAGAAACAATTAAAGTTTTACTTTCGAAACAGGTCTGAGTGTGACTTAGGGACAAGCTTTAGAACCTTAATTTATTTTTGCCTCAACTGCTGCACCACATGGCAATGGATCAATCAGCTAACAGTCAAGTTTTTGAGTTGTTAAAGTCTCTAGAGTATTAGGGGTAAATTAGATCTGGAAAAAAGGAAAAAATCATGCACGTATGACCTCGAGCTCTCAAACTTCAAGACAAATGGCTGCTTCCAAGGTGAGTGTTTTTCTAGGTTTTGAAAGGATGAAGGCAGATTTTAGTTTTATATTGTTGTAAATGAGCTGTCACTGTTCTTACAGTAAAAATTACTAAAAATAAACACAAACAAAGAAAATTTGTCTGTAGTTTGAATTCAATGAAAGCAATGAGCTTGAAAAATTGAAAAATGATAATTTGCTTCATTTGATACCCAAAATACATCTTTATTCTGAGATATAATTAAATTTATAAGATCTAACATCAAATTAATGATAGAAATCAATTATCAAACTTTCCTTCCAAAAAAATAATAATAAATGAGCAAACATAAGACAACAATTATAAATTGTACTAATAGAAAAGAAAATATCACCCAATAAAGAAATTTGTAAATAAGCTTCTATTAAAACTTAAGAAATTCTGCAGTTAAAGAATTGTAAAAGAAATTGAAACTCATAAGTACAAGAAGTTAAATTTTGAGTTGTTCTCTTGGTAGAAAAAAAAAATGGCTGTGGTGATTACTAACTTGGCAATTTAAATATGTGAGTTATTTTTATTTAAGAATCTGAATAAAAGAATATGTGAAGTCTTATCATAAAAGACTAAAAGTAAATCATTTTCCTTATTTTTCATATGTCTATTATAGTTTATCTTTAGACTTATTTTATGATAGAACACTAAAGATTTAAGAGTGAAAATTGTAAAAATAAAATGTAAAATGCTAACTATTCTAGTATCAGGTTTATGATAGAAAACAGAAATGAGGATGGTGGTGGAAATAAAAGTTAAGATGGCTTAACTATTATAGTTTATGTTCAATATGAGTGTAAACGAGATATTTGTGCTCGTAAGTTATTTAAGTTCGGTTCGAAAAAATTCGAATTCAGTTTGGTCATTGTCGAGCCGAGCTCGAGTAGTTCAAGTTACCGAGCAAGCTGAATTCGAGTATTTTAATACCTGAATCGAGTAGTTCACGAGCCTAATCGAGTTTTTTTTTTTTTTTTTTTTAATAAATATTTTTCTTATTTTTACTTAGTTTTGAAAAAAAAAAAAAATCTTAATTCGAATTCGAGTTTGAGCTCGAGCACAAAATCGAGTTTGAATTCGAGCATAGAAATCGAGCTCATCTTTTTATTAAGTAAACGAGCCTAATCGAACGAGCTTGAGTAGTTCGATTTTTTTCTCAAATCAAGCTCAAGCTTTAAAAATAAAAATCGATCGAGTTCGAGCTGAGTTTCGAGCCTCAAGTTTTGAGTCGAGCTCGAGTTTCTTACTGCTTGAGCTCGACTTAGCTCGATTACACCTCTAATGTCCACAACATATATATTTTTTTATATACAAAGGAGGTCGTAGTCTGGAGATAGGAGAAGAAATTATAGATGTTAAGATTTGAACTTAAATCTATTGAATATCACTTTTTAAAAGTGACTGCATAAATTAACTGGATAAACTCCGGATTCTATGTCCACAACGTACTCTTCCCAGCAAGGTTATACAATTCTAGTTCCTATAATTAATTAAAGCAAAACAATGCAAGTGACACTCGTACCTATGGATGTTACAAAAATAACTATGCAAGTAAACCATGAAATATAAAGGAAATTATTATCCCAAAAAAAAAAATATATATATATATATATATATAAAGGAAATTAGAAATTACCCCTAGTAATAAAAATAAGTCAAGTTTTCTATATTTAAATCTTTATTCAGTCTTTTTTAAAAAAAATCTTTATTCAGTCCTATAAAAAAAAAACTTTATTCTGATGAATTCCTTAAATTGCTCCCACCATTTCTTAACTTTAGTTAAGAATTTCCTTGTTCAAGAAAAAGGGTTACTTCTTTTGAGAACATATTCCAGTCAATTGTTAAATGTGTCTTTATAAGGGCAACTTAGAGTCATAGAGTGCTAGCTAGGGTTTTTTATTAAGATAAAAAGGGAAAATACTAATACTTTAGATTGAGATTAGGATCTTGAAATTATAGGTTTAACCTGCATGCATCATTTTCTTGATGTTTTAAATGTTGGCATTCTCTTGATTTGGTTATATTTTCTAAGGAAAAAGAAAAGAAGTGATGTATTCTCTTGATATGGAAGAAGACCATAGATTCCGTTTTGGTCTCGGGTATTTTTATGTTGTGTTTTGTAGCTTTGAATAAGGTTTTAGGTATATAACCTTTTAATATCCTTAAAATAAAGAAATGTTATAGTAATCTTTTATGTATTGTATTACATGGATGTTGTTAGAAGTATGAACAATCAGTATAGCCACAGCTTAATGCATTAGGCATTTAAGTTTGCTTTAATTTAAACTAATAGTACGTAGTTGTTTCATACTTGTTTGAGTCGCAGAAAAGCTGAAAATTCTATCAATTGAAAAGAAACATAGTTTATAAGCCCCTTTCCTTGGTATTCCTATGCTTGCAATGCACCCCTCCTGCCTTGCTGATATGCTCTATCTGGAGTGTTCATTGTCCTTAGGTTAAAAGTTGTTCTTCAAAAATCACCCATCCATATTTCTATGGTGTCTGTTATATATGAAAAGAGGACATATGTTATAATCTGGATTTAAAAGCGAATGAAAGGTTACATGCAACAAAATTTAGCTGTTCTAGGGAAAGCTGACTGGATTTTGAGCAACATTTTCTACCTTTGTTAGTGATATTATGCTTATTGCAATGACTATGGAACATAAGTCACACACAGAAGATATTGTTCTGCCTTGTCATGGCATTTAATTACATCTGGTAATTTTAGACACGATATGAGAAAAATAACTAAAATATGACACGATACGAAAAAATAACACAAACGGGTTAAAATCTATATAAAATTAATTATTAACGTGTTATAATTTATATAAAAATATAATACATAAATACGATTATAACCAAAAAAAAAATAACGCAAACACAACACGAATACACGGATTGTCAGGTGTAAATTTAGATATGCAAAGCTAAAATTCTTGGGAAACTAGAAAAACTTCTTGTGATAAGGGACATTACTTCTTCTATTAGCTTTTTACAAAGTAAAAAGATTACTACCAACTTTATTATCACCACAAATTAAAAGCCATATTTGATTGAATAAGCAAACATATAAGTAAATTAGAACAAAAATGTATATTGCTAGCTTTCGCCATAACTTAAACTAATATAGAGTGACAGCCAAAAAATAGAAAATCATATGGAGAGATACCTGTATCTTTGTTTGTAGGGTAGAATGAATTTGAGCCTATGTAAGAAGCATTTCAGATATATCAGTGCTCTTCTTGAATGCTAATTACTCATATTATATATTATTCTTGACATTCACTAGGAAAGTAATTAACTTTCATGTTTTAAGAGCATAATATTTGTTCTATATATTGTACTTAGAGCTTATGCTCATGATCTTAATATAGGAAGAAATAAAAAAGGAGGGGGATTGCTTGTTAGTAAAGGCACATTATTCAAAGAATAATTCCTGCTTCTCTCATAGCTGGAGTATTGAACCCTAGTAATTGTAGTTTGAGAACACCATTGAGTAAGAATAGCATAATTATTTTGGGAATGAGAGATTAAGGATGTATAATCGAAGGGCTTTGGGTTTTCAAAATCTTTTTCTTCTCTTTAGATTTGTGAATTGTATTGAATGACTTGGCAAGCATCCTATTTATAGTACTAACCTACTAGATGAGAGAGAGTTTTAAAAGAATTGGAAGTGTTGTAATATGTTTTCGGGCTGCATAAGAGGCTAGAATGGAGATGGTAAGTGAGATAATTAATTCAAGTGTGGTTGGAGGTGTTGCATTACAAAATTTTAAGGTGAAAGTGGGTTGTCATAAGTCTTAGCCGCTTTCTATTACTCTGGAATCAGGTATTTAATTGGGTAAGTTCCTTTTCTACTTGAGGAAAGGCTGGAGTATGGACACAGTTGAGAGTTATAACTAATTTTATTTGACATGTGGCTTACTGTTTCATTCAGCAGCTTTGGAATTGTGCAAGGTTAGTAGTGTAATTTACTAGTTGATATCTTCTTATGCAAGTGGGCTGTGGAAAAGTACTAAAGATGGCTGAATTTATTCTGTTACTCTTGCATTCTATAATACTGGAAAAGCTCAAGGGATTTATTTTTTCCAAAAGGATGCATGTCAGGGTGTAGTGAAGAAACTTGGAATTGCCATGAGTTTTCTATATTCTGCATGAGGGTAAAAATTAGTCATAGCATAGTACTGGATCATGTGGGTTGGTTGGTTTGGATGAATGATATGCCCCTCATGAATCCCAAATTTGTCATATCAGTTAATGACTAGAAGATGTTTTTGGGGGATCAATTATCTTGCAATGGGAGTTCAAACATTCTTTCAGAGTAATGCAAGAAGGGGTAATATTTTCCCTTTTAAACTTTATATGTAAGTTTGCAGCTTAGCAAAGAGTCCCAACAGTGGATGGTTTGATTCATAGAGGAAGTTTATTGTTGATAGTTACTACATTTACAAAGGGGGGTGATAAAACTGAATAATCTTAATTACTGTCTAGTGAAATGGGACTTGTATGTTATCTCATATCCTTCCCCTATTTAGTGTGAGCTAGATTTTTCAAGTTCATTTCTAAATTTTCTGAAATGCTGGTCTGGGTTTGTCTTGGAGGCATGGAATAAAAAGCAGCACTTTGGGCTTTGATGTGAAATATTTGGTATGAAAGAAATAGGCAGGAACTTATATATGTCTTCCTTTTTCCTCTCTGCTGATCCAGTAGCTGGGTTTGCAAATTGACTGGTAAGTAACACTATCCTATTCATTTTCTACTTATCTCAAAGTGGATTCAAGGTGTGATCAGTCAACAAGACAATTAGTGAAATGGCCAATGTCAGTGTATGTTCTTGTGCTTATACCAAAATTTTACTTATTTTTATCTGTTTTTGGTTTCTTTCACTAAGATCTTTTGCAAAGTCCATGATTTTGCTGCAATTAGTCCCTCAATACACTATAGTAAGTGGTCATGGGTGAAACTAGAACTGGTTTAAGGTTATGAAACTAAAACTTATCTTTGGACAAACACTGCCAGAAACGTAATCTGTTCTTTTCTCATGCACACTTAGCTTACCTTTTTGAATGTAGATGTAAACATCTGCTTACCTGTATAAAAGCAAAGATATATGATAAAGAGCTATGCTGTTTTTATGTTTTTTTTCTAGGTTTGGTTACAATGTTGTTTATTAAGAGGAAATACCAGTTGAAATAAGTAGTATTTCTTCATGAATTCCTATTAACCTTTCCAAAATCTAGCCTTCTTATTTGAGCTTATCATTCAACTTTACATCATAAAAATGGCCAAGCATTGCTTGCTATTAATCAGAAGCCAATGTATGTAAACCATATATGCTAATTTTTGTTGCAACATTTTTGGATGCAGGAAAGCAAAAGATTGAGGAAGTTGCAGTGGCAAGCAGTGAGTGAATCCCATTCCTTCCCCTGCATTGGGTGAAACCTTTATTACTGTGCTTCTGAAAATTGTTGGTTTTTTTTCTGGTTTATCCATTTTGAAGTCATTCCGCTGGCAATGTTGGCGTATTGGGATATATTTATCTATGCTTGCAAAAAGCATTGTGTGTTTCAATTCCAACAAGTATAACCAAAAACAATTTGATTGAAGTTATTCTTTTTTTTTTTTTCCCTATCTTTGAATTATTCTGAAATTGTCTATATATTTGTTATTTCTTATCTATTTGTAGAGAAAAGTGGCCTTGTCCATGAATTATCTGCTTTCTAATCACAAACTCTTCTTTCTCACTTGCTTCTTCAAAACATTTAAACCTCATTTTCTTGTCGTAAAGGCTGATGACTGATGGCAGCTTACATACGTTCTGTTGGAGACATGTTTACTTATTATATTCAAAAATATTTTGATGATTTTATGCACATATACAAAAGCTGTAACGTCTCAAATCTCATATTGAGAAATTACGAAGATTTTTATGGTATATATTCAGAGATTTAAATTCATATTTGTTGGAGAAGTGGCTTGAAAATCAACAAAGACTGCCTTGTCTTGTCTTCATAAAATTGCAAAGTTGTTTTCAAATTCAAATTTGTTACGTTTTTATGACAAATCTGGAAGCCACTATTTTAACAGTGTTCACACCTTAATGACATGCCTATATAAAGGCATAATTCATTTGTATTTTAGTGCGCGGTAGAAGTAGTGAAAAATGTAGAGAGTAAGGTAGAGAGAGGTGAGTGCAAGAGGGAAAGAAAAGGAAAATTTTCTTTGGATACTCTTGTAAGTTCTCTTTTAATTTCTCTCAGTTTTTTCTCTCGAGTTTGGGGTTTAATTGTGTATTACCATTAGGTAGTGGGAAACACGTAATAATCTTGGTGAGTGTCCTTTTGTGGTGAGGTATTTTGGTGGTGTGAGCTTGTCCATTGTAATCTCCATTCTTTGATAGTGAATTTCTTCTTTGTTGTGTCCGTGGACGTAGGGAATATTCTCGAACCACGTATATTGTTGTGTTCTCTTTTTACGGTTTCTTTTCTTGTTTCGAGTTTTGATTGGTTAGTGCTTCGGTTGATCAGTCCAATTTCTAAGCAGGTTACTTTTATCGACTTTCGCTGCAAAGTGGTTTGGATATATAACGTTCAAATCACAACAAAATGGTATCAGAGCTAACTCTTAGAAATTGACTAGTCTTGTTGTTCGTCATGGCTTCCGATAATGCTAGCACTAGCAAGAGTTCGGGTGCAGAAATGACGTTGAAGACGGATATCGATAAATTCGACGTTAGAAAAGACTTTAGCCTTTGGCGTGTAAAAATGAGAATTGTTCTTATACAACAAGGGTTGTTGCACCAGTTGGAGGGCAAAAGTAAGTTGCCATCAACGATTAGGAAAGAAGATAAGAATGACTGCTTGAATCGTGCGTTGAGTGCAATGCAGTTATGTCTATCTGATGAGGTTCTTCGGGAGGTAGTGGATGAAACGACTCCTGATGGATTATGGAAAAAGCTCGACAATATTTATTTGACCAAATCCCTCAGCAATAGGCTTTATTTGAAGGAGATGCTATATGCGCTTCGGATGAATGAAGGTACGTCCGTGAAAGGCCATCTCAATGAGTTCAATAAAGTAATTTTAGATTTGAGAAATATTAAGATTAAAATTGAAGATGAAGATCAAGCTATTTTTCTCTTGTGTTATTTGCCATCTTCATATGAACACTTTGTTGACACTATGTTATATGGGAGAACTTCGATATCCTTAGAAGATGTAAAAGCTTCTCTGAATTCTAAAAAATTGAAAAACAAGGTGATGGAGGAACGAGGGGATTCTAATGTTGGGATGACCATGGATTAGTGATGCAAGGAAAAAGAGTCGAAAAGAGTAGTGATCGGGGCGAGAATAAATCCAAGTCACATTCAAAGAGGTTTGTGACGTGCTTTAAGTGTGGAGAGAAAGGTCACGTTAAGCGGAATTGTCCTAAACTCAAGGGTGATAGTTCAGATGATGAAGCTAATATAATTAGCGGTTATTGTTCCAACGATGATGGTTTGATTCTTTCTGTTACCACTGGCAAGCCTGACATGGTATGGTTTCTTGATTCGGCATGTTCCTATCACATGTGTTGTAGGAGGGAATGGTTTGTCACCTATGAAACCATTAACAAAAACGGTTTTCTTAGATGATGGTTCATCTCTCCAGGTTATTGGTGTAGGAATCATCCGTTTCAAGATGTATGATGGTACGGTGAAAGAACTGATGGTTCATCATGTTCCGCGGTTGAGGCGAAATTTGTTATCTTTAAGTTTGTTAGAGGAGAATGGTGATGAATTCTCCGGGAATGATGGTGTGCTAAATGTGTGTGATAGCTCTCGGGTTTACTTGAAGGGTATTAGGATTCGAAGTCTCTATCATCTTCAAGGTCATGTAGTTGAGGTAACTACGGTAAAATCATCTTGTGAATCGGGTTTAGATGCTTTTGTTCAAGGTGGAGTTGACTTGACGGAAGAACTATGTATGACTATGTTATGTGATGCTCATGTTGGTGACTTGAAGGTTTCATCACGGTTGAGGTCCGGTTTTACTAGCCTGGAAGATATGGTGGGTTCAAGATATGCATGTCCATCTCAGTTTGCATCTAATGGAGATTCGGGTCTAGGTGATTTGTGGATATGGACCTTATTGCTCTTGGTAAAGAGTGTTGCATTCTATACCTTTTGGCGATGTTTGGATCCAGTGGGAGGACTACCAATTAATGACATTGGATCTATAGTTTGCCTGGAGAAAGGTGCGTAGGGAAGATTCTGCATGGATTGTGTTGTGAAAAATCACACTATCAGGAAAGCACTGGTTCAACACATGGTTGCGGAATGGAATGCTGGTCTCTTGTTTAGAGCAAGGTATGCCGTTATTTTTACTCTTAGTGGATTCATACGTGTTAGAATTGAAACTGCTTGTTCTTGCTATGTTGGTTGGTCTTCATCCAATGCAATGGTTATTGGAACTCCTAGTAGTTGGTTTGGTTTCTCTGGTGAACATCAAAGTGGTTTCTTGGTCCAAGTGATGGATGGTCAACTTGATGGAAGAACATGTTGCATATATAGAATATGCATTGGGTGTCGGAAGATTGCAGTGTATGATCCTTCGTAAGCCCGTGGATGTGGTGAGAAGATGCAAAACCAAGGAGGTAGTCAAGGAGTTGTTTGCACAATTAGACCATGGAGTTAGCAAGAAGGTGGAGCATGTGACAGTGTGTAGCAGTGAGGAAATTCTGTGTTCCCGTGATGATGAAGGCATGTGTTTGTCAATACGATGATCAAACTGGTTGCCTTTTAGTACGGAGCAAAGTGAGAATCAGGCGAGATGTGTTATGGTTCTTTCGCCGGACAAGTTTGAGCTTGTGCTCAAACTTGGTGGTCTCACGTGAAGCTAAGTAATCCCATGATGATAGGCAATGAAGAAAAATCTTTCTCAAAGAAGTTGGACTTGGTTGGCTATAATATTTTGGCTTGGTAGAATTTCAAGTCAAGGTGGAGATTTATTGGAAAAGTGGCTTAAAAGTCAACAAAGGCTGCCTTGCCTTGTCTTCATGAAATTGCACAACTGTTTTCAAATTCAAATTTGCTACATTTTTATGACAAATCTGGAAGCCACCATTTTAACACTGCTCACACCTTAATGACATGCCTATATAAAGGCATGATTCATTTGCATTTTAGTGAGCGGTAGAAGTAGAGAAAAATGTAGAGAGTAAGGTAGAGAGAGGTGAGTGCAAGAGGGAAAGAAAAGAATGTAAGTTTTCTTTTAAGTTATCTCTCGGTTTTTTCTCTCGGGTTTGGGATTTAATTATGTACTACCATTAGGTAGTGGGAAACACGTAGTAATCCCGGTGAGTGTCTTTTTGTGGTGAGGTATTTTGGTAGTGTGAGCTTGTCCATTGTAATCTCCATTCTTTGACAGTGAATTTCTTATTTGTTGTGCCCGTGGACGTAGGGAATATTCCCGAACCACGTATATTGTTGTGTTCTCTTTTTACGATTTATTTTCATGTTTCGAGTTTCTTGATTGGTTAGTGCTTCAGTTGATCAGTCAAATTTCTAAGCAGGTTACTTTGATCGACTTTCACTGCAAAGTGGTTTGGATATATAACGTCCAAATCACAACAATATTTGTGAAGTGGCTTTTATAAGACAAAATCACGAGATCTTCATATCAAAATTTTGCACGCTTTTTTTTTTCTTGATGGAGAGCAATTCCGAGAATGAATTTTGCCTTTGAAAACAAGATAATTGTAGCCAACCCATCTTAGGCATATGTTATGGATTCTATATCCTACCAAAAAACAAAGTTTTAAGCTCCCCATGATTAATTTGCTTAATACATAAGCTTATGAAAGGTTGGTTCATTGACTTCTACTATTAATTTATGGGTATGGCAAGGAATGCCACTTACAAGAGCCTGAACATGTTGATGCTGGAGATCAGTCTCAACCACTCTCAAAGCTTAAGCCCGAGCCCAAACTCAAGTTCTCCCTATTGAACCCTATGCCTATGCCTATCTTTTATTTTTATTTTTTTATAAAAGAGGTTGTAACTCAAAAGGAACGAGTTGTAAATGTTGAAATTCGATTTCAAATCTGTTGGATGCTATATTTTAAAAATTATTATATAAACCAACTAAATTAAATTCGGTTTTGATTTGATGACATGTGCCAACAATTAGACTTGTAGATATTTCAAAGATTGTCATAATTGAGAGGCAATAAAACCAGTCCATCCCCCATGATCTGGATTGTGAACCAGTTTCTCTAGCTGCTAAATTAGTGCATTCATATAGCCATTTGATAGCAATAAATTTGATTGAATTTCACGTGAGCTTGTACTTAATTTGGGAGCTTACCATCATATTTGCAGTTGTTGAATTCCACGTGAGCCCAGTGACTACTGCTTCCACTAGCTATAAGACTTTTTTCAAGCACTAATTCCTTTAATTCTTTACTCCCTTTGTTACTTTGGCTTTATTGAGTGGATATTTTTGTACCCAATTTGTAAAATATTGAAATTACCTTTTTTTTTCTTGGAAATGAAAAGATAAGAACATCAATTTATAAGTTTGTGAAAACATAAAATAAGAGAAAATTAAGTATAATTCACACAATTGCTTAATTAATTTGCTTGGATAATGTTGGGCTCAAGTTGACTACGGTCAAGAGAGCAGCTCATTATCAAGCTCAAGTTCCAAGCTGTCCCAACAAATTCCTTTAATAGAGAATATTTGGTTTATATCTGTTGAGACCTAAAGCCTTAGAGGCATAATTCACAAACAAATATAAATAGTCTTAACAAAAGCGGATCTGAAATAAGTAAACATTGAACCTATCAAAACTCTACCAAATTATTTCTCACCTTATATTTTTTGAAATCTACTTATTTAAGTACCGAAACACGTTTCAGAGACATAACTTTAGTGTCCTCTGACGTTTTTCTGTTTTCTCAAATTTCCTCAATTTTTGTTTGACATTTTCAACAGCTTAACCGTTCGTCACCAAAAGACATCAACAGGTAAAAAAAAAAAAACAACAAATACAACTTGCTTGATAGTAATTGGTTAGCATAAACTTAGGGGAATGTATTTGAAATGTTTCTGAACAAACATTTTAGTTTTGAGCAGAGATTGTGACACATTAAAGACTTAGCTGGTAAGTATATTTGATTTTTGGACAAGGATAGATGCTAGCTTGTGCTTTATACATGAAAAAATACTTCCAAAAAAGCTGAAGAAGCAAGCATGACATGTCTGGAAAAAGACTCCTTAAGACAAAGAAAATTGTTAATGTTACCATTTCATTACATTTGAGAACAGCAACAGCCTTTTTCAGGCAAAACAGCCTCCATTCACATACTCTTTTAAATTTCTTTTTCCCTTTTGAGATAGGCCTTTGTTTGGTAAGTAGTGTTTCTTTTCTTGCTTTTGAAAGAGTTAAAGAACAAACTTGCTTTCCATAATTAAGCAGCAAAAGTGCTTGAAAAAAGAAGCCTAGAGATGTGTAATTATATAAATTCTATATTATTATCATGCAAAAAAGGCTTGATAATTGATATCTCCCAAGCTTCTTTAATATGATTTATATTATAACAGATGACAAAGTCAAAGATCAGCATAGCTGTCAAAAGACAAGTTCCTATTTCACCACACATTCTAGCCAAAAGCACTAGCTGCCATTCTAGCTTATATGAACTATGCTGTAAAACCTCTTATTTTTGTAGATTTGCTAATGAAAATAAGAAAAATTAATGGTAGAGATTAAAGCCCCCTTTGAAGGCTTTATTTAGCATTTATGAATGATTTTGTGACTTTTTTTGTATGTAAAAAGGACATATTAAACAATAAAATGAGTGGGAGCATGAATGAAGAAAAAAAAGGTGAAAATCAGGACTGACATTTGATTTGTATAATAATAAGAAGAACCCACCTTTAATTTAGTGAGAAACAGTGATTAAAAGTGAAGCTCACTCTATATATTGCCATAAAAGAAAGTTAGAAGACGAGAGGAGTGATCTACTTATTATTAAAAAAAAATTGAAGTATATTTTTATTTATAAAAAATATCATAATTTAAAGTCGAGAAATAGATTACAGATGTTAAAATTTGATCTTAAATTCATTCTTTTAAAAAATAATTATATTAATCAATTAAATTAAACTCGAAATTCAATTAAAATGCATTTTCAATACGTGAGAGAATTGTTTTCCTTTTAGTAGTGTTTTTATTATATTAATTATATGATGATTTCAATTTTCCATCTGCTTTACCTCCTTTAGAAATCACAACCATTGCCGGCTTAAAGATAAGCATGTGGGGCTTGATTTTCTATATCTGTACTGTTCCTCATATTTTAATTTCCCCACTTTCACTCCTTTGTCTTTGTGGGGGAAGATATTAGATTTAATTAAGCCAACCATGACATCTTCATCAATTCTGTTAAGGCTTTGCTTTACTAATATAAACAAATTATTATGGATATATATATATATATATATATATATATATATATTATATGTATAGAAATGAAGGATAGGAAGAGAAACAAATCCAATATATAAATTTTAGATTTTTTGAAGCAAAGAGAGGGTGGCCACGTCGCCCCTCCAATTTTTTTTTTTTTGGATCCCACTTTGTTGTGGACCTCACTTTATTTTAGTGTATAGAAACAAAATGGTAGAAAAAAAAAAAAATTGTGTATTCGTGTTATTTTTTGTGTTTAAAGTATTATATATTTATATAAATTTTTACACGTTGATAATTCGTATTTCAATTCATTTAATATTTTACATAGTTTTTCATTGTGATTCAATTTAGAGAAAAAATTGTGTGTTCATGTCGTATCTCAATTCATGACATATTTTGCATGATTTGTCATAGTGATTCGATTTAGAAAAAAATTTGTGTGTTCTTGACGTGTTCGTGTTTTTTTCTCCTTCAAAGTATTATAAGATTTTACACGTTAATAATAATATATAAAGTACTATAAATTTTTACACGTTAATAATTCATTTTATGTATATTTTTACATGTTCGTGTATTCTTATTGAATTTTTCATGTTGTGTTTTAATTATTTTTTCTATATTGTGTTCGTGTCGTGCCTCAATTCATTTTATATTTTACATAATTTGTCATTGTGATTCAATTTAAGATAAAATTTGTTTCACTTAGATTTATCTTTTAAGCTGACTTTATAAATTCTTTATAACTTTAAATTGTTATGACAGTTCTCTTTTGCTATTTTAAAAAATATTATTTTTTTTGTTTAATTGTTAATTTTTATTTTTAGAAATGTTGTCATCGTATATTTAACATTTGATTTCTGCGGCATCGCGCGAGGGTTTAATCTAGTATATATAAAGCCAAAGTCAAAGTGGGCATTTGAGATTCTAGCTGAGTGTAGATATAATTATAGATACAATATGAAAATATGATATATATATATATATATATATTATATGTATAGAAATGAAGGATAGGAAGAGAAACAAATATATAAAGCCAAAGTCAAAGTGGGCATTTGAGATTCTAGCTGAGTGTAGATATAATTATAGATACAATATAAAAATATAAAAATATGATATAAATATGATAAATATAAAAATAATATAATAAATATGATACGATATATTTAAATACGATTAATTCTTATGTTTAATATAATTATTATATTTTAAATTATAACATATTTAATATTTTATTTATATTATTTACACAAAAAATACGAAAAATTACATACATATATTAATTACCGACTGTAGGCTCTAGCTTGAGTGCACAAGTCTTTAGTTGATTCACGTGGATTGCAAGTATGAAAGGGAAGAAAGCTCATGTGATAAACAGATATAGGAAGAAGCAGAGCCCGCTAATTAATTAATTGAATCCAAAAAAAGAAGGAAAAAACTCTATAAAATAAAATGGCCAATCAATCAAAATTTTAAAACAAGTGGTGAATGGCAACTGATAATTGGGTACAGCCTCAGAAACCCCCCCCCCCCCCCTCTTTTTTATTGCCAAATGGCATACAAAAACTCTCCCAACAGCATGAAATAAATTATGAAAAATTTAAAAAAAAAAAAAAAAAAAAAGGATTCTTCTGTCTCTTTCTCTCTCTCTCTCTCTCTCTCATGTATGATAAGGAAAATGTGGAAGACTACTGGTAGCTTCTACAACTAAAAAAAAAATAACCTGACTGTTCAACTAATATAGTATAATCTTTGATGGTCTTTAAAGATTAAAAACTAATGGGTGGTGGAAATTGGAAACACCAAAATGAAGAAAAAAGAAAGGAAAAACGTAGGGACTAGGTGTACCTAGAATCTGTTTTCAATGAATTTATGATTCTGGCCTTTGCTTTTGGGGATAAATAATGATTCTGGCCATTTAAAAAATGGGTTTTAGTTGGACCAAAGGATGATTTGGGGGAAAATAATTTACTAATGATTTACATTAACAGTAAAGAATAACTACTTTATCTGATAATTTCCTGCTTCTAACTATAAACATGACTGTGACCAAAACTCCCATGGACCATGCTGCAATAAGCCAAATTGGCAATTTACAAATTTGATGACTTTCAATCACATAATGGACTAAACAGTACACAAAACATCAAATCCAGTTTGACTCTAAAGAACTTGCAAAGAATGTGACTATGAAGTATCCATTTACTTTGAAAAAACTACAGTAAGTTTATCGAAAAAAAATTAAAAGCCAAGTGCAAACTACATTTCTTGATGAACTTCATAAGTATATAACATAAAGCATGACACCTTCATACCTACAATATTCACATATAGAGGGATTATAGATAAAAAGTAAAGGACTACAAACTCAAAGCTCTTACAACATCAATCTAGTTGCAGGTGTGCACTCTTACAAGCATATGCCTGAAATAAAAAACAACCAGCAGATGCATTTGGCTATCAGTTGAAGCACAAAAGCTGAAACGCTTGCTTTCATTGGCGGTCCCAAGCACGGTTTAGCTTTTATAGGACACTGCCCCGAGATTAAGCTACAACACATAACAAAATTGTTGTTTGATCATCAGCTTTCCAAAAGCATGCTATACCTTCTTCCCCTTGACCATTGTGCTTGACTGCTCTCCCTGAAAAATGCAAAATGAACTTTAAATTCAGAAGAGATGCATAAATAAAAAGTTATTGCAAGGAGATCCAAAACTAAAAAAGAATGAAGAATGCCAGGCATGCTAGCTTTGGGGCAGCAAATGCATTCTGTGATGTTTCCTTGCACACCTATTTCAAGCAAAGGTTTCTCACAACTCAAATGAAAATTGAAATCTAAACCCACCATTACCATATATAATCATACTTGCTCTCCCCTCTAATTCATAATGAAGTATACAAATCAAAATACGCATCACCAAAAGACATCAAGAGCATATAAAACCATGTAACTAAAGAAGGTCTAATGGTGAATAGTGAATGCTACCTAATAGAATACATGCTCCATCAACTTAAACTATTAACCAAACATAGAATCAATCCATATGAGGCCCAACATCAAGTCACTTTTCTAACAAATTAATCAACATCGATCAGTATATCCAGGATTTGAGAATTTTACCGTTGCAGATCAGGAAGCGGACATCAAAAAGAGTTCATCTCCAAACAGTAAGTCCTTCTCTTAACCAGCATCTTAGCTGCAGTCCCGTAAGGTTCTTCAAAAGCAGTTGACAACCAAGAAGCATCGGAGACCTCTTTTTTCGAAGCAGATTGCTCACTAGGCCTAATAGCAACCAAAGTAGCACCTTTTAAAACAACCCCATTGGGCAATTCCAAATGAGGAGCATACCAAAGCCTCATATTCAAGGCCGGCACCAGCGTCCTTTTCGAAGCAGAAGAAGCAGATAATGGCTTCACTCTCAACTCCTCAAGCTGATCCCTATTCATACAAAGCACCCCTTGTCCATCCGCATCGGTTAAAACCAAGCTATCCAGCGTCTTATGCTCCGAAATTATCGGTTGAAGCAAATAATGCCTTGCTGATGCTGCGATTAACGAACTAATCGTCCAAACAACCCTTAATTTCAAGCCTCCGTTGGTATAAAACGACTCCGGAATACTCCCATTATCATCACCGTTGCCAACATTTGAACCGCCGGTAATGTTATTGTTGCTGCAAAACCCATCGTTACCATACTCCGATACTTGCAAACTCATGTTGTTAATAACGGAGGCAGCTCCGAGGATGACGCAGTTATCAAGGGTTGATCCGAAATCGGCTCTCCATTTCAACAGAACTCCGTCATCGATCCCTAACTCGCCGCTGGGTAATTCGATTCGGAGGAAACGAATCTCGTTGAAATTTCTAAGTACTTGCGTCGGGGAATGGTGGGTGACCCCACCTTGGTCCATTTCCCCATCATCACCACCGCCGGGACCGACGGATAAGGAGGAAGACGAAGGGGTGTTAAGGGTTTGGTTGAGAATGGGCCGTTTTGGGCCGAGGAATTGGCCCAAAGCTTGGAGGGGTTTGACAATGCCTCCGAAAACGAAACGGAAGAGGTTGGATAAGGGACCGGCGGCACGTGATTTGTTGGAGGAAGAGGAAGATGGGGAACAATCGTCGTCGGAGATGACACAATCGACACGAACGACGACGTTTTCAACTTGTGGGACAAGGGAGTGGAAACGACGCGAGACAACGCAGCATCGGCCGAGAGCTTTAACGTCGCCGATCTTGTTGAAGACTAAAAGGAGAAGAGAGTCCGGAAGACGGTCGAATTGATCGATTGGCTCCGGGTGGATTCTGTGGATCGGATCTGAACGAACCGAAGACATTTCTTTCTTTCCCTCTTTTCTTTTTTTGGGGGGGTTAAGTTTCTATCTAAACGGAATTCTTAAATTATCTGTTTGGGAGAGGAAAGGGGAAGAAAGTGGTTAGTTGGGATAGATAGATAGATAGATAGATCTGGGGGTGAGGGGAAAGCTAGTTTTTAAAGGAAGGAAAAGGGAGAGGGAAAGGGCGGAAGGGTGTGAATGTCGTTGTTTGGAGAGGGGGGAAGGGGATGGAAATGGTGGGATGAGATAGATCCACGGTTTTTGTCTTTACGGAGAGAGAGAGAGAGAGGAAAGGAAAAGGAAAAGGAAAAGGAAAGGAAAGGAAAAGGTTCCTTTGCTTCTTTGATTTTTTTTTTATTTGATTAAATTTGGTTTATTGTCTTGGGTTTTAATTAATTTAGTCTAGTTGTTAAAATTAATTTTATTGTCCTACCCTATAATTTTTTTTTTTAAAGAACAAAATTTTTTATCTTTATATCTTGGTTAGATAAGTACAACTTTGTTTTTATTGTTTTTTATTTTGTTGGATATGATAAATTGGAAAGAGCGAAAAAAATCATTATCAGAAAAATAAAATAAATTGTACTTTATTCACTTCTATTATGAGAAAAAAAAAATCATATCTCCAATATATAAAACAGTAAAAGTTTTCACTACTTGATCTAAAAATGAATAATGCATTTTTAATTGTTCTATTTGAAAATTAGATTTGCCAACTAAAATTAAAGGGAATATATCACCTATAATAATTATACTATAAGTAATTAATCAAAATTTAAATTATATAAGATCCATTAAAATATTACATAGAGCTTATATTTATGAGTGATGATGAATTTTTACATAATTTTTGAACGTGATTAAATAATGCTATCATCGAATCAGATTACATTTTATGATTGAATCTCTGAAAATTCAATCATAAAATACACATTTTGATATGATTAATGTCTCTCATCGTGCTCCTTAAAGAATTTTAAAAAATTAATTAAAATAGTATTTTATTTGTAATAAGATACGGGGAGAGAGAGTGGTAGGACAGCAAGCAAAGTTTAGATAGCAAAGCAACTTGTTTTTCACTTGATTTTCGGTGGGAAATGGCAGGCACCAACTAAAGGTGCTCATTTCGATTTTTTTTTTTTTTTTTTTCAGGTCTTACTTTGAGTGGGTTTGGTCGGTTTGCAGGTCCGAATTATTATTTATTTTTTTAATAAAAAAATTAATTGTATTTTTTATAATTAATTTTTTAAAAAATAATATTATTTTAATATATGAACAGTGATCAGGGTAGGACCGACCTGAATCACGAATATTCCTGCCAAGTACGGGTTGAGCCTGCCAAACTTAACGAATTGCTCGGTTCTTGAGCAAGTCTAGCAAAAACTAGGTTAGGCCAACCCGACTTTTATTTTTATGCTTAAAAATATTACTAAAAGCTTAAAACAAATTATTTTGTAAAACCCAATTTCAAGCACTAAAATGGGCTTAAATTTTTTTTTTTTTTATAATTTCAAGAAATTCAATCTTCAAATGCATTTAAAAAAAAAATTTAAGGTTGTTTTAGTAATAAGTACTACTAATAAATTAATGGATATGGAATTTTATTTTCTGGATAATCAATGAAAACTTTTACTATTAAGAAAACAAAAATTAGTAAGACTATTCCCATTATATATTTTTATTTTAAAAATACTAAAATAACAAAAAAAAATTCTTAAATTTTACCAATTTTTAGTATTGAATTTATAAACACTAAATTTATATTATAAAAACTGTGTGGTATATTACTGAAAATTAAATACTTAATATAATTATATTGTTTGATAACTATAAATGTTAAATTTTAAAAATTATTAATTTCACAATTTTAATTTTATTAACATAATATTTTATATTATTTTGGATAAAGATTAAAAAAGAATTTAAATATATCATCTTTTGTAACAAAAAAAAAGATAATTTAGTTCAAATATTTAAAAAAAAAAAATTGACTTAATATATTCTACAATTAAGTGATAAGTAACTCTTTACCTACTTATCTCATTTAACACTTTTTTGTTAAATATTTTCTATTAAGTAAGTAACATTTAATATAAGTTATCAAATACATTTAAAAATTTAAATTGTTTAAATTTTTTTTAATGTATTGAAAATTTTCAATGCGTTATCAAACCATTTTATATTTTATTACATTCAAATAAAATTTAAAATTATATTTAAATAAGTATTAATCTTTAATTTTATATCAAAATAAGTTTTAATCTTTAATTTGTATATAAATTGATTTTTTTATTTTTTTCAAATTTTTATTTTCAATTTTCAATCATAGATCACATCAGCTTTTATGTAGAGGGGGAAAAAAAAAAGACTTATTCCCCTTTAAGTGAATTCCATAAATTCCATAACAAAGTTTGACTGCTAAATAGAATAGTCAACAAAACTTGGAGGACAAAAAAAGAAAGATATTACTATTTGAAGAAAAAGTCTCCTAATTTATTTATTTATTTTTTAAAAAAACCAAATTCTCTCTATATTAATTTTGATTTGAAAAAATATGGGAGATAGATAATTCAGTAGGTTGACAATAAGAATTGAGTTGTTTGACGAAACACAAAGAAAATAGCTTTTGAAATAAATGAAGGAAATTCTTTAAAAAAAAAATTGGCCAATCAACAAATTTTTTTATTATTTCTAAAACATTTGTCAAAAAAATCAATATTCACATTCAACATTACTCCTAAACACTTCTACATTCAGGAATTTCTTAATTAAAGAATCTGATTTACTTTGTCTTTACGGATTTTATATTTTTAGAGATTAAAATCAAATTTATCATCATATTATATATATATAGATCAATATTAAATTTATCATTAAATTTTATATCATCATATTTTTAATTTTATACCTTATTTTATATTTTAATTTAGAATTTTGTTAACGAATACTCTAATAACACTCTTTAAAGTTACTATATATAATAACATCTTCATACAATGTATTAAAAATAATTAATAAAATTATCAATTAATACATTTAATACAATATTATTATTATAAATAGAATATTAATTAACCTTAAAAGTGCCCAAAGACACTGATTAACAAAACCCTTTAATTAATGTTTTTGACTTTTAAAGAAAAGGACAAAATACGATGTTCCGTACAAATATATAATTTATTTTATCCAAATTTACATTGTTTGAGTATTTAAATTAGTGATAACTAAATATATTTTTATTTTTAAAGAATTGGATTCGAATTTTTCTTATTCAAATAAATAAATTGACATTAGGATGATTTTTTTAAAACAAATGAAAGAATTTAATAATAAAAATTACTAGTATCTTTAATTGTAAAATCCATATACTATATATAAAATATAACATTAATTTAATCATATCCATGGATTAAATTTTGCTAATTATATTCTAAATTTAGTCCACATTAATTAATCTCTACCTGCTTCTAAGAAGTGCATTCAATCAAAGTTCAAGAATCCAATGCAACAAGTTCTCATGACATACGAATAAACTGAAGTGAAATAAACAATTAGAAATGATCTATTATATTGATAGCAAAATTTTTAATTTTTATAAATGGATTAATTAGTACTATTAAACAATGATATACACCTTTTAAAATATATTAAAAAATAAAAAAATAATTAAAAATAATATATATATATAAACTCAAAATAAAAGGTGTTATGAGCAATCAAAATGTTCATATTTCACTAGTGTTAATTAATTAAATTTAATTCGCAGACCTACTAACTTTTTGTTTCTATACATTCTAAAAACATAACCAAGTTATCAAAAGAGCCAAGTTAAAGAAACCCAAAGTTTTTTAGATACTCTTTCTTTGTTTTAATTCTAATTCTAATATGATCTTTCTCATATACAAGCAAAAGCAACCACATGATCTTGGCATTAATTTCTTGTTATAGGTCTAATGTGATTAAGGCTGCTTAAGTGGGTAATTAATCATAATTTAACTCTAATTTTTTGGACTAATTTATCTGTCCTATACAATAGGATTTATAAATGCTTTCTCTGTTTTCCTATATGTCCATTTTACTTTTCTTGAAAAGAAATGTATGTCTATTTTTCTTAAATAATGTTGCTTTAGTTAACTAGAAGTAAAATTTGTGCAAAACATCCTTAATCCAAACGCATGAAAAATATCCTTCCCAGGACAATTGACAAAGGATTAGGTTTGTATGGGTTACAATTATACCAAATTGTTCTTAAATTCTTTAAGAACAATTGATATGGGATTTAATCCAATTGGTTTATGCAGTCACCTATAAGAGATGACTGCATGAATTTTGGAGGTCAAACAGCATATGCAATCCCTTCTTCTATTCCCCGACTGCGATTTTTTATGTAAAAAAAATTGTTCTTTTAAGTTCTTTAGAAATTCTCTTTACTTCTACACCTAAATAAAGAAGAAATCACCAAAATTTAGGTAAAAGAACTAGTACCCTTTTCCCATTTTCTTTTTCTGCTTTTTTTGTTGTTGAAGTTATCATTAAAAAAGAAAAATAGTGAAAGAAAGAAGAAGGAAGGAGAAGATAGACACAATTGGAGTCATTTTGCTCGAAGATGTCTTACTTACAATGAAAGTTTTGATTTTCATTGCTGAATTTTGCTGCATAAAATTTCAGTTTGATAATATGAGTTAAACTTAAAATTAATCAATTTCCTTTACAAGTATGTGCCATTACATTTCATTTTTGCTATCAACATTAATGCACATTTTGCTAAACCCTTCTATATAACTTTAGTTATTGTCTTTTAATTAGAGTGAAAGATCAAACCATTGGGATTTGGGACCAATATGTTGCTTTGATCTAGGCTTGGGAAACATATCCTTTCTCTTTGTTTGTAAATTTCATGCATGAAAATCTAACTTCTAAACAGCTTTTGACAGATGCTTTTGGATTTTTTTAATGATACATCAAATAAGGTAATATTTACATCAGCCCCCATGTTAAATTGGAAATAGAGAAAAAACCAACCAGAGGGAAACAAAGTGCCCCTTTCAAACCCTCCACCCTTCCATTTGAGTAGATTGAGGTTGATATAGTAATTCGTATATTCGTATTTTTTTGTGTATTTTTTTTTGTGTGTTATAATCGTGTTTAAAGTGTTTTATATTTATATAAATTTTGACGTGTTAATAATTTGTATAAAACAAATTTTAATATATTCGTTTATTCATATCCCTGTCGTATTCGTGTCGTGTTTAATATTGTAAGAGGGGACAAACTTTGCTATAGCATGGAAACAAGATACCCAATTATAAGCAGTGGATTTGGCATCAAATTGTGCAAATGATAATTAGTATTGCCCTATGCCCGTTTGATTGCTCCTTAATTCAATTTTAACTACTCATTATCATGTTTAATGGGTCCCTTGTCTTTTTGGAATGTATAAATGCCCTTAGCCTCCAAAAGGGACTTTAGTTAAGAATTTGGAAAGTTTTAATTGCTTTACCCCTTGTTTTTGTGACCAATTAGCATAATTGTCCTGTAAGATCATGATAAGATTATTAGGTAAATGATGTTACATTGTGCATTTTCCCTATAATTAATGGTCACAATTTAATTAATGATGTGACAATGCCAAGAAAATACTTCACTTGAAGCCAAATCTACATTCAAAGAAATGACAGAAAAATCAAAATTTTGAATTACTACATTATAATAATAATAATAATCACTTATATTCATATGGAAATTTCCTACCAGGAGATAAGATGAACCACTGACAAATTACAATTTAATGGAAATTGTATTTCATGTATATTTCAATTTGGACATTTCCAATTCAAAAAGATTGGTAATTTAGAGTCCAGTTTGATTTACAAAGATAAAAGTAAAGAAACGAAGAGACGAATCTCCGATTTAGTTCAAATAGTTTATACAGTTATTTTAAGATGTAATATTTAACATGTATGAAATTCGAATCTTAATATCCGTAACTCCTTACCTTATTTTAAAGCTACAATCTCTTTTATATAAAAATAAAAATAAAGAGACGAAGTTGATCCGCTAAGACAAGGAAGAGATACTTGAAAGAGTGGTCCTCCATTTTTCTCTCTTTTTAAGATTTAGAAGGCCCCAAACCAAGGATTGTGATGTACCAAATAAACTTTATAATATTGTTTCTGTAAGGCTTTTGTGTTAATTAATTGCTAATGGCCTCTTAGACATGGGTATTATTTTAGTTTTTGGTTGTTTAAAGAATTCTCCCCAACTTAAATACAAAAAGAAAAAAAAATGAATTCTCCCCTTTAAGGCAGAAAGGAAGTAGAGAATATTAAATGATTAATACTAAAACTATATATGGAAGCATTGAGAAGGGTTGGCTGGTCTGTGGTCCTTCCTAACTCTTTAGCCATTATAAGTATGATGTAACAACTCAAGGTAATTCCACGACCCAGCATTGGCTGCAAAATCTGATTTCATATATATATATATATATATATATATATATATATATTATGATATTGTACAATCACAATCAAATAATTTTCATTATATGTTAAATATATAGTACTAAATTCATGAAAGGAATTAATATAGGTGACTTTTTAAGTCCGTCGTCAAATCCCATGGCTCAACCCTGGACAGGCGGTGGAAACTACAGCCTCAGGTGGCGAAGAGCCGACATCGAGGTGCAGCAGTTTTGAGAAAATTTAGAAAGATTGAGGTTTTGGGTTCGTATTTGGATGTTCAAAGGAGGGGTGAAACAAAAACGTATATATGAGAGAATTATTTTATTTTTATTATAACATAGCCAATATGTCAATTGTGTGATATATTAGTAAAATTTTGTATTTTTAATTCCAATGATCAAGATTCCGTCCCTATTAACTTTAAGCATATAAAAGAAAAGGACAAGTAAATTAATGTTTATGCTATAAGATTGAGTTTGAGTGTGATTTATGAGATGGAAGAAGGTTAATTTTGATTATGTAACTGAAAATTTTAAAAAACTTATGATTCTTTAATTTCCTTATTCCACAAGGGATAAAATTTTGATTATAGTCTATATGCTTGAAATTTTAGATATAGTGACAAATATTGTGGATCAGAATCTCGATCGCCTACCAGACTTGTTGATAACTGTGGCAATTTGGTACTGCCGACTTTGCTTCTAAATTCTGATAAATAGCATCATTATTGTGGAAATTGTGTTGTGCATTGTGCAAGAATATCTGTTAGATTTTCTCTGTTTGTTTGCATGTTCCTCAAGTTTTCAAGTTGGAGGATAGAGAAAGATGGCTTGGAAACAATGAGATGAAAATAATGAAATGATCATATATATATATATATTATATTTTTATAGTACACCAAATATATATATATCCATATATATTACAAATATATATATTTACAAAATATATATAATATAAATATATATGTTCACAATATATATATATAACTAAACAAAAACAATATATATATATGTTTATAAATATATATGTTATAATAAACATATATCTAAACAATATATATATATATGTGTGTTTTAAACACACCGAAAATATTACAAGTTTAAGTCTTTGTTATTCTATGTAGGATTCCACACAATCATTAACATTAACCAATTTTCTTTCTCTTCAAGTGGATACTTAAAGATTAATTTCTCATTCAAACATAATATCAATTGTATACATAAAATATGCACAGTATATCTACTTACGATAACTTACGTATTAAAATACGTATTTTATATTTATACACAAAATAATATATTGATAGCCAACAGCATTTTGATCCGGAAACTTCATTCCTGCTGATTAAAGACATTATGAGGCTTAATTAGGTTTTCAGTTTCTCACATCATGTTCCCACATTCATTTCTGTCATTGTCAGGTAGCTGAAATGAATATTTTCTTGTCACCAAAATTATTATTAAAAGGAAAAGGTCCTAAGTTTTTTTTCCCCTAAAGTTATGATATCCGGATTCAGGTGAGCATACTCAATTTAAAAAAAAATCATATAGTTGAAAGATCATATCTTCAAAATTATATCCGAATATGTGTCGGATATAAATGTCAAACATAAATACTTTAAAAAAAATGAAAAATTCAAATAACATAATTATAAGATTACGATAGAAATTTTGGCATGCAAAATACTTGGCTAACTAGTACAAAAGACTTAAAAGATATACTTTGTAAGGTTTTGTTTAATTTAATTATATTCATGCTATTTTGCAATAAATTCAAAAGGGTTTCTCCTGTATAGCCATTTAAAGCAAATGAAAGAGTTGAAATAAACAATATTTTTTTTGGTTGAATATCAAAATCTCTACCCGGACCAGGACCACTATAGAGCAATTAAGCCCCATATCTAGGTAAGGTTAAATGATGAAGAAAGTAAAGGAGCGAAGAAGACCACGTACGTAGCAAGGAAAAGGCATTTTCGAGAGAAATCACTGGACACTTTAATTTCCTTATTAATGGTGGAGATTGGAGAAGTAAGGCACTCTGCAATCTACATTTGAAGGCCAAAAATGAGTTGATTTGCAATAAAAGAAATCAATGAATTCATTTTTGCTAAAAAAAAAAAAAAGAATCATTACAAACAAGATGGATTGGCCCCTTTCAGTTTCACTATGCAATCTCCAAAACCCAAACCTTCGTTATTTTTTAGAGCAACACTAGAAGCAAAAATGCAATGTAAAATGTTTTAATAGTAAATATTTTATGATTTAATAATAAATATTTTAATAGTATAAATATTTTTAATATTTTACATTAATAGAAATAATAGTATTGTTTTGAGTATTTAATATTAATATAATATTTTAATATTAATTATCATTAAATTTTAAAATATTAATAAATTTAAATATTTAATAATAAATAATTTTAATAGTTATGTCAATATTACTATTTAAGAAAACAACATATTTTCTGAAAAATAACCAAATAACAAAAAAAACATTTTTATTCAATCATCCGAACAAAAAAAAAATATTTTTTGAAAAATGTTCGAAATATATTTTCTAAAAACTCATTTCCGCGAAATAAACAGAACTAAATTGAAACATATGCTTAAATAATCTCTACAGGTTTGGATTGGATCATTTTTAAATTCGATAATTTTTGAATCATTTTAATTTCGGATAACAATTTATTTTTATTATTTTTGGTTTCGAATTTTTTCAAACGAAGTTTTCGAATTTATTTTATCACCTCTATTTATATAACATGCACGTTTCTCACCAATAATCTATTTAATTTACCTCACAATCTACATATAGTTCATCAAGCTAAATTGAGGTATATGGCTAATAGTATTTTATTCAGCCTTTTTTTTTTTTTGTGGGAGGTCGACTGGATTCTTCTGTTTAGTAACTTTAGCAAATGATTTCTTTATTTGAAAATAGCTCCAGAAAAAGAAAGGTTAAATTTGTTATCATAAGTGAGATTCCAGTTTGGTTTTGAGAATCAGACCAATCTATTAACTATTTAAAAAATAAATCAATCATCCAGGACAAGTAGAGGGACAGGGACAGCCATCCATCCATGGACAACTTTAAAGAATATATATATATATATATATATATATAACATATATATATATATATATGTTATTTTAGGTATAAGATATAAGCATAGAGTTAGTGAAGTTTAAAATAGCAACTAACAAAGAACAAGGGCCATAAAACTTCTTGTCGAAGACAAAAACTAATCTGATTATTATTATTATTAAAAGCAGAGCAGCAAGTTCTTACAATATGATGGCCAGAGGGAGAACAGCTAAGCCTTTTCCAACAAGTGTTTCAGTGTTTGACAAAACGATAATGCAAGTCCAGATAAGCTTTGTTTAAACAGTTAATGTCTAAACAATGTTCAGCTATAATATATATATATATATATATATTATGAGAATGAATTAATTTACTGCTGTGTAAAATTAATTAATTTTATAAATTTTTATAATTTTGTGTACGATTGATATTTTATCAAACCGATCGTTAGATTTACATCGCACTCATCATATACGTAAAATTTCAAATCAATCTCATATCTATATCATGTCGATCAAAAATACCCTTTTTTTATATCTATATACGCTGAGTTTTCAAGGCTCCAAGTAGGGTTTCCTACAACAATATAGAGTATAAAATACCAAGTAGAAAAATGCTGTCTTTTCTTTTGTTTTATAATTACATAACCACCAAGGATTTTGCAATCATTTGTCTCCCTAAACAAACAGTAAGAAGAAACATACATGCATAGATAAATCTTTAAACACAGTTTTTGTAATAAACATTGAAGCTGTGCTAATTTAAAAGGAGACCCACAAAAAAGCAATCTCTTTTTGGGGCTATAAGTTCTCCAGGGCCAGTATTAGATAGCTATATCAAGTCAGGTGGGTAGCTCTACTTTGTCTAGATCAACTAACCTAGTTCTTAATTGACAACAAAGGGAAAAAGGATTAGAAAACGACAAAGCTACTCAAACAACTAAAGATGTTCTACAAAGAAAGATGTCGGCAAACATAGAAAATGATATGATCAAACAGTGCCAAGATCATACATAAAAAGATGATTATTGGCCAACGATTGCAGCTGAGCTCACCATCCACAATGGTCCAAGCTCTGTAAGTGAAAGCCTCTGACTCCAACTAATTACACAATGCAGAGCAGATAGATACCAACAAAGCTATAGTTCTTTCTTCTTTGTACCATACACTAGTAGCAGAATTTGATGCTCATTCTCATCCTAAACTCGGATTTTACTACCCGTATTCTCTAAAGTAAAATGTAAAATAAGAAGTTTCAGTTTGTAATTATGTACTGCTTGCACATATTTTTGTGTATATATTATAGGAAAAGACTGCTGATATTAGATAGCATATAGTTTTCATTTTTCGCAACATCATTCTGTCGTTATTTTCTTGTTGCTAAGCAGCAAAAGATAAACCAATCATCATTATAAGATGAAAGCTACCCATGTCTTTAATTTATTAAGAAAAAGAGATAGAAGACAATTAAGAATCCATATTTAAGGATGTAGCATATATAAGCTCTCATTTGAAAAATAATTTAGAGAACTTTATCTGAAGAATCATACATGTTTCGCCCACATCGATCACAAATTGTAGCTGTAGTTGGAGAATCTTTTGGCTTGGCCTTCTGCATATTTGCTAGATCAAGTTCCAGAACATCTCGCAGCACCTTTGATCCTTCTTGGAGTTCATCCGGACTGAGAACACATTAATCACACATAAAAATTAGACAACACTTAATGCTGATTAAGGGCTCTTAAAGTATCAAAATGTTGGCAGCAAGTAAGCGGTAGGATAGGAGAATGATCGTGTCTTAAACCAATGCAAGTAACTAGAAAAGCAATACATGACAGCTATGTTACTCGGACTCGGGTGTGTAAGTGTCGGACACAGGTATGTTCAACTTTTTCTAAGATTTCCATGTATTTGGAAGGTCCTTTGAGGATCATATCCCCATACCCATGTCTGGATATGCGCCGGACACGGGTGTTGGACACTAGTACTTCAACAAAAATGAAGAGTCGGAGCAACATAGCATGACGGGTAGTCAAGAATATCCGATTCTATTGTTTTCCCTAATATCTGTGATTGCCATACAAAAGACTCATTAAGACAACAGAAAATCAGGGTAAATATAAATGGAGAAGAAATCAACTATAACTTAAGACTTCACAGAAAAAGGAGAAAATGGCATAAAGTGCATCACAGATAGCTCTTAGTTCAAGCATGTAGTTTCATAAATTGTGTAACAACATTAATTTGGATGTTGCACAAGAAAATAAAAAAATACTTTGCATATATAATCCTGAATACTATCATTAAGAGAAAAATCGGTGGACCCCGGATCAGGTAACAAAATATTTCCAGAAAGAAGAGTCCCAATTTGTAAATACAATTCTAAGAAAAAAGGATAAAGAAAAGCTTTAGCAGGCAACGAAATCCAGAAGAAAATGGCTGAGGTCAGACAATGATAGAAATAATTCCTCAATTCAAAGGGTAAATAATAATCATTAACCGATGAGAAATAACTATAAAACATCTAGAGTAATTGAGATACCTTTTTCCTTGTTCCTTCTAGGAAGTATTAGTGGGGATTGGAGCAAGTTTTTGGGGCAGTGTTTGAGGGTTTGGTGGGTGGTTGGCTAGGGCCTAGAACTAAGTATAAGAAAAATAACAAAGAGACTAAAACAAAGCTGCCCAACATAAGCTAAAGGACAAAAGCTTTTAGCTGAGAATGGCCAGAATTATCACTAGAAACAGAAAAGTCTGGAGCCATCCTAGTTCCCCACTTTTAAAAGCAGCAACTATATTATATCAAAACAGGGGAAAAATATGACACATTTGTTAAATGATAAAGGGGAGTACCAAAGCAACAGACTTAACCTCCAGTTTGTCCCACTATACAAAATAAAACACGTTCAATGAAGTTTGATAATGCCCTATATATTTAATAGAAAATATAGGGAGGAATGTACATGGGCTCTTCCTGGCAGCCCCATTATACCGTGCTATGAATTGCAAGGCCCAAACAAGCAAATGTGAGAGGTAGGACCAATCAATTTTAGCACCAAGACAGAGCAGCACCGCTCAACCAATCAACCTCATGAAAAATTCACATATCATAAAGATGTTTTATGGAAATAGGTATTCACACATAAATATCCACATTTTCTAGACATTTGTTTCTTTGATTCAGTGGTGTAGGATGCTTGCAAAAATTTGAACCTTCAATGGACAGTGAACACAAAACTATAAGGTCCTCATCAAGCATTCCTTACCTCATACAAAGTGGAGGAGTCAACCGTACAATGGTGTCATGTGTGGGTTTGGCAAGAACTCCTCTTTCTTTCATCTTTAGACAGATATCATATGCTGAAACAGGGAACAAAGTCTTGCTATTGAACTCTACGGCAGTGAATAAACCCCTTCCCCGAACTTCCTTAATGTAGTTTGGAAATTGCTCCTGAACCTTAACCAGCTGATGCAAAAGTTCTTCTCCTAAATGGGCGGATCTGCGAAATAGGAAATAAATCAGTACAAAATATATACATCTTTGGGCAGAAAAAGGACAGTGGAATGGAGGGGAGGAGAGGAGAGGAGAGGAAGAAATAGATGAATAGCAGCTATGTATAGCAAAGCAAGCCAGATTATACTTGAAGCAAATTTAACTTTGAACTCCACATTTAGTCAAATTCAATTTTAATCAACTAATGATTATTTTTGTAAACCTTTGATCAATGATGCTCTGCAAATTACCACAATGTCTTCTCTTAGATTATGATATTGACAAGACACACCTTGCTCAATGATGCTGCTAAAATATTGCATGTTATTTAGAATGTTAAGATTCAAACGTCACATGAGATTCAAATCCTTCTTTGGCTGTAGGATTTTAGTTCTTTTAAGATGTTGAATTCTCTTTACATTTTTATCTTGCCTAAATTTTCATTTATACTAAATTGTAAAAGATCAAATATTTTCCTAAGAAACAGCTTGATTTCCAACTTTTCTTCTTCATATTTAATCTTGATAATGCAACACTAGGGAGGAATTTTCAATACCTCTCAGCAAGTTTCTCCTCCTGGATTACATCTAGTGAGGCAATGGCCACTGCACTGGCCAAAGGATTCCCCCCAAAGGTGCTAAGGACAAACATCAATAAGATTGCCGTGAGCTTTTACAGAACAAAACGATTGTATCACAATTAGCAGAAAGACAGAATTATAATAAAAAATTAAGAGCATTTTGCAGACTCACAGTTGCGCATATCATGAAAGAAAAACCACCAAGTTTCTTTGAAAATAAGTTGTTTAATGATGGAAGCGACACCAAATAAGCGAAGATTACTAGGGATAAAATACAAACCTTCCATGTTCTCCAGGTCGAATGCAAAGCATTACATCTTTGTCAGCAAGCACTGCACTTACAGGTATTACGCCACCACCCAAAGCTTTTCCCAGTATCTGAATAAGTCAACCAATATTAAATCTTTAGAAGCATATTAGAGAAGTTTATAAACCTGAGGAGTACATTGTTTTAATAAGAAAGGCAGTTTGAAATAAAAATTAAGCATAAAATAGAGCATATCTAATGCATCAATTTAGTAGTAAAAAATAAAAATAGTAGCAATGTGAGCAGTTCCACACCAGGAAGCTATTATTCAACTTGCAAGTTTCAGCAGTAATCTCACCATTCTAATCAAACTTAAAAGATTTCTATTTTAAATGACAAACTCTAATACAAGGGAAGAGAAGAATTAGCTACATAAAACAATAAATCCATAAATGAGCAGAGAATATACCTTTCTATTGATCCACAGAGCATAGAATAAACAATATAAAGAAGCCAAAATAAAACTTTATTCTCTAAATCACCTCTTCAGTATAATCAAAGCAAATTATGAATTATGTATTTCAAAATTCACAATCTGCATATCAGCACAGCAATCATGTAATTGTTAAATTAGAGAAATCTATTTGAGAAATAATTTATGCATATCAAGTATGTGCATCTATGTTTGGAAAGTAAATTTGAGAGAGAGAGAGGTACAGCCATCCTGACTCAAATTGAAGCAGGTTACAGCAACTCCTAAAACAATATACACACAAGTACAAGAATATATTTGATTTGTGTAGATCAAACTTTCAGTCAGTATTTCGTTATTTTGCTTGCGACTCAACCCCCTACAAATTTCAATATTCAGTTTTACATTTTTTTCTTACAATAATGAGAAAAAGGATCACATATGCTTGATTTGCTTATTAATGGCTGCTTTACTAGAATATCTGCAGAAATCAAAGGACAAAAAGTTGTGGATCACCGATCATAAATTAATTAAAAACCCTTTTAGCATATTCAGTCAGCCAAATTTTACTTAATAGTATAAAACATCGGAACCAAACACTGTTATATTCACATGAAATAATACAGGAATTTCACCAAAACTTGCAAGTTAAATAGGGCCTTACCACAACATCTGGACGAACTTCTTCCCAATCACAAGCCAGCATTTTTCCTGACCGTGCTAGACCACTTTGTATCTCGTCAGCAATCATTAGAATGTTATATTTCGAGCAAAGATCTCTGACAGCTTTTAGATAACCTTTTGGAGGTATTATAACCTATAAATGGAAAGGGATAAAAAAATAAGAGAACATTGTCAAAGAATGAAGGGACAAAAGCAGTAACTACTGAACAGTGCTTGATTTGATGAAAAGGTTCTCCCCACACATATCGTGAAAAAGGAAGGAACTTTTTTTTGCTTTTTCAGGGAATCTTCTGTGATCTCTGAATCAATTTGAAGATTGGGTTGTAATTCTGTACATTATGTAAAATTCTATTTCAAAAAAGGACTTACACTTGATGAAAATGCTAACTTGTTAATGACTATCTGTGTCAATGGGAAACCTAATTGGTAGAGAGAACTCTCCACCAAAGAAGTCTCGAGTTCAAATCTCCCTTCCTTAAATTAACAATCAATGTACTAATCATGTAACTGTATAAGATAGTTTGGCTCCTTATAATAATTAAGAAGGTCAAAAGAAGAAGAAAAGCTAAAACTCTGATAACTAGCAAGTTATAGTTAGCAAGACTAAAAGCACTATTCAGCACTATTTATATACATCGTCAACCAAGGAAGAGATGAACACACTCCTGGCTCACTAAAAGTTCCCAGATCTGTCAACTAAATGGAGCAAAATCTCAAAAAACACTCAAGCCCCTTCAAACTACTTCACAGCTCCAACCACTAAATATTTGATTATAAACTTACACCAGCCTCTCCTTGAATAGGTTCAAAGAGAAATCCTGCTATTCTGTCTCCATGTTCTGCACTCAAAAAAAAAAAGTAATGTGTTAGAATAGAAGATACTCTCAAGTCTATTTTTAGCAATTTTTTTATTTGTTAAAAAAAGATACTCTTGTCTGCATATTTTAGGACATTGAAGATGGATTATTGGAGGGGATGAACCATGTAAGATCCAGAAGAATTGAGGCCTATTAAGCAAAAAGTAAAAAATAAACTGAAAAAATGGGGACTATTCAAACCTTTAAAGATCTTCTCAAGGGCAACATCATCACCAAAATCAACTTTAACATGACCAGCCAATAATGGCCCAAATCCACGAGTAGCCTCATTGTCACAGCTCATAGAGATGACAGCCAATGTGCGACCATGGAAGCAACCACAACAAGAGACGATAATAGCCTGCATGTGCCCAATTTTTTACTCAAACAGAAAAATAAATAAATACATAACTTAAATAAATTTTATATATATGTGTATCCATATTCCAGATATGAATACCTACCTAGAAAGAAGATTAACACTATACCAACACTAGCTGCCATCCAAAATCATAAGTGCTTTGCTACTAAATCAGATAGGAAAGGAAAACCACAAGGTTTCTGTTTCCTAAACTACTACTTTTTTCCCTTGTATATGAGATCTATCTCCAATTACAGTCATTAGATGAAGCAAAATAGATATACATGCAATCAGAAGCACCTCACCCACAAAACCCCCCTACAACAACAAAAAAAGTGTACTGTTCCAACTAATGGCCTAACATCAGATAAGGGGATTTATTTGCCACACAAAGAAAGACCAGTTAACGAAGATTGAAAAGATTTACCTCATCTTTGGGAATTTTTTTCTTCTCATAACCCCATTTCCTTGCCAACTTCAGAGCTGTTTCCACTCCTTCAGCACCAGTGTTCATGGGAAGAACCATCTCATAGCCAAACATACTTGTCAAACGCTCTGCGAAAATAGGAAATCTGTCATTGTAGAAGGCTCTGGAACTGAGAGTGAGTCTTTCTGCCTGTTCTTGAAATGCTTTGATGATCTTCGGATGACAATGTCCCTACAGTGGGAAGCTATGACAATTAAACTAAGGAGGAAGTTAAATTCGAAGTGCCAAGAAAATTGCAAATCATGGATTTATTTTCTTTTAATCCATCTTTTGACTGAGTATACTCGGCAAGAGGAATTCCCTCCGCCCCCCTAACTCCAATGAATAACAGGAGGAATAAGTGCAGACTAATAAGACACAGTAAAGAGGCACTTATTGGTGTAGGGATACTATAACATAATTTACACACTGGTTTATACCTGATTAACAGCCGAGTAAGCTGATAGAAAATCGAGATATTTCTTGCCTTCCGGGTCCCATATGATTGATCCCTTTGCTTGAGAGAATACAACAGGAACTGGGTGGTAACTGTACTTGAACCAGAAAAGTGATTTCGCTAAGTCTATCATCAAAAACAGGCAATAGCTCACAATGTAACATGCAAAAAATCCACAAATACCAAATCAAAATCTTTGAACGCATAAAACGACTGCGAAAACAGCGGGTATCAAAAAAAAAAAATCCACATTATGGTGTAGATCACCAAAAGGTTAGAATATTCAGCATCATCTTGGATATTCAACATCTATTTTGAATAGATTAACCAAAATGTAATTAAATTAAAAAAGAAAAGGAAGCTTCAGAGAACTCTAAAATAATCTCCCCAGGAAAAAGCTTAATAGTTTTCATTTCTCCACATTGAAACTCAAATTCTCAAAGGTTCTCGACAAAAATTCATTAATCTAATCAATTGAGTCCACATATTCTGGCATACGTTAATCATCTAAGCAAATCAACAGATAACCTGAATAAAAAGTTCAAAAATTTCACCCCAAATGAACTTGGACAGCGTAACAGAAATATAAGCACACCTTAGAAACTCGAGCACGCAACCAATTGAACCAATCTATATTCTCGAAACTTTTTTCTCATATATTCCATCATTCTAACAGGAAAAATGAACCAAGACAAAAGCTTGAAACTAACAAAGAAAATCCCAAAACCAAAAAAACGAATACAGTGATAGTAGATACGTTTCAGATCAACATAACCAAAACCCAGAAGCCAAAACAAGAAAGAAAAAAAAAAAAGAAAGAAAGAAAGAAAAAAGAGCTGAATTGCCAAAAGCAGAGAAAGATTAAGGGTAAATCAAATAAAAAGGAGAGAAAAGAACTAACTTGTGGGCACTATATTCGTATTCAAGGTTGATGAAGTGGTTAGAAGAGGAAGAAGAAGAGCTGCCTTCAGCCGCAACACCATAGCTCCTCCTGCTTGTTCTGCCCACACTGCTTAGCAAAGACTGTAATGGTTTCCTCGTTGCCGCCATTTTCCGGTGACGCCAATAGGATTGTTACCTTTTTTCTCTCTCTTTAAGACTTGGAGGTTTAGATTAGGTAATGTTTTATGTTACGGTGCAAAGCAAACTGGGATTTTTTTCTCTTTCTTCTGTGTGTTCTAGGACTGTCGTTTATGCTGAAGTTTTTAAACGGTGATGTAAATCATGTGATATCGAGAGCTACATGCAACTCTCCCTTCCAAATCCAAATCCCAATGTCTCTCGATTATCTAATATTCCAGCTTTGTAGGAAACCGACAAATCCATCCCATTGTTTTGTTTAGAAAAAACTCGATTACACTGTCGAAGATTATGTACGAAACAACCGACTGAAAAGCGATAAAAAACTTGTATTAAGTGCTTGGTTAGTGGTTACCCTTCATTTTTATTGATCTTTCTTTATAATCATGGCATTAACGAGAGAAGAAATTGATTTTTTTTTTTTTTGGTAAAGAAAAAGATTAAGACTTCAAAAAACATAAAAGGAAAAGAAAGAAAAATTATAAAGAAAGCTTGTTATGGTGAGTTTTTCGTAGGTTCTATTATATATATAATTTATCATGTTTATATATAATTTTTATCATGTTTATATGTAAAAATGAAATTACATATGTAAAAAAAATTATATTTAAAAAATTACATATAAACATGATAAATATATCATATTTATATGTAATTGTCATGTTATATGTTATTTGTCATGTATATATGTAATTTATCATATTTATATGTAAATTTTACATATGAACATGATAATTTAATATAATTTATCATATTTATATATAATTTTATTATATTTATATATAATAAAACATATTTTAAGCTCACGGAGCTTATCCTATATCTCCCCGAAAAGAAAGATAAGCGAAATATGCATACTTTTTAGAGTTGATTACACGTAAGATTCCATCCAAAATACTCTGATAGCCGCAGGTATCAAAGTTTATTTTATTGGTACAAGTAAAGGGTAGAGTAGACGTAACAGTTAAGTTTAACCAATAGAACAATGTCTTGACCAATCATATTAAGAACAATTTCATCAAAGGGTTTTCAATTTTCATTCCCAAAAGACCAAAAATTGCATTTCATCAAAGTTTTTACATGGCTAATAACTCTTTCCTATGTTCATTAACAAATGATGATCCAGAACCAAGATAAACAGGTTTTGATGTTTGAATCCAGTCATACAAATTCCAGCTGAAACTAAAACTATCACCTCAAACAGTACCCACTAAAATGTCTTAGCATATTTACAAACATGTGTCAATTAGATACAGGAGACTGCTACCAAAATTATACCCTCAGCCCTAACATATTCTGGCTAAATATAATGATCAACCAAAGAAAGTCTTCGACGAGAGAATAATATATGATCAATATTGATTTTCATTCTAAATATAGATGGTCCTAAATAATCTAGCTAGAGAAGAGTAAGTGACCAATCCTAAACATAGACACTGCAGGAAACCATATAATACACACTAAGAAGCTAGCCGATGTTTTAGAAAAGAAAAGAACTGAGTTGCCTATTATAGCAACCAATCATATGCAGTAAATGATCAACAGAAAGATAGTTAATTGACACAGAGCTCACTAACATCAGAGAATCATTTGAAATATGGCACTGGCCGCCATAATTTCAAATGAAATGAACTGGCTAGCAACCATTAGAAGCCCCCAAAGGTTTCAAACTGTTGCTGGATGAGACAATGAGAAACGGGAGTACGAACATCACTGAAATGCTAAAGCAATGCATTAAAAACTAACCAAACCTTAAAAATCGGCACACGACAATAAAAAACAGCAATGCACCTCATAGTTCCATTGTAGAAGAATAAAAAGCAGCTTTCACTTTGTTAGCAATTGCAGGGGAGGGTGGAGGCGGTCAAAGGTAGAAGAGAGATTGAAAAACACTGCAAAGAAAAATGCCATTGAAAGAAAGGAAAATGTGTTGTCTGGTGAAAAAAAATACATATTAGAAGCCAGGGAAGTAAACATGGTGGATAAATAGCCCACCACATAACATTTATATATGCATGCCATTCTAGGAAAAGATGTGATAGGTAAGGAAGGAAGCATCACACAAATGATGCTCATGAGCTATGTAACCATTAATATTGGTAATCTGAGACCATAACATAAGGAATTTGCCAACAGAAGTATAAAACGCAGTGATTCCTTATCCCATAAAGCTCAACTGATTTTCGATTTCAAAAACAAGGTTGATGAAATGTAACCAAGGTATTCTTGGAAGAGGAGAGGTGACTTTAGACCATATGCATTTCCTGTTTGCTAGGAAAGGTTCCACAACGGGCATCTCTATTCAAGATGAGAACTCTTCATAAGCCACGTCCAAGAGCCAAAAGTAAGATAATGAGATTTCAGTTCACTAGGCAAACCAAGATCCAGGGAAGCAGAAGAGTATAGAGTGAATATGTTATATGCAATCATTCTCAAGCAGAAAACAGTTGCAGATTTAGGAGTTATGCTGAATTTCCTACCAGACAAGCTGTGAATTTTGCAGCAATAAATGATAATCGAGGTAGCCAGAGAAGCTCAGAAATAAAATATTTGTATAAGATAAATCAGTGTTCAGTTTTTGCATTGACAGATTCATGAAGCCAGTACATGGCACAAGATTCAGAATAGAGAAAATGGGATAGAAGATGTGCTTCACAGAATTGTCAATATTCTATTTATTTCCGGTGGATGATTTCCCTTTTTCTTTCAAAATTGCACTACAAACTGACCAGGGAAAAAGATGGGAGGAGGAATAATCATCAAAATATCACATTGTACCGTCAATAGGAAGATACTCTATTGAGCAGCTGAGAGCAAGAGCTGGAAAGGTAGAAATATAATAAATAAACATGCTATGAGTTTGTCAATTACGATCATCGAAATATTTCTAGGCGCAAACATTAAATTCAGAGTATAAAAATATTGGAAATAAGGAAGCCATACTAAGAAAAGACCTGATATAACAGTTACCAAGAACGAAAGGTCCTAAAAAGTCTAAGATATCGCAGATGGAGAATGGTTTAAGCAATGAGGATGGAACCTAACTCCCATGAATGCTAAACCAGCAGCAAATCTCCAGAATGATCTTGAAAGGCACTGTTATGGAAGAAACACAAAGAGTTTGGTTGAAGAAAACTAGAATAAGAAGCCATCTCCAAACACCAAACCTAAGGAGACGACCAAGAGGAAACATTTGATGGGGAAAATTCTAAGATTTTAACTATTCACCTTCATCTATCAAAAATATCTTTAAGATTCAGGTGGCCATTATAAATGCCTGAATCAAGTTTTCAGCTTCATGCTTCTGCTGCGGAGTGCCAGTTATAAGAGCAACACGTTCCCCTCGTGAGGATTTGGGTTCAGAAATTTCAATCATTGCCCCCGATATCTGAAAGAGAACAAGGCAGTGTGAGAACGCCATTCAATCAAGTAGATTTCTACAATATTGTGGGGGAATAAACATGACAATGTTTATTACATGTCATGTCCACTGTTAGGACTAACAGACCAGAGATACCATATTAATTTTCACAAGGACAATTTAATCAAAAAGCATCTGCCTAGAAGAATACCATCATAAGCAATAATAAACTATGAAGCATAAACTGACTTCATAAAGACAGATCAACTTTCCTATTTCAATGATACAAAAAGAATACCAGTAAATGACAAAATATTCTCCCACTAACTACATAAGGCATCCTAGTTCAAAAAAAAAAAACCTGCCAAATACAATTTTGTAGTTATTCAAATCCTTAACTTCATTCATCTGAATATTAGGCTTACTATTTAGCTTAACCAGAAATAAGATAATACAAGGTTGAGAGACAGGACTGAAAAGTGATAAACGAACCTTCCTTATGTTGGATAAATTGAACCCTCCTTTGCCCAACACTTTACCAACTGCATTAGCAGGGATCAGTATTTCAAGAGTTGAAGATGGCGCCAACCTGTATGAAGACAATAAATGGAAGAACCAGATTCAAATAGAAGGTATAAATGTCAGAAGATAGACCTTAAGCACAATTTCTAACAAGCATGATATACCCACCCTCCATAGAGCTTCGATGAATATGAGGACATGGAACCATAGCCATTTTCTCCCATCTATTAAATAAGAAGACAACAAGAAATGTCAAAGAAAGAAAATTAAAACTATGATGAGTAAAAACAAATTCTATATGGCAATTTAAAAAAAGAAACAAGAAAATTGCAGTGAAACACAAGGGGGCTTGTGTGTCAGAAACAGGTAGCCAATAACTGAAAACCAAAAATAACCATAAAAAACTGCTCTGAAATCACATCCCAGCTCATAGCTACTGCAAATTCAATAAAAGGAAACAGAAGCTGAGAGCAAGCATGCAAGTGAAACAGAGAAACAGACTTTCATTAATAAAACGAAATTCTAATTCATCACTAACTAAATAGAACTCAAACACCCCTCAACCCCCAAAAAAGAGAAGTCTTAACAACATCAAAAAGTAAGGCAGACTCAAATGCTTATATTGAGAGGTGATCAATCAACAATCACTTAAAACTTCAGCAGATCAATTCAATGACCATTTATAAACTAGCAATCTTATTGTTTCAGGGAAAAAAACAATGGTGATAAAACATAATTTAAAGCAGCTTACTAAAGGCATGCCAGAAATATAATACAAGAAGAATTGAGGTCCGAACAAGTTATCCTTAGGAAGTGTATCAACTGTTTATTAAACCTTAGATGAGTATCAAAAGATAAGAATGTGAGATCTTCAAATTAACACAATTATAATGATGATTTATACAAATAAAACCAATGTTGAGCAGGAAATGAATAAGGGAAAAAAAAACATATATGATGGTTAACAACAATTCCACAATTACTTACTGGCAGGCTTCCATATCCATAGAGGCTGCTTGAAGATAGCACACCAAGGCCACTTCCACTTTCAGCCCTTTGATCAAAAGCCAAAGGAGCAACTGGAGGAACAGAAGACAAGAAAGATGGCATTGAAAGACTGGTACCAGCTGAGTAGAGAGAATCAGCACCTACAGAAGGGTTATGACCACTGTCCTTTTCTTTCAAAACATCATCTCGGAGCCTTAGAACAATCTGTATCAGTGCATCTCTTACACTACTAACTTCTCCAGCAAGCTACAAGATGCAGAGTTAGCATACAAACTATTCAAATAGAAGGAAAATGAAAACATCAATCTTCAGAGAGAGAGAGAGAGAGAGAGAACAAACCTCAATGAGCTCATCATTGGCATCAGCACACTTGGGCTTCTCCCCTTTTGATATACGGACATCGGCTTTAGTTCTCTTCCGAATTTCATTTATAATAGAACCACCTTTTCCAATAACACAACCAATAACTTTAGATGGAACAAGGAGCCTCATAGTCACAGTATCATCATCTTCATCATTAATCTTCCCTTGCAGCAAAAGAACAGCTTCAACAGCCATGGATTTTAAATCATCAGGTGACTGTCAAGTCAAGCCACATTAACACATGAGAAAACAAAACATATCTAACTATTTGATGAATTGCAGATAAATTAATAATCAGACAAGAGAAATTGAACTAGGGGCATACCTCTGTAGCTATGACAGTGATAATACACTCATCACGATCAGCCTTTGTATCATCAACCTCGATATGAGCACCACTCGCCTGCCTTATACTTTTAATAGTACCCCCTCCCCTGCCGATGACACGCCCAATCTTGTTAAATGGGCATAGTACTCTGATTATTAACTCTTCAGACTGAGAGGCACCAGCAAAACCAGAAACCACAGGAAGAGCAGATGAATACACAGGCCAGGTACTCCCTGTATCAGCATATCCCTGAAGATCTGGTACATGTGCAGCACCCAATATTGGTGGAACTGATCTAGAAGGGGCAATAGGATCTGGATGTGGATATAAGCCACCTGGTGGATAAATAGGGAAATCTGATGGGATAATGATGCTTGGAGCTGGAGGAGTTTCTGCCACTGTTGTCTCAAGATGGATTTCTTCTCTGGGACTGAACTTGTACATGATTGTAGAAACAGCAAAAAGTGCTTTCCTAACAGCCTCCGGTTCACCAGTTATCTATTACAGCAGAGAAGAAACACAGAAAACTTATCAATAAGACAAAGAAGATAAATAAAAACAAAACTGACTTTAAACCACCATGAAGAGAATATCATATATGAATATGAAGGCATCGCCTTTACTGCATATCAGAGTTATCTCAATAAGATTTGAACTTTGATAAATTTAGCAGTTGGATTGGCTCACACAAATAGCTTTCACATCAGCTTCTATTGAATTTAAACAATGATTGAGGCTTCAACTGCCACTGTAACAGGGTGAGAAATGATCGTAAGGCTCATATAATGTCAACAGTTGAAGTAGATTCAATTCCTGGTAACAAGTGCAACCTGTCTATGACATTATCTACATTTCTCTTTTAAGTATAGGCATTAGGGTAAATCGACAAGATCAAATTTGAGCAACACAACAATAAAAATCCCCACAATCAGTTGTTGCTGAATATAATATAATCCAATTTTTAAACAAGGATGCATTCAAACACATCATCAAGAATGCCAAAAAATAAAAACTACTTGCAAACAACACGAACCTGAATGAAGTTGTCAAAATCCATGGCACAAGAATGGCTTGGATCACTGGCATCCTTAGCAGTAACTTTAATGTTACCCCTGGTCTTGCCCCTTAGTTTCTTAATAGTTGCACCAGCCTTACCAATAATATTTGCAGATTGGCTAGATGGGACAAGAATTTGGCATTCCTCCTTATGCTTATCTGTCCGCTTCTTATCAGAATCCCCTGTGACAGCCACAGCATTTGCAATTGCAGCGTGAACTCTAAGAAGAGCATCCTGAGCAGCACATAACGGTTCTTTGTCATGGAATTCATAGTCTACCTCAATTTCTTCCTTCTCCTTAACATAACAATATATTGTTATAACCCTATCCTTAGCACCGGGATATGGATCAACCACCTTAACTTTTGCCCTCGTCTCCTGCCTAATTGCATTTATGACTTTACCACCTTTACCAATGACACTTCCAATCACCCCATCTGGGCAAAGTATTCTATAGACAACTAGTTCATCATTGCTTATTTCATCCTTATCATTCAATCTTCTCTTCTGATTCCTATTATCCCCATCATGAACTCTTTGGCCTCGAAAGCGCTTAACACTCTCACCCATTGTTTGGAATTCAACTGCTGAAACCATAAACTAAGTTTAAGTCCAAAGGCAATCAAATTGAGATCGAAAACAATACAAGTATACATAGTTAACAAATTTTAAGCTTTCTTTTCATATCAAAACTATCTGCTTGAGTTCTGCCATTTCTTTGCACTTTTTACCAAATTCTCAGCAACTTTACAAATTTAAAACAAGAAGAAAAAAAACTTAAAAACCCATAAAAAAAACTTCCAAAACTCAAAGAAACATAATTTAATAAGATACAAAGATACCCAAAACGGAAAAAGAATCGATTTTAACTAACCAATATGCAAACTACAATGAATTAACATAAATATAAGCAACTTTACAAATTTAAAAAAGAAAAAAAAAAAAAAAACCATACAAAAAACTTCCAAAACTCAAAGAAACATCATTTAATAAAATACAAAGATACCCAAAAAGGAAAAAGAGTCGACTTTTAACTAACCAATATGACAAACTACAATGTACAACAAATATATATATATATATTTAGATTGATTCAAGTTTGTTTCCATATGAATATTTTCCATTGAAAAATCAAAGGGTAGACAGATACGAAAGACGAAAAAAAAGTGTAAAACCCTACAAAAAAAGGAAAAGGAAAGGAAAGAAGCGGAAAAAGGAGATTCGAAGGAAAACCCAGTTTGAAGAATGAAGTGGGAAAGCGTACCGATAGAGATTCAGATAATGAGATAAGAAAAACCCTTTGACGCTGAAAAAAGACCAAGAAAGGGATAGACAGAAACAGGGAAATAGAGAGCTCTGCTGTGCCCTTAGGCGAAGTTTCCTTGGATTCTCATTTCCCAGTTATCAAGATTTTCCTAGTAAATTTCTTTTTTTTTGTTACGTAGGATTTTTTTTTTTACACAGCCAAGGAACGGTTTTATGATTTTTTTTTATTTTTCGTTTTTATATATAATAAAAAATCTGCCAATCCAGTGGCCGGGCTTGGATCACTGAGAAAACTCTATCTATCAACAAATAAAAATAATTCAGACCAAAATATATATATATATATATCTCATCCGTCCATAGAACTTTTTTAAAATTTTATAAGATAATAACTTAATAGAATAATACTTATTTTTAAATATATTAAAAAAAATAACTTAAAAAATAAAATATATCATATTTTAATCTTATTTATAAAATTAAAAATTTTTACTACCAACGTATTAAAAACGTACTCTAAAAATTATTACTCCAATAATAAGATAATGCATAAAACTTGTGTGTTTTAATTTTATTTATTGAATAAAATAGATATTACATTCCAACCAATTTCCACATTTATAAAAATTTACAGGGTTGATCCAAGCCCATTAATGCTGAGCCGAATTAACCCATTTCAATTGATCCAAAAACCCAAAACCTCGGTCCCCATTGTCATCTTGTCTTTCCCTCTCTTTGTCTGAAACAACCCCCAAACAAATCATACAAAGTGAAAGATTCAATTTTTAAGTCTCTCAATCTTTTCCATCTCTCTTTGGTAAGGCACTGTTTATTTTTCCTTTTGTAAATTTAGTTAAAGTCTTTAAAAAAATAAAGTTTAGCAAGTTAACTTATTTTGTATCTTTATCTTTACCTAATTAAATCTTTTCTCATTTTCTGTTTCTGGGTTTTGCTTTGATTGAATGATAAATTATTTTCTTTTTCTCTTCCATGGTTTTCTTTATATGTGTTTGCTTGTTTCTTTTACTGGTTTCTATGTTATTTAGTTTATTATTGGGGTTTAGGGTACTGTTTCTTTTTGTGGTTGTGGTGGAGTTGGGCCATTATTTATTAATTAGTAATTAAAAGCATCTTTTTGTTTGGAGATTTCATTGATTTTATGAATTGGGTTTTGTATATTTTCATAATTTTCATTGCATTCCTATCAATTTTAGAGTTTGTAGCAAAGCTTGCTCAACTTCCTGCATTGGTAAATGTATGTAATTTAGCACTTCGATGATAATTTATTTGTCTTTTATTCTTTCCTAAAATCTTGAATAGGTGACTTATGAAGTATTAGGTTTCCATTATGTTCTCTCCCATCCCATAGAGTTTTTACTAAGTTCATCCTTATTCCATCTAAAACTGATTCACCAATTGACAGTTTCATTTGTTCCATGGGTAAAGTCCACCCTCTCCTCGTGCTCTTATCATCGTCAGAGGCATTAATTTCTTTCGAAGAATAACAAGGATTTTCTTTTATCAATATATGCTGTTTACGTGCTGTTCTTCTAATAAGTTATAGAGGCTCATTGTTGTTTGATTGATCTTTATTATGCTGAATGATAAATAGTTTTTATCTGATGAAAGGGTGCCTTCAGTCATTAGCTTGATAATGCATTTGGCTGTCTTTCCAAACTAGCTAGCTAATAACATAGATTCATTTCCTATTATTTGCACCGAACAATTATTGATTCAAGTGCGCTGGCATGGAAGAAGAAGTAGGGGGGAATCCTTGATTCAATTGGGGAGCTCAGATGGTTCTAACTCGAGCAGCTCAAATCCTGTAACTCGGGTAAGGAAGCTGCTGTTTCGCAGTATGCTGGTGGGGATCAAAGATGGCAGGTTTTTCTTGGGCACTTTCCACTGCATTGACAAGCAAGGAAATATCATTCTCCAAGATTCAATAGAGTATCGTAGCACCAGACGGTCCTCTCCATCTCCAATGGAGCAACGATGCCTAGGTCTCATTCTCATCCCTTCCTCTTGTCGAACCTCCTGTCATGTGGATTGCTCCGTCGAGGAACAATTGTCACTCCTGAAGGTTTAAGAATTGAGACTGTGTTTCCATAAAATCTCTGCTTGAAAGAAATTAAACAACAGTTTTCCCCGATTTATAATTACCCTATTGTTGTTTTCCTGGAGGAGTAAATGAAATTGCTTTGCTTTGAGTAATGGAAGGGTTTATGATTGGTGCACCATACGGATTTCATGGTTACTGCTTGAATATTAGTATTAATTTTATCATTACTATTTCTTGCTCAGCATTATGTGTGCAGACAACCTTAAATTGGACTTTAGATTATGACTCAACGCAGATAAAACTGATTATATAAATTTTCTTTTGTGTGGTGTCTGTCAAGGATTTTATCGTTCTTTTCCAATCACAAGAGCATACAAAAAGGATTTCGTCGGTGTGATTCTTAAGATTCTTTTCTCTGTATACACGCAATATGAGTTCTTCTAGTGATGTGGTGGTTGATTGGTCTACAGATTTCGAATGAGAGTGAGGACGGACTTCGAGTAGAAAAGGAGTTTCGTACAAGGAGGAAGGTCACATGAATCCTCAAAGAAATCAGTTGGTTTTGGAAATGAACCCGATTCGAAGATTGGTGCTTATTTTGATTCACCAGGGGAAGATCTGTTTGTGATTCCTCGACCTTAAATTCATTGATGAAACTTGGAAGGACAGTTTTCAGGTTTTGCTTTCTTTGAGAAAGCTGTAGCTAGATTATGGCTTCATTTTCTTGACAGGTTGGTTTAACGGATTCGTGGCTTTGTTGCTTTAACAATCTTGATCGTCCTAAATTGTTAATTTTCAATTCTGGTGAAGCCTGTCTTGCAGATTTTTAGAACGCCATCCAAATTCTTGAAGAGCAAAGGGGAAGCTGAGAAGGATTCTTTTTTTTTTTTTTTGTACAAAAGAGATCGGGAATATGAGAAGAAGTTGCAGATATTGGGATTCGAATCCAAGACTTATTAAATGTTACTTCTTAAATTTAGCTGCATGAACTAAGTAGGTTAAGCTCGGATTTAGAAGCTAAAAAATGAATTGTTCTTGGAGCTTAAGCAACTTGAGTTTTTTTGGAGACAAGATGTACTTCGCAGGCAATGAGGGTTGGATTCTTAGATTGTAGCTTTCATCCCCTTCTCAAGCATTTTTCAAGGATATGAGAGTCATGAAATTGGAAGACAAGTGCTCGAAATTTGTCAGCTTGGGATTTAGGAAAGATTCATTGGATTGTAATTTGGAATTTTACTTGATTCAGTTCATGTCATCATTTGGAGGTACTCAACTTTGACTTGAAATTGTTTAGGCTATCTTTTGATAGCTCACTATGAATTATGTATTGACAAATACAAATCTCAATGATTCTATAATTATTCATGTTTCTTCACATCTGATGCAAGATTTTTAGCAATGCAATCAATAAATAGAAATGACAAACAAAAATCAGCAAATCGAAATTTTATTCATAAGAAAACCAGAACAAAAGCCATAATTAAACCAGATAAACATAACACCAGAGAACTTCTCCCATCAGTTCCATCTTCTTCTTCACTGCTAAAACAAATTAAAATTTGGATGAAATTTTAAAACTCATTTAGAACAAAATTTATCCGATTCTGGGGATTTTCATTCATCACTATTGGCAAGAGAACCAAATTTGGGGAATTTGTTAAAAGTTGGAAATAAGGAATCCTCATTTTGCACCATGCCAAGCTCTCATGCATGTCATGCAACATAAATGGAAATTCTTTTGTTGGTAAATGCAATGTGAATAAAAAACCTAGAGTATATTTCGTTTTTAACAAAAACAAAGCAATATATATAAGAAGAATTGTCGCAGCATACGCATATGCATAAAATTAAGTAGAATTTTCGTATCATCTGTATGGAATAAAAGGGACCCTCTAATTCCTTGAAACAAAACTGTCGCTGATATAAATTTAGATGATATCCACAGCTATTTACGACATATATCAACTCACCATCATCTCTTTCAAGCCAAAATATTGTCAAACTCGTATTACTTGAAGTATTTGTTTGATTACAGGAAGACAAAATTTGATCTAAAACCTATCTCTATATGGTGTTCCATATACAATAAGGTAAGGTACAGTTCGAATGACAGTGTCGATTGGTATTGCAAAGTTCACACCAGAGGAAACTCCTGTGCCTGCAAGATAGTATAATTCTATGTTATTCGGACTTGGGTGTGAATGTCGGATACAGGTATGAGTTCGACATGGGTATGTTTGATTTTTTCTTAGTTTTTCCATATATTGGAGGGTACTTGGGGGATCATATCCCCATACTCATGTCGGATATGTGTCGGACACGAGTGTCAAACACGAGTATTTCAAGAAAAATAAAAAGTCGGAGCAACAAAGGTATAATTAAGCCAAATGCATACTTTGAAAACTTTAGAATTGAATCAACCATCTTCTTTGCAAAAAAATGAAAAATCAGACATTTCATCATTGTTTTCATACCAAAGGCTATTGTTTTGAGAAACATGGACTACTTATGTATGTATATGATCTAAAGTCTAATTGTTCTGGAGGATTTTAAAGAAAACATGATGATACATTGAGTTTTATATCTCAAAGACTCAAATTGCTTGCTCCATAGGTACCAAGAAAACAAAAGGGAGCATCTCCTTACCTTTCCGAGTGAAAGTTGCTGTATTAACTCCGATGACTTGACCATAGGAATCGATCAATGGCCCACCTGAATTGCCTGCACAGACATGTATGGTACATCACAGCAGAAAAAAAAAAAAAACTAATGACATCTATATTTTCTTCAAGAAAATGATAATGTACCAACCGAATCGAAGCAAAGTTGGGGAGAACAAAACAGATTAAAGACTGCTTTGAGCAATTTGTTTTCTTTCTGTAAAATATAGATACCACTTTCCTAATGCATTACCAAAAAGTTGGTTGATTTTATTGGCCTATATATATATACACAATAGCAAAGAAGATGCAATCCATAAAATAGTTGTCTTCTTTGGCTAACTCAAGACTCAAAGAGTAAAATGCTATTGAGGGCTAACCTATATTACTCGGACTCGGGTGTGAGTGTCGGACACGGGTATGTTCAATCTTTTTCAAGATTTTCATGTATTTGGAGGGTCCTTGAAGGATTATACCCCCATACCCATGTCCGGATATGTGTCAGATACGGGTGTTGGACACGGATACTTCAAGAAAAATGAAGAGTGAGAGCAACATAGGGGCAAACCTTATCGATGTTAGCTTAAAAATGAAATGCATGAATAGAAACTGATATATTATTACCTGCATTAATAGCAGCATCTGTTTGAATTGCTCCTCGAATAGCCTTGCCATTTGGGGAAGGTATCTCTCTGCCTAATCCACTAACAACCTGCACTATTTCAATTAAAAACAGCAGAAAAATAATCACATTTCTGACTCTTCCTTATTGTTTCTTTTTGGTAACCCATCTTCTTTTCCCTGCAAAGGAACTGGCATGGATTCAAGAATTTATTTTCTTAAATTTTCATAATAAGCAACAAGTTAAATTAAACCCCATCTTAAAATTTCTTTGAAAGAACCACCAGAGAGGTCTTAATCGACAACCTCAAATCTAATAGTAAGGGTTTTTGTTTGGAGAAAACAGTTCAACAGCTATGGTGTTATCGAACAGTTACCCTATGTTACTCGGAGTCGGGTGTGAGTGTCGGAAACGGGTATGTTTGATTTATTCTAAGTTTTTTCATGTATTTGGAGGGTCCTTGGGGAATCATATCTCCATACCCATATCCAAATATGCGTCGGACACGGGTATTTGAACAAAAATGAAGAGTCGGAACAACATAGCAGTTACCCCTGTCGTTAGAGTGTTCTCATATCCAAAGGGATTTCCAATGGCAAAGCAGCTCTGGCCCACGCGTAAATCGCGAGAAGTGTCAAGCACAACAGGTTTTAAGTCATAGCCCTCAACATCAACCTGCAGATGAAACTATATTTAAGCATTTTTCCGAAACTTATTTCATACAAAAATAATAACATAATTCAACATTAGTAAACTAGCATTGACATATAAGCATTCTCAGCATTTATCATCCATAGCATTCCAACTGATTAAATACCTTCAAAACAGCTAAATCATAGGCTGGATCAATACCAACAATTTTCCCTTCTTTGTAAAAGCTAGTTCCTCTAGCATCAACAAGAAACACCTTTAAAAAATAGGCATCAGATTCAGATTAGACAGCAGCCATAGTACTTGGCAAAGTTACAATAAAATTCATGCCTCGGCAGAAAGAGAAGTGCAATATAACAACAAATTAGAGGATAACTAGGAAAGGGACAACACCTTACAACGTTTTAACCCACTTTGGTCTGTAGCCAGTTTATCTACAACATGGTAATTAGTAACCTGTTACATATAATATAAGCAATCTATAAACCCAAAACCAAGGATCACCAGCAAAATTTTTTTAAAAAAAAGAAAAAGAAGAGAAAATATCAACCATATAAATATTGTACTAGTACTGAATGTTGCTCCGACTTTTCATTTTTCTTGAAGTACCCGTGTCCGACATATTCGGACATGGGTATGGGGATATGATTTTCCAAAGACCTTCCAAATACATGGAAATCTTAGAAAAAATTGAACTAAACATACCCGTATCGGAGACACATACCTATGTCCAACACTCACACCCGAGTTCGAGTAACATAGCTAATACAAATTAAACGTTAAAAGACAAAGGAGGGGAATGCCCACAATGTGACCAAACTTATCCCAAATGAAGCCTGAACCTGTCCCTTCAACTTTTGCATCTTCATTCTCAGCAAGTGTGTCTTCCTTGGAAGAGCTCTTTGGGATTTTAGCCAACTCAAGGTCTTTAATAAATACAACCGATGGTGAAGTTTCCTGCAACAGTTCCAAAAAAAATAAATAAAACAAAGTAAAATCAAATTAGAAAAGATGACTGACCAAAATGTAGCTAATTTTATAACAGAATTTGAGCTACATATGACTATTTCTTCAAGTTGCTAGCTAGCTAGTTGAGATATCCTAAACTACCTACATAACAAATGTAACAGATAATTCCATGATTATACAAGTTCTCAATCATCATATCAAAAATAGAGCAGAAAATTTAAGTACAAATCTATCACAAAGGATAAAAAGCAGTGCTCCAAAAGCAATTGGAACAACAAATTTTGCCCTTGATTAATAAACTTAACTTCAACCGAGAGTTAAAACTTAAAAATGAAGCTCTTAGTGGGACCAAAGGATACAATTTGCATAAAAACTAAAAAATTGTCATGTTCATTAAGTTAGCATAGATATAATAAATAAATAAAAAAAATGAGAAAGATCACAGTCAACTAAAATCCCATTAGAAGCTAAATAGGTCAGTAAATTAGCAAAGAAACTCAACTGATTACAATCAGTAGGAAAAAAAAAAAAGGGGGAAATTTCTGGGTACCTGAAAGAGACTAACAATTCTATCTTCGTCTTGATCAAGTTCCTCTTCTTTTTGTTGCAGGGCAATGGCAGAATTACATAAAAAAGAAATGGGATTAGAGTAAAAGTGGAGTAAAGAAGCCACTGCAACAGTTGAACCAGAGACAATGGCTCGTCTCCTTGTAATAACTAGATTCTTATATGAAGATTCTGACGAAGAAGTAGTAGTTGTAGTGGGCAATGGAGATGGGAGCTTGGGCAGAGAAGCTAACACCACCATGTTATTACAAGCTTCCTTAGACGTTAAAACTGAAAAACTGTTTCTATTTCAACTGTTTTTTGGGGATAAGGTGTGGTGTGCTTGCTTGCTGTCGTTTCAGAAAGTGCCATCCTCGGTTTTCAATGGTGAAAAAATATTGATCGTGTTCGGGTATGCAGATGCCAAGCCCAGTTCGACCCAATTATGAACTCGGGTCAAAATGGGCTGGGTCTAACCTGGTTTAGTATTCAAATACTAAAGTCATATGATAAAAGTCTATGAACCGGACCGAACTCGAATAAATTTTTTTTTGTTTGTTCGCACTCGGCTCGGATCAGACTATTCAAGTTTATTTTATTATTTAAAATATTTAAAAATATTTTTAATAATTAGATTTAAATAAAAATAATTTATTATTTGAATAGTAATTTGAATCAGATCAGACCAATTTGAATAACTAAAAATCTATCTCAAATCTGATTTAATTCAAATCAAACTTATCAGATTGAGTGAATAACCCGACTCTAGAATAGTTCTAGTTAAAATTACATGTCAAAATCCATTCAAATCCAAGCAATATGGATGTCTCATGCAGTCATGCTTGCCTACCTAGAAATATAAGAATAAAAAAATGCAATTTTTCTAATTAAGCGTTTGGTTTAATAATTATAAATGTTTAACGTTTAAAAAAAAAAATAGAATAGATAAATTGTTTCAAAATCTAAGTCGGAGTACAAATTATCTGACATTATACACTCCAAGATGTAATATAAGTAAAATTCAAACCTAAAATTACTTGAGTTTATTGAAATGGAATAATGGATGAACTTACCAATAATTGAGGCAATCTATCAAGAAGAAGAGAGAAATATTGGTTCAACCGACAGATAATTCTTCCTTTTTATTTTTGGAGGAAATTTGTACATTATATTTAGGTTGCTTATGACAATGAAAGTTTCTTTTTCTTAAAATCATAATATAACTATTTTACCTTAAAATTAACTAATTTACATTCAGATTTTAGTACTTCCTCCATATCATGTCTGATTTTAATTTTTCACAAAATTTAAAAAATTTAATTTGAATTTTGAGTTCTGTAATAACCAATTTTCGTCCGGGTCGGAGCCGAATCCGACCCGGACCAAGTGCGAACCGGGCTTGCTATTTAGGAGGCCCAATCTACAAACTCGGCCCATTTTCGGCCCAAACCCCTCAACCCCCAAACCAGGCCCAATTTTCGGGCCCTTTTCAACCAAGCCCAAACCAACAGCAAACCTACCATCCCCAAAACCCTAGCCCCTGCCACCAGCCACCATCACCCCTGACAGCCACCTTCCCCACACTCAAGCCTCTGCCACCCTGACAAACCTTCCCACACGCCACCCACCTGCCACAGCAACCCCCACACGCAACCAACCCCTCCATAAACCCCCCCCAGACAGGAGAAAAAAGAAGGAGGAGAGAGGCCCGATTCGAGGCTCCCCCAATCCGAGCCCAAAAAAGGAGGATCCCCCACTGTTCGGACTCCCCCTGAGCAAAGGGATCCAGATCGGAACCTTTCACCAAAAAACCCAGATCTGGGGTCCGAAACCCAGATCTGGGTCCTCTTTAAAAGACCAAAAAAAAAAACCAAAAACCCCCCCAGATCCGAGCCTTCACTGGTTCGGACTCTCTCTTGAGCCAAAAACCAGACCGGCCCCTACCTCCTCCGACACCCAAACCTGCAAAACAAAAAAACCCAACCAGGCAAAAAAACAACAAAACCTAAAAAAAAAAATCGAATCCTAGATCTACACATTTCTGGAAAGATCCGGGCAAAACGGAGCCCGGATCCGTGACGAGGGGGCCGAAACCCCCTCGGATATGAAATTTTGAGCCCACCGGCCGCCGGCGAGCAGCGGTCGGCGACGGTGGACGGCGGCCGGCACGGTGGCCAGTCGCCGATTTCTGGGCAGGGCTGAATTTTGAAGAGAGAGAGAGAGAGAGAGAAAAGATAGGAGAGAGAAGAGGAGAAAAAAAAAATGAAAAAAAATGAGAAAAAAAGGAGAGGTTTAGGGTTTATAAACGGTGCCAAAACGGCACCGTTTAGGGGAAGCGGGTCAGAGAGACCCGCGCGTCGACTCGCGGGTCGACCCGGGGTCCGCGCGGGTCACCCGCTTCCAAAAAAAAAAAGAGAGAGGCGCCGAAACGGCGCCGTTTTTGTGGCACCCAAACGGCGCCGTTTACGCGGGGAGGATCCGCGCCTGGACCCGGATCCGACCCGGGGTCCGCGCGGGTCCACCCGCCCCAAAAAAAGAAAAAAAGAAAAAGAAAAAGCTGGGCCAGGCCTGGCCCAGCAGGCCAGGCCAGAACCAGGCCTGGTTCTGGGCCAAAGAAAAAAGAAAAGAAAAAAAGAAAAAAAAGAAAAAAGAAAAATAAAATAATAATTAATAATAATAAATTTAAAATAATAATAAAAATATAATATATATATATATATGAAAAAATTAAAAAAATATATATAAAAAATTAAAAAAAAAATTCACGATTATCGATTTTGAAGTTTTTGACTTTTTTGGATTTTTGACATTTTCAGGTAATTTTACGGAGATCAAAGTCCGGCATTTTGAATTTCGGATTCTCGTCATTTTTCAGGTATGATATTTTTTATATTTTTATTTTTATTTATTTTTGTCTAGCATTCGACGTATTTTTATTGTTCGATTTCGATTTTGAAATTATAAAAATATTTTTTTTATATTAATACATGTCTTTTAAAATTATTTTCGGTAAATAAAATTCTCTGAAAACGGATCTCTTTCTCGGATGGTCAGAGTATCGATCGTTCTTCGAAATGGTCCGAGTAAGAATAATAATCGAAACACTATCGAAAGTATCGGAGTGATTCGGGAATTACTCTTACATAGATAATTTCTTTTATTTCGGAAATAATTATTAAAAACATTTTAATTTACCTTTCAAAAAAAAAGGTTTTTAATAAATACGAATTACCGACGACGGAATTCGAAGGACGTCACGGTAGTGATTCCTAAGATATCTTGAGGTGCGAGAATTTCGTTAAATATCACCACGAGTGGTGGGAGTATTTAGCGACATGCTCAATACAAAAACTCGTTTTCGTTTTAAAAAAAAATGGAAATAATCACCATAAAAAAAAATGAATAAAGAGCGAATGTTTATTGCGCTCGATATTTTGCCATGCTCGTGTTTTTAATATTACGATTCGCATGTTTAATTTTATAGTCATATGTTAAGCCGTATGCATCCGATATTTAAATATTCGCATCATACGCATTTGAATAAAAATGGATGTAAATTGCCGACGACGGAATTCGGAGGATATCACGGTTGTGATTCCTAAGATGTCTTGAGGTGAGAAGATCTCGTTAAATACCACCGAGAGTGTCGGGAATATTTAATGAGTATTTTCGATAACAAATTTATGTTCACTTTCGATTTTTAAAAAAAATAAAAAACAGTTCAAAAAAAATTCAAAAAATAATAAACATGTTTTTTTAAAATAAAATAAAAATGAAAATAAAAGAGAATTAGTTTTAAACACCAGTTAAATCCATTAAACCGAGATTTAAGATAACACGTGACCAAGTGGTACCGTTTTTTAAACGGGCGTTGCGGGGGTGCTAATCCTTCCCCGCACGTAACCGACTCCCGAACCCAATTATGTTTTTCTCTCTGGTTCAAAGCGCGGACTTCGAAATTAGTTTTACAAAATGTTTTAATTAATTTTAAAATACTTTTCTAAAACCGGTTTTAATAGGTGGCCAATCACACCTAGCAAAAAAGATTGGTGGCGACTCCATTTTTTGTGTTTTCATAAAATTCGTCGTAACGGTCGAAAAAATCGTTATGACAAGTTCCATTTATTATAAATCTTCTATAAAGAATTATCTTTTAATAGAAAAAATGATAAAAAAAAAATTTGAGTTGTTATAATTATGAATAATAAGAAAAAGTAAAAATGATTTTGTATAAAAAGTATTCTAAATTGACGATTCTTGACAACTATTAAGGGGTTAAGGCTATTAATATTAAAAAAAAAAAAAAACAAGTTAGGACTAATTAGCATACATGATAACACTACAAGAAAACAACAATATGCAACCTTAAACTAATAAATTCAATAATTAAGAAAAATCATTGTTGATGATTAGACTTGTTAAAAATCAAGTTAGTTTTTCAGATTTGATGAATCGGTCAAGCCGAGTCAAATTGAGTTTTTTTTTTACTATTCAAATTTCATCCAACCCAACTTATAAACAATTCTATTGATGGAAATTATTAAGAACATGGATCTGGTATATATCTATGATCAGGTTCCTGGTTTCTTTCTTCATAAGTTGACGTAATATGAATTATTCCACTCAATTACTCACTCACGAATTCTTATTAACTTTAATGAATGCTATCAATCGTACAGATGCCATATAAAAGTTTTTTTGTCTCCATGACAAAAAATGAACATTAAACATTAATTAGCTTAATTTACACAATATATATATATATATATGTTTTTGGCAATTTTTCTTCAAGAAACAAAAATAATAGTTAAAACATGATACAAAAAAAAATATGAAAACGATACGAATACATGAATGTATCAAAATTTATATAACACGAATTATTAACGTATCAAAATTTATATAAATATATAATATCTTAATACGATTATAATACAAAAAAAAAATAAACGAACTAGATACGGATATACAAATTATCAAAGGGCTTGGAAAATGGAACATGCTATGCAAAGTTAATATTTAATAGATTAAGCATATGAAGAAATATAAGAGTACAAGCCTTTTAATCTTAATTCTGAAGATAGTGACTATGATATATAGTAACATCGTACCACACCAAATTTTAATCTTAATTCTGAAGATAGTGACTATGATATATAGTAACATCGTACCACACCAAATTATAAAGGCGAAATGATTCCTTTAATGATTTTGTGCAATCTATTTAGTTGAATAGATACAAGTCATGGCTAAATTATAAGAGGGTTCTAAAAGGGAAAATAATTGAAAGATGATTGAAAAAGATAACTCTTATACTAAAATCCAAACCCATTTATACGAACTTGATATTTTATAAGGGAAGATAACAAAATGGGGAGACAAAACCCCAATCAGAAGCACAATGAAGGAAGGAGGCTAATTGCTAAAATTGAGATCGAATCCTTCTTGAATTGAGTGGATTATGATCAAATATTTTATTTGAATATAATAAGAGTTAAACATTTTGAATTTGTAACGTTTAAGAATTTTTTTGCAACTGAATAGACCCTTAATTGCTCATATTAAAGTTCTTAATTGTTACAAATTAAAAAAAGTTTTAACTTTTATTAGATTTAAATAACAGGTTTGATCATAATCCACTAAACTGATGAAAGTTTGATCCCAATTTGAGTAATTAATCCAACGAAGGAGACGTGAAAATTGTAGTATTCTTACAATATCTCCTTCTTATTACTCCTATTGGTATTCCAAAAGTTGGCGGTTTCAAGCACCTTGAAGCCTAATCTGCCTGTTGAACTTCTGAATAAACTCTTCAACTCTCCTGTTGAGTTCCTCGTCTGACATAGTCGAAAACTCGTTTTGATCTTCTGCTGGGGACTCGTTTTCTTTTGCAATTTGTTCATGCTTTCCGGTCTTTGATCTCTGCAAATTGTTCTTCTTTTCATGAAATGTAACACGGACGTTCACTTTATCAGACTTGCTTCGTCGGATAGTTTTTGGTTCAATCTTCTTCTTATTAATTACCTGATCACAAGCTTCATAATTATCAGCTTTCATGGGATGTTGTCGTTGCTGGCTGATCTTTCCTTGGAAATTGTCAGTTTCATGTTCAATTTTGACAACTTCTTCCTCAGGGATTTCATCAGCTACATCTTCTTTATCCTTCTGATCTTTCAAACTCTCTTCTTCCTTGGGAATGCTTTTTTCCACAATTTCAGGGTATTGTGAAACAAATGACGGAACATCAGTACTCCTCCTCCTTGCTTGGCTATGCAACGCATATTCCTCATAAAGGTCACGTTTCTGATCTTTGGAGGAAGAGAAAGCACCATAATCAGCCGCAATAATGAGGATTAGAGTGTTGGAAATAACAAACCAAAACTTGGAAGAATTACTGAAAAGAGTCGAAGGAGAAAGGCCAAAGATGTAGAAGATAGAGATACAAATCATCACAATGGAGATCAAAAGGCAGGCAAAGAAGGACATTCCTTTTGCCTTCTGATATTTTTTGGATTTGTGGGCAGCTTTCAATGGATTTTCCATTAGATTTGCTGCAGATGGTATAGTCATGTCTAGCTAGATGAGAGAGTGGAAGAGGAGGAGAAAAGCTAGTGGGGAGATCTGCGTATTTGAAGAGTTGAGGGACTTCGGGTTTTAAATTTTAGTAGGTGAAGTTCCAAGCTCAAAGGGTTTTTATAGGATCAAGTTGGCAAATAATTGAACGACCACAATTTCCATGTAGTTACTTACTATGTCCTACTAACTTTCTTATCATCGATCAATTATAGGATAACTAATTGACTTGACTATTGAGCAAAACTATTTTATCTATTATATATAAAGCTTTAAATCCTGAAACATATATTTATATATATATATATATATATATATATATATATATATATATTACATATGTGATATTAGGCTACAAAGGCAAAAACATCAATATAGGATACAGAGCAAGTTTCAATAGAGTTCAGACCATGGCAAATACAAAAATATTGATATCGAATATTTTTTGCCTGCTAAGTTCGGCCAAACCACCTGATTTTTCGTGGTAACCAAAGGCTGCTTGAGTCGATTTTAAATTTATGTTATTTGAATTTTTTATTTTTTTAAAAATATTTATATTTAATATTTGTATTCGACACATATTCATTTTTTAAATATATTAAAAAAAATTAAAAATACCCTTTTCAAACATTTTTTCGTATTTAATATTTATCCCGAATTTGAGTAACAACTTAAACTATTGTATAATTTATATTGATGATCCTAATCATGAATTTCAATTATTTCGAGTTCAAAACTTTTGATATAAGTAAAAGAAAAAAAAAAAACCATGAATATGACCAATAATGCGTGTTTTCGGCACTTAAATTTCACATCACCAGAACAATTATGATCGAATTCCATATATAGCCAAAAAAACCCAGTTGGCAGCATTGGTATTTATCAAATTGAATTCAATTTGTAAAACAAGTAAAATAATATTTGCCATATATATCACCATAAAACGACATCACAGTGAAAGGTGGCAATCCAGAGTTATTAAATAGTTTTTTTTTTTTTTCCTTTTTATTATGCTCAATCATAGATCCATCTCTTAAGAAATTTCCCACATTTAAGTGGTCCACCCTCTAACACCAAAAAAATAATATATGCTATAAAATTAAAAATATATATATAGACCTAAGTTATCCACAGACACAGTGTTACCAAACACCGCAATGCTAATACGAAGGAACTACCGTCGTTTTACACATGATTGATTCCACGTGTTGATTTCCCACTTTTGGTCCTACAATTGCAAGCACTTTTTTATGATAAAAAACATATCAACGGCTGGGATGACATCCACCAACACAAGATGTCCATCTTTTTTCCATGATTAAGCCGACGTGAACCTCCATGAGGTTCATGTAACTGCAATGTAGCTAGGAGTTTCCTTTGTTTGATTGCTTAATCATTAAACCTTTTTTTAATTAAAAAAAGAAAAAAAAAAAAAAAAAAAAGAAGCTAGCTCTAGCTCCAAGTGTAAGCAAAATTTTCTAGTCATAATCTTCTCCACAAGTTTGCAAAAGAGAAAAACCAAAGCCTTCATGATCGTGAGCCTATAATGGTAGCCGTGGACCCTTGTTTATCACCTTTTAATTTTGTTTAATCCCCACAATCTTACACGTAGAACCATACAATTCCCTGATTGGGACCCTCTAAGGAGTGGATCTCCTTTTTGTAGCCGCCAAGTCTTGGGTCCCAACTCCCAACCCACTTGGGATGCTTACCACGTGTATGTTCACCCAAGGTGCAACGACTCCAAAATTTTGGGTTAAAAGTATCTATATAATCTTAATTAAAAATACATTTTTGTGAATAATTTAATTTTTATATATTTAAAATTGTTATAAAAAAGTAAAATTGATAATTGTATTATGAAAAATCGATTAAATATTGACGTGGACTATAAAACTGACAGAATATATGATTAAGAAAAAAAGTAATGACGTGTCAAATTTTTTTTTATGTGAAATTTAGAAACTGACATAATAGATGACTTAAAAAAATATGACATATTTTTACGGGTAAGAAAGGGATTTGGGTAAATTTTTTTATGTTTTTCTAAATTCCAATTAAGTAAAAAATTTGACATGTCCTCATTTTTTTTGTTTCAAATCATATTTTATGTCAGTTTCACATGTCCATGTCAGCATTTAAACGGTTTTTCATTAACACTGTTACTAATTTTATTTTTTTACACCAATTTTAAATATATAAAGATTAAATTATTTATTTTTATAATATAAAAATTATAATATATTTTTTATTATAATATAAAGACTATTTAAGTATTTTAATCAAAATTTTGAAGATCATGATTTTGTAATCTATCTTATCTCCTTAGTCCACGCATAATTTCTTTTCTTTTTTAATTTTGTCTTTTGAAAAATTGTACCTCTTCTTTCTTAATTTCTTAATTATTAATAAAATTTTAAGCTTTGGTGAACAAGGACTCGTGGGAAAGAAAGATTATAGACTACCATGGCACTTGATTATTGGTTAATTCTCTCTCTTTCTTGCGTAATTGGATCTTTTACAAGATTTATCAACAATTTAAACATGTTTATGCAATAGGGTTTTGTAGTAATCAAAGGAACACTCTAAAGACAGCCAGACAAAAATTAGATACGATAGTTTTAGATACGACTTTATCAATATGATATGAAAAAAATAATTAAAATATAATATAAAATATGATACGATATGATATGATATGATATAAAAAAAATAATACGAATATAACACGAATATATAAATGTATCAAAATTTATATAACACGAGTTATTAACGTATCAAAATTTATATAAATATATAACACTTTAAACATAATTATGATATAAAAAATAACATTAATATACGAATTATCAGATCTTAAAAAATCAATTTCGTATGCTTGCTTAATTTATAATTTTTTTTTTTTTTTTAATTTGATCACGGAAGAGAAGGCTTGATTCATGGTGCCGGATGTGGCTTTTAGACATTCTTGACTCTAGTTTAACCTTTTAATTTCAATGGGGGCAAGCAAGATATCGTTCTAGAAAATATATATTTGATGAGTTCATTATGTATGTCTAAGCTAGCGGAGAAGTTGCAGTAACTTTATCTTCACACAAAAATATTGGCTTAAAAGCTAGCTGTCTATATTGTAATGGATCGAAATATATATATATATATATATATATATATATATATATATATATATGAATGGTAATGAATTATAGATATAGCTTATCAACTTGGGTTTTCTTGTCTTCGCTAGAAACCAAGATGCATTTTGATCATAATTAGAATATATGGACCCTTTAGAAGCTGATGCTTTAGTCTTTTGTAATGGTGACGTGAATTTTATCATGCATATCTCTTCGTTTGCTTTTATTTTGAATTTCATGGCTGAGTTATACAATAAGGTAACAAGATTTTAATTACTTCATTCAACTCTTTGATTACAGACTGAAATTATTAAAATTATATTAAAAATTATATAATAAATCTTTTTAAATGAAATCACGAAAAGCAATCCTCCTACTCTTTCTTTTTTCTTTGGTCTAAACATCCTCTTACTATTTTTTTTTTTTTTTGGGATAAGTAAATGATTTTATCATTCAAAATAAAGAGCAATGTGTTGCTACATCAAACAGAATTAACCAATAAAAAAAAGCTTAAGTAAGTGGTTTCAAGTTCGAGCCCTTATAAACGTAGAAAATTTTTTTGAAAAAGATTTCCGCCTTAACGCCCGACAGTACCTCGAAAGATTAGTTCTGGGCGAAATCTGAAATACCTTGAGTAACCAAAAAAAAAAAGAAAATTGACTTGCTAGGCTCCAGGTTTTACAAAGATTTGTATTTATGATTTTTTTTGCCACATTCATTAGTTTAGTTACTCTTATTTTGACAATCAACTGTGTATAGTCAAAAATTTGTGTGGAAGATTGTTGTATGTCCCATATACTCTATTGATGAAAAATAATAATTTTATTAAACAAACCAATTTATTTTTCTTAAAAAAAAAAAAAGGAACTGTGATCAATCCATCATGAATCTTTGTACTTAGAATTTGTAAGCCGAGGAGCACCAGATCACTGCCCCCACCACAAATCCAATTCCAAGTTTCCAACCATTAATTAACAGGCTGCTGGTTAGGTTTATTGGTTGGTCTTGGTGGGTCACCAACGATTCACATCAGACACAAACACCCACTTCTCCTCTATCATGCACCCTCACTTCCATCCAATCAAACTTCCCCAACTAACCCAAAAGAGGGCAATTCCGTCATCCCACCTTCCTTTCCTTACCCACGTTTCCGTAACCCATTCGTAAATCCTTAAACGTCACCGTTCAGCATTAAAACCTAGAGCAAAGAGTCGTCGATGAAAACAAAGGCCTTTTAACATGTGGTCGCTCGCTCGCTCTTTTTCGGCACTTAAAATAAATCGCCGAACGTAAACAAGAAAATAAAAAATAAATAAAATTAGAAGTAAAATTAATAAAAAGATCCTCAAATTCTCCGCCGATATTCTTTTCCTTTTTTCGTATAAATTTCATTCTTCCTTCTCTATTCTTCCTCTTAATTAATTTCCATTTCTTTGAAATTAAATTTCATTTTTTTTTAATTTCGCCGGTACAAATCCAATGGCTGCCATCTTCCAAGGAGTTGGAGCGGCTGCAGCTTTATCATCATCACTGTCCAATTCTTTCGATTCCAAGAAATTCCTTTTCTCTCCTCGTAGATCCTTCTCCGGTTCGTTGCTCTTAAATTTTTCTTCGATTTTCTTTTCATTTTTTAAAATTTTGTTTTTGAATATTGATTTGGTTCAGTGAGGAAAGCGCCGAGCTTTGTAGTGGTCAGATCTGATGGAAGCGTGAACTTGGATTTGAACCCTAAAGGTCGAAGGGCTCAACAATTGATTGCCAATGCAGTTGCAGTAATGATTCTCTTTTTGTTTTATTTTTTCTCTTTCTTTTTTACGTTTTGAATGTTTAAAGATTAATTTTTTATTTTGTTACTAAATTTGACTGTATTTTGTTTCTTTTTTTAGACCAAAGCTGATGGCTCTGCAGCTTCTTCATCTTCGAAACCAGGGTAATTACTTTCGAATTTAGTGTTATATTGTAGACAATTGCTCAAGTTTTGTTAAATTTGAGTTTTGAGAAAGTAAAAAAACAAGTTGTTAAAGTGTATTAATATCTCGTGAAAATATGAAGGATGTCGATTTTAGTACTATATTATTAGCATGGATCTGCTCAATTTTGTCAAACTTTGCTGCCTAATGACATTCCTCGAAGCTAGCATCAAATTTATTTATTTATTTATTTGGATAATAAGCATCAATTTTAGTTTTTGTTGTTCTTGTTGTTTTATTTTAGAATTTAATGTATTTTGGTTTTCGAATCAGATTTATTCACTCGCAGGCTTTGACTCAAATATTGCTTTTGTTATGTTTAATCACATAATCTTGTTTGGGATGCATGCTTAACAAAGTCTTTAACCACATATTATGGTGTAAGGTTCATGCATTTGATACCATTCAGGCATTCACCTCTTTCTATTATCAATGCAGTCTTTCAAAAATGAATTTATTTGTCGGATCACTATGTTGTAGTTGGCTTAGTCTTTTTCAGTTCATGCCTTTGTTTTGACAAACATTGTTTTTTTTTTTTTTTCTTTTTTTTTTAAAAATTTTTCTGTTGCAATCCTGCAACTTTTAGTGCAATGATGAGTCATCTCAGTCTATCTACTGTCATCAACTGGATGTCATGGGCATGGGTGTCAAATTTTGAATGAAAAGGGCGTCACTTGAGTCTTGGCCTCTTGGGTGTATGCATGCATGAACGTATATATGTCTTTGTTTTTGTGTGTTGCAATGGAGTTATGTTGCATAGTCAAATTTTGTATTCATACTTGTTATCACAATCATGTATTTTGTTTTGTTATTTTATGGACAAATGTTAGCATTATCGTGTCAGTGATATATTTAACTAGATCTATATTGTATCCAGGCATGAACTTTTGCTTTTTGAAGCTTTACAAGAGGGCTTGGAAGAAGAAATGGATAGGGATCCCCGTGTATGTGTCATGGGTGAAGATGTGGGTCACTATGGAGGTTCATACAAAGTGACCAAAGGACTGGCTACGAAGTTTGGGGACCTTAGGGTTCTTGACACCCCTATTGCTGAGAACTCCTTCACTGGCATGGGAATTGGAGCTGCTATGACTGGTCTGAGACCAGTTGTTGAGGGTATGAACATGGGATTTCTCCTCCTTGCTTTTAATCAGATCTCCAACAACTGTGGTATGCTTCATTATACATCTGGTGGCCAGTTTACCATACCGATAGTCATTCGTGGACCTGGTGGTGTTGGACGTCAACTGGGTGCTGAGCATTCTCAACGCCTTGAGTCCTATTTTCAGTCAATACCTGGAATCCAAATGGTTGCATGCTCAACCCCTTACAATGCCAAGGGCTTAATGAAGGCTGCGATCAGAAGCGAGAACCCTGTTATACTTTTTGAGCATGTTTTGCTTTACAACCTCAAGGAGAGAATCCCGGATGAGGATTATATCTGTAACCTTGAGGAAGCTGAGATGGTAAGGCCTGGAGAACATGTCACTATTCTAACCTATTCAAGGATGAGGTATCATGTGATGCAGGCAGCAAAAACTTTGGTGAACAAGGGTTATGATCCTGAAGTAATTGATATTAGGTCTCTGAAACCGTTTGATCTTTACACTATCGGTAACTCAGTTAAGAAGACACATCGTGTTCTTATTGTGGAGGAGTGCATGCGGACTGGTGGTATTGGTGCTAGCTTAACCGCAGCCATCACTGAGAATTTCCATGATTATTTGGATGCTCCAATTATCTGCTTATCTTCACAAGATGTGCCTACACCATATGCTGGAACATTGGAGGAATGGACTGTAGTTCAGCCTGGCCAGATAGTGACAGCCGTTGAGCAGCTCTGCCAGTAGTTCTGATAGCAGAAATAGTGTTGGCATAGTTGAAGTTCTGTTTAGTCTTGTCGTGTTTATTTTGAAACCAGTTCTCTTGCAACTTTGATTTTGATATCTAATTTCTGTTTATTAGCAATTTTCTGGCAGTTCAAACTTGCAAATGCTCATCAAGTTGAGGCCCTTTTGTTTGATCTTGTTCTTTCTCGACTGAAATGGCAAGTAAGATCTTTAAGCAATAGTTACAGGTAGAATACTGAAAAATAACTCTGTACTTCCAGTTGCTCTGTCACATTAGTAGACACTTCTGAGATAAAGCCGTGTAACTTTTTTCTATTTATGTGGTATGGCAAAATAATCCAATTTATTTATGTCTTTTTATTTTCAGTTTTTATTGCTTTTATTTACGTTTAAACTTACTCACCTCGTAGCTGCTGTCAAATCTCTGCTTTTGCCCCAAGCTCCCAAAGAACTTAGCTCCCTGGAAGTGGAAGATTTAGCAGATAGTAATATACTAACAATTTGGGTGTTAGCATTCTGGCTTAATACCATTGTTGCACAGAAAGGTACGATTTTGCTTTACCATGGGCAAAAACTAAATTCAATGAAATCTAATCCGTTTGTCAATTATCATTTCTTCTTGATTTTATTACATTAGGGTTCCTGATTTTTAATTACCTTTGAATGTACTTCATTTGCATTAGATTTGTTGATTGTCTCACATGTTTGTGTTTTTATGATCATCACACCAAAGAGTTAGCAATTTATTTATGATCATCACACCAAAGAGTTAGCAATTTATCATTCTCATCATAAAAAAGTAGAACATTAACAAAGAAAAAAATTATGTATTGAAGGTAAATTTCTCAAATCTGATAGATAAAATATACATATAATCCTTTACCTGGGGGAGGTGGTAATTTATGTGACTGTCTTCTCAGGACTCTTTTATAGGGCCAACAAACTAAGCTTGGGCCTTTATAGAGTTTTGTTGTGAGCAGAAGCTATATCATGGAGTACTTGTTATTGTTGGTTCCTTTTTCTTTTTGGGCACTTAATAAAGAGTTCTTTGTCCATGCTAAAATTAGAACCCTACTCAACTATATAAGATCAATGAGAAGCTGAGTGATATTTTAATTTGTAGGTTGAGGTGAATTTCTTGTGAATCATTGGAATTTGACTGATCAGATGATTTATAGTAGATTCTATTAGCCCTTCCAAAGACCATAATCACTTGAAAATGTTGAAAGTTGTATGCCTCTTCTTTGGGACTATTTTGAAAGGTGAAGTATGGCTGCTGGAATATTTTTTATCTTTTCCATCAGTTGAGATCTTTAATTGTCCATTGGAATGCATGTGAGTACAGCAAACAGGGACAGGATTTAAATACCCGCCCTTAAAGGAGAGGTGGTATGAAGCAACAATCAGAAAACAGGGCAAATCATAAAAAGAAAATACCACCAAGCAAAGAGATGATCAAAATCCTGTCTACACCAGTCTTTGCTAAACAATCAGCCATTCCGTTGATGTCCCTTTGGTATTTTATGCAATCTGACATTCGAAAATCAAAGACCAAAAGTAGTCGATATCCAAAAAGGCAAAACACACATTCCATAATTTCCAAGCCCTTGAATCGATATTGTGACACCAATTAACCGGATTTAACAAACTGTTCGAGGTCAAACTTAATAGCGTATAATTCAGCGGCATTAGAATCATAAGCCAATTGGGAGGAGGCCCACGATCAAGCCTGCTGAATCCCGGAGTATTCCCCCACAACCAGAAACCATTAGTCTGCAGAAGTAGTTTGAAATATTTATGATTGGATGTCAAACCATATGGGCTAAATTTTGGATGGTTGGGCTGGCTTTGAAGTCAAGTTTTTGCCAATTGGTGTTTTCTAAGATGGTGCTGGTTATAATAAACCTCAAGGAGGATGTTACTCTCTTTCACACAGTAGAAACCTACCAGATATATCAGATTGTCAGCTGAAGAGTAATGTGATTTCCTTGACATATAATTTAACTAATTTTAGTTCAAATGTTAGAAGAAAAAAAAAATCACTCGGAGAGCGATATATATATCATGTCAATCATGAGTTCATTACCAAGTTTTATGCAAGAATATATAAATTATTCAATAATCATAATGGTTTCTAATTTATTCATCATTAATGTCAACAATGACTGGCCCATCCTCCATCTATTGTATTTACAGAGAGTAAATCTAATACTCCCAACGCCATGACTGCAGGCTGCTAGTGTAGGCAATGCAGCAAATATTCTTTTTCTCTAATTTAATTTCCCAGAGTGTGCTCAAACATGCATAAACATGTTCACCAGAATTTGTTTTGGCTTTGCATCATTGCATGCATGTGAGTGAATATTCTAACATGGACATGATGGGTTTATTTTTGCAGGTTGAAAGCACTTTACAACTATTACTTGTCTACTTCTTATTCCTTGCTGTAAGTAGAACCAGGAGATCAATGTGGTAGGTGGAGCTCATTAAGTGCATGAACAACAGCATAAACATGGTTACTATATTGCAAGCATTTAAAAAGAAAAAAAAAAAGAAAGAAAAGAAGCGATCCTTTATGTTTTAGCTTCTGGGACAGAAATCCTTTTAGATATGATTCGTTTCTTTTGTTGACGGCGCTTCAAATCAAATTAGATTAATTTGTCATGTTCTTTTATGTTTTGGTATTAACATGTACCCCAATCATAGTAATGGTTTCTTTTTTTCCTCTTTATTTTTCTTAGCACATGTGCATGATCGGCTTTTTTCGAATAAAAATTAGCTGCCGCCTGCTTGCCATGATCTTTCTTCCTTGTTTTTTGTTTCACCTCACTCAATTGGACATTGTTAACTGCAACCTAATACATTAGATTGTATATGCTTTTGTATATTCATTAGATATATAGGGCTGAAACTTTTGTCGAATTTAATAGCTAATTAGCCTTCAAGGGCTTTGGAGCTATTGCTATACTGGTTTTGCATGATGAGATTCCTTTCCTGCTTGATTGTTGGTTTTCAGCTGGACACAGTAAGATAAATCAGCTAAGAATTTTTTCATTTTCACTAGAAGATGCCACTTTGGTAAGTTTTATATATAAACTATTCATGATCTTTTTTTCCTTGTCAAAAATCATTTCTAATACAGTACAATACTTATAAAATAGTTACATATAATCTAATTTTGTTTTGTTTTTAAAAAAAAAAAAATATATAATCTAATTAACCTTTGAAAAGTTGCAACATATAGCAAGCACCTGCAAGTGCAGATAATATTGATTTGGCATGACCATTGCTCCAAAGGTCCAAATCGCAATGCAAAACCAACCAACAAGCAAACAGTCTTCATCAGTACTGTTGTTTAAATTAATTCATTATTCCTGTATTTTATGCTGTAGTTTACCTTCTTCAATGTTAGCTCATGGCTGTAAAACTCTCTTCGTGTCTCTGTCTCCCGATTTCTTGGTAGCCAAGTAGCTGCCTAGCTTGCTTAATTGGCTCCATTTTATTTTGTTTTGCTGTCAGCTCTCCAAGTTACAAGGACTCTCGACTCTCGAGGTTTCTTCTCTGTTTATGTCATATTATTATTATTATTATTATATATGATTGTAAATTCTTTCTCGTGAGTGATGAAGGGTTTCTAAATAAATTAATTAGCATCATTTACATATTTATTTTTTCTTAATATTTTTATTATTAAAATATAATTATAATTAATTCTCACGATAGGTTGAGTATTCATTAGTATTTTGACAAGTATCAGAATTCGAATTTCATCAGCAGTCTCACTTGATGGTAGGGGTGAGTTCGGTTCGGTTCGGGTCGGTTATTTCGGGTTTTACAAACCGAACCGAGGAATTCGGTTTTTTCAAATGGGTAACCGAAACCGAACCGCAATAATCAAAAAATCGGTTATAACCGAACCGTCGTATCTCGGTTCGGTTCGGTTCGGTTATTGGTTTTCCATATTTTTTTGGGCTTTTTGGGCTTTTGAGAATTTGGGCTTTATTACATGCTATTTTAATAGATTATTTATGCCTAACATGCTATTTCCACAATCAAAGTATCTTAATTTTTAAAATTTTTAAAAATTATCTTTTTTTTATAGTATTTTTAATTTTTTTTCACTAATTTAGAAATAAAATATTTATTTTTATATTATAAAAATAAAAAAATAATTAAAAAATCAATTAAAAAATAAAATTCGGTTCGGTTAATTGCGGTTTTTGGACTTACGAACCGAGAACCGAAAAAACCGAACTAATAACCGAACCGAATTTTAACCGAATTAAAAAAAACCGAACCGAAACCGAACCGAACACTACGGTTCGGATCGGTTTTCGGTTTCCTCGATTTTTTTGCTCAGCCCTACTTGATGGATGATCTATTAAAACCACTGTTAATCCTCTTTAAAGACCGTGGTATGTCTTGATCATAAACTGAAGTAGTTTTTCTCACTTAAATTTTTATGTAAAAAAAAAAGAACGGTGATGATAACATAAGTTATCGTGCCTTTGACTTGATATATGAATTTTTTAAGACGAGCTTATTGTCCCAGTGATCACTGAGGAATATGTTAAAGATTGGATGAACAAAAAAAATTTCCAAGCATAATGTAATTCAAAAATTTCATTTAAGTACTTGGATAAAAAAAAAAACACTTAAAAAGTTTTCCAAGCATTCACAACGAACACAAGCAATACTTTCCTTATTGTTGGTCTCAGCAATCCAAACAAAATGAAAAGTGAACAATTATCCATACTGATTTTTTAAGGGAAATTAAAAAATGTTGTTATATATAGTGAGAGTTTATGTAACGTTATCATCAAATTGGGGGCTAATTAAGTTAGTTGGATGAGGGTAAATATATTAATATTTATTCGGTATAAAGGAAGTCGTAATTTGAGAATAAAAAAAAGTTATGATATTAAAATTCGAATACTAAACTTGTTACTTGCTATTTTTTTAAAAATGATTATATTCATTAACCGAACTAAATTCAGATTCATAAATATATTAATATTTGACCGACCTCAAGCAAGGCAGATTTTGGGTTATTTCTTTTTGGTATTTTAAAACGTGGATGGTGTTCTGTCAGTGCCCACCACTACTACCTAAGGGAAGTAATTGAAGCTAGAATTAAGGTTTCTTTTTCTAGTTGTTCTTTTACTTATCCTTAGAACTCAATGGAAAGTTGGGTATATAAATTTATCCAATGGAAGTGGAGGGAGCAAGGGTGGCCACTCCCCCTTCTCTAATTTAATTGCAAGCCTCAAATTGAAGGATTAAATAGGGCATTCCACAAAGTTAATTAATTATTCAAATAATTGATTTCCAAAAAAAAAAAGAGAAAAAAGTAAAGAAATTAAAGAGATGATGTTTGATTAGGAGACACTGACTAGGAGATATAGTTTGGTAATCAGTTCTTAAACAATGACACAGGGATAGAGAAGTGAGTCATCTTTTTATATATATATATATATATATATATATTTTGCTAACGAGTGTTCTAAGAACATTTTTTAAAATTATCATATATAATAATATATTCATTCAATGTATTAATAATAATGAATAAGATTATTAACTATTGTATTTAATACAATGTTATTATTATAAATAATATATTAATTAACCTCATTTATAATATACTAGTAAAAGTTATGCATTAATTATAAATTTATAATATGATTTTTTTTATTTATATATAAATTGGGTTTTTGAGAATTTCTTGAAAAAGATTTGATTAAATGATGCTATTAAGAATTAAGTTAGAACAATATAATAGTAGCTAGTAGGAGGAGTTTGCATCATCCAATTCGTCATGGTGCATAGATTTTAGGGGAAGTTAGATGATGAAATTAACACATAAAAAAAAAAAAAAAATTTCTGTAAACATGTTTCTCTCTCTTCCTTTTTCATCTGTAAACGTGTGCTTCCCACTTTTTTTGGTTGAAGCTTCTCTCTCTCTCTCTCTCTCTCTCTCTCGGGATGAAATGGGAAGCAGGGACGTGTACGCCGCTATGGTTCAGACTTGCTCATGGTCTCATGGGGAAGAGAGAAGAGACAAAGGGATTTTTCTAAATTGCTGGGGTTTCGGCCTTTTGTCAGGCTCGACAAACAACTGCCAACCATTGATTTGGTGGCCATTGTCCCACTCACCCCAGACCATTTACTGCCCTTATTCATCCTCTTTTTATTTAAAGATTTTTGCGTTCTTATTATATTTTTTAAGATTAAGTTAATATATTATGAATTTTGTTAATTAGTATCTTAAAAATATTATTTAAGATTATTATATATAGTAATATTTTCGTTATGAATAAAGTTATCAGCTTTTGTATTTAATACATTACTTTTACTATAAGGGTTTTGCTAACGAGTGTCCTTAGGGCATTCTTTAAAGTTAGTTAATATGTTATTTATAGTAAAAGTATTGTATTAAATACAAAATCTGACAACTTTATTCATCATTTTCAATATATTGAATGAAGATATTTTTTTTTTTTTGGATAAGTAGATTTTCATTTATCCAAGAAAGCAGCAGTGCTGCTACATATTACAAAGCTAGCTTAGCCTTGCTAAACAAATCAGAAAACCAATGCCATTAGACAAACATGTCTGCATTTAACCTCCAAGAATTACATAAAAACGTATTAACTGAATCTATTTTAATCTTCCTAAGATCACTTAACCTGGCCGAGATCATGTCTCTCACTTGCTCAGTGAGGTGCTCCTCCTTTTGCTCAGTTGAGTTGAACAAACGATTGTTTCTTTCCTTCCAAACTAGGTAGATAACTGCGTTCCAAGCAAGCCTCAATATTGTTGTGATTAGAGCTTTACCTCTGAGGTTGACAGAGGCCCATTGAAGCTCTACATTCCAACATGCAACCTGCCTTTTTAATCCACAAAGTACCATCACTCTCTGCCATATCTGTTTCGAGTAGGAGCAAGTGAAGAATAGATGATCCCTGGTTTCCCTCTCTTGTTTGCACAGCAGACATTTATCATCCACTGTCATTCCCCAGGAGATAAGTCTATCCTTTATGGCCAATCTATTTAGGATTGCCATCCAGGAGAGCATAGAATGCCTAGGAATATTAAATTTACACCATACCAACTTATACCAAGCCACTTTCCCAGCTGAAGGTCTGATCTTGTTCCATACTGCTGACACTTGGTACTTTCCCTCAGGGAAAGGCCATTTATAGCTTCCATCAGTAGTTGTGAGAACTATTCTGGCAGCCACCTCTCTCAATTGCATGATCTTCCTCCAATTCCAACTGCTCCCACTCTGGATAGAGATGTGCCATGGATCTCTATCCTTCAATACATAAGTCTTGATCCAGGCTATCCATAGGGAGCCTGCTCCAATCAGTACAGCCCAAAAATTCCTTAGAATACATGCCTGATTCCAAGTGACAGTGTCCTTTACACCAAGTCCCCCTTCTGATTTTGGCAGGCAAATGGACTTCCATCTAACTTTAGCTCCCTTAGCTTGGCCTTCCTTCCCTTTCCATAAGAAGTTTGAGCATAGCTGCATCAACTTCCTAATGCACTGCTTGGGCAGAACAAAATGTCTGCACCAGAAGTTCTGCAGGTGAAACAGAACTGATTGGATAAGCTGAAGCCTTCCAGCATAAGACAAGAACTTTGTTGCCCATCCTCTAACCCTTGCTGTCACCTTCTCCAAAAGTGGCTCACAGTCTGTCATGGTTAATCTTCTAGTGACTAATGGTACCCCCAGGTATCGGACAGGCAGTGTGCCTGTTTTGAACCCTGTGGACTCTCTGATGAGCCTTAATTCTTCTCTGTCAATTCCTGTGGAGAAGAACTCACTTTTGCTGCTGTTAAGTTGGAGCCCTGAGTAGGTGTAGAATTGACTTAGCACTAGCTGAATACCCTTCACTGAATCAAGATTGCCCTTGGCAAAGATAAGCAGATCATCAGCAAAACTCAGGTGAGTTAAATAAAGCTTTTTGCACTTTGGATGATAAGAGAAGACCCCATGCTGTGCTGCTGAGTCCAGCAACTTGGACAGGACATTGATAGCAATCACAAAGAGGTAGGGGGAAAGGGGATCACCTTGCCTGACTCCTCTTGCCCCCTTGAAGAAGCCCATAAGTCCTCCATTAACAGATATAGAGAGGTAGCTGGTGGTTAGGCAACTTTCAATCCAATTTAGGAACTGCTGAGGGACCTGCATTGCCTTCAAGACTGCAAAGATGAATTCCCAGCTGATAGTATCAAAAGCCTTCTGTAAATCCACTTTTATGGCACATCTTGGGGATAGAGTATTTCTACCATAGCCTCTGACTAACTCTTGAGCAAGCAGGATATTGTCTGTGATACTCCTGCCTGGAATGAAGGCACTCTGATTGGGACAGATCACCAGTGGAAGACTGTTCTTGAGTCTGTTAGTCAGAATCTTGCTGATGCATTTGTAAAAGACTGTGCAACAGGAAATTGGTCGGAAATCTCTCATTGTGCTTGGATTAGGGCATTTTGGAATGAGAGCCACGCTAGTTGAATTGAAGGCTTTGTGCATCACTCCTGTCCTGAAAAAGAACATTGCAGCCTCTGTGACATCCTCACCAACAATATGCCAAGCTGTTTTGAAGAAGTGAGCTGTGAATCCATCTGGCCCTGGACTTTTGTCACTATGAATCGAAAACATTGCTTCTTTTATCTCTGCAGGAGTTACCCTTTTAACCAGTTCTGCTTGGTGCTCTTCAGTGATGGGAGTCTGTAGAAGTTCAGCAAGCAAATCCTGATTACAGCCCTTGACCATATGGTCTTTGGATCCCAGCAAGTTCTGGAAGTAGGAGACAGCTTCTGTAGCAATCTGATCAAAGTTTTCAAGTCTGTTTCCTTGTGCATCCGTCAAAGAATGTATGGTATTTTTGCTCAACTTTGCCCTCACCATCCTATGGAAGAAGCCTGTATTTTGGTCTCCTTCCTTTAGCCATTGAATTCTGGATTTCTGCTTGTAAAAGCTTTCCTCATCTTTGAGAAGATTATTGAAATCCCTGGATAGGATATCTTTCTTTGCTGCCAGTTCAACATCTGCAGGCTTCCTTAGTAGTTGGAGCTGCACTTCTGCTAATTCCCTTCTTTTGGCTTGTACCTTCTCAGTAATAGCTCCATACTTCTTGAAATTGAAGTTCTTAAGCTTCTGCTTCACTCTCTTCAGTTTTATATACAAATTGGACATAGGATCGCCTCTGGTGTGAATGAAGATATTGCTATATATAGTAACATTAAAAAATATCCTTAAGGCATTTGTTAGCAAAATCCTTATTATAAATAATATATTAATTAACCTTAAAGAGTGCACCCTAGGGGCACTCGTTAACAAAATAGTAATAACTTATATTAAATGTAAAAGTTGATAATTTTATTCATCATTTTCAATGTATTAATTGAATATATTATTATATTTAGTAATCTTAAAGAGTACTCTTAAAGCACTCGTTAGCAAAATCCTTATTTAAATTTTCTTTGCCTTCCTCTATTTTTCTTTTAACATACGGGTGCTCTTCTCTTCTTGCTTAGCTCCATTTCTTAATTACTAGTTGTCGGTGGGGTTTTTGAGCCTTTGATACCAAGTAGGTTTCACGTGGACACCATGTGCTTCAAAGCAATTAGGGTTTTAATGAAGGTTTATGTTTTGTTTGTGTTAAATTAATAAATATAATTAGATTTATTAAGAATTATCGTACTATATATTAGAGATTACGATATCATATTGTAAATACTCTCTCTCAAACTCAAGATGGTATCGTAAATACTAACTTGAGTTTGTTAATTAATAAAGAAACATGTGACAAAACATATAATACAAAAATCTAAAGTGACGAAACACGCATCGAATCGTAATCTCTAATATATTTAATTATATTTATTAGTTTAATACCTTGCTTGCTTATATTGTGATTTTTCTTTTCCTTTTTTTTAAGTGGAATTGTCATTGAAAGTGTTTAAATTAATCTCTTTGCACTTTGACTGCATTTTTGTCTTGGAGATGAGGAATGCTGTCATTAGAACTAGTTGAGTAGCTTGTAAATTCTTGAAATTCGTGGGTGTATAAGGAGGTGCCGTCAATTTATTCATAAACAAACAATCTTTTCCATGCAAATTTGGAAACCCCGAAGCCACCTAAACATTTTGCAGAGATTATAATTTGGACACATTGATTCGATTCCCCGTTAAGAGAACATTGAAGAGATAAAACTTCCCATTAATTTTTTTTTTAAATGTTAATCGGTGCCTATAAGAACTAGTTAAGGTGCTATTTATAGAAAAAATATATATATAATTAATGCATTATTTTTTTTTTTGAATTCAGTAAAAATAGTGTATTTAATGTAAATTTTTTTTCTTGAAATGATAAATAAATAATTTTTAACCAATGTCTATAGATATCGGTTAAGCGGACCCATTTTTTTTTTAATTTTCCAAATTTAATGAACAACATTGGAATCTTGTGAAACATTAAAGCTACAGCCTACAAAATAAAGTGTGCTTTCTTCAGTCCCTTCCTCCTTATTCTTGCTACACAAGTTAGAACAAAGGCAATTCCAACTTTAATCCTTTACCTTCAGGCGGTGGAATGATTTTAATGACTTTAATTTCTTCCTTCGGTCGAGTGGGGGCTGCTGCAAAATAATTCCAAAACAACAAATCAAGTATAATTTTTAGGTATAGTAACGCAATGAAAATGGTAAGAATTCATAGTTAACTCAATAAACCATGCATATGAGGCAGAATCTTTCGCATGAAAGAGTTAGAACGTGTGAATATTAATTATATAAATTTTCACGTTAATTAAAATTAATATGATTTTAACAAATGATTAGTTTTATCTATGGAAAAAAAAAAGTAGACCATGCATAAATTTTCGTGTACATTTTAAAAGCATGTAGTCAAAGGAAGAAAAGCGAGAACGGCTGCTTCACCATGTCTTTTATTTGTGTGTGTGTGGTCACATTTGGCTTAAGCTCCTCCATATGTTTTCTTGATCAATTATTTAATTTACTTCATCAATTATGCATATTATTTAGATTATAATTTTGGACATACACGTTTATGTAATACAAATTCGATACTAAAAAATAACTAAAATATAACACGCGCGATACTAAAAAATAATACGAATATAAAATCATATCAAAATTTATATAATATGAATTATTAACGTGTCAAATTTTATATAAATATATGTATTATCAGATCTAATTTAATCCCATCATGCTTGAATAATGGGATCATATGCTTGAATAGTAGCATTAAGCAGCTAATTAATGGTCGGCTATCGGCCACTCGTACACAAAATGACTAAATAATCTTTATATTACTTAGTGGTTCTGGTTCTTAATCAAACTATAATCGTTAAAAAGCCACTTGAATTATTGCATATGACGCTCAAATCCCACCTTCAAATACAAAAATAAAAGCCCTGATTGTGTGCTCTGGATCATCATGTATCTTGGGGGTTTTGATGAAGAAAAAAACGAGAGAAAATAGGGTTACAATGTTTCATGTTTTTTATGTGGGGATTAGAGTACCGATGGTGTGTGGAGTACTCTTCCGCACAAGCTGACAAAGGCCAAGAGGTGGAATCAGTTTTAATGATGAAAGATCAATTCTTCTATGCCTATTTGTAATATATACAAATAAAATTAGGTCCGATAATTTTAGATACGATATGAATACGATATTTTTAATAAAATACAAAAATAATATAATAAATAAGACATATCTAAATATGATTAACATGACATGTTTAATACATGTGTCGTGTTTTTGTTTGAAGTTTTGACACAGTTAATAATTTGTATTATATTTATATTTACACAATAAAAATGAAAAAACATGAAAAATGATACACTACACAAATTATCAAATATAAAATTTACAAATACCGTAAAAAATTTCAATGAAAAGAAATGTATGGTTACGGTAAATCAAGATAATTATATCTTATAACGCACAATTATCTTAATTAAGTAGTTAATGTATAATATTGATGGATATAAGGACAAAGGGTCGAATTGACAATTGATATTTACATATGGCTGATAAATAAAGTGCTTCCAATAAATTATATGATGGAATGTACTTTTTGAGCATATTTGATAAATAAATGAGCAGCAATGTTAATTAATTATTGTTGCTGGCGTGGGAAAAAATGAAAGCAATTAGAGCACACTAATTAATATTTAGTTAGTAGTTATTACCGCGGCAGGCCTTATCATACATTCATGATCATTATTATTAAGAAATTAATAATTTTTTAGTCACATGCATGCAAGGTAAAGAAGATTAATATTGGTCGGTCCATTTTCAGATTACAAACAAAAGATCATAATTAGAGCACAGTAATTGAGATCAAATTAATCATCAATCTAATTTAGTCGATGAATTTCTTTGGTTATTGAAGTACTTAAATCTTAAAATAAAACGTGGATATAAATAAAAAAGTTTTGTGTTCGTTTCCTTTTGTTTGCTTTTACTCCCCTAATTGAAAATATAGATTAGCTTCCAAAGAAATAATTTTGATTTAAGAGATTGTGTACTTAATTTTACATTATTTGACAATAAAGTCTTCGTATACTTTGTTTTTTTATTTAGTTATTATTTAGTTAAAAGAAAGTGTAAAATGGAGTATGGACTTAAATTAAATGGTTCATTTATTTTTTTAAAGGTGAATTTTCGTAAGATTAGATTCGTATATTTTTCTTTTTCAGTTATCTCTAAGCCTGCACATTCTTTGTACAAAAAAGAAAGTAAAAATTCATGTTTAACGTCAACACTATATAAGAGTTTATTTTTGATACACTAATAATGAAAATTTTTAATTTTATAAACGACATTAAAAAATACAAAGAAGAATCTCTTCTTCTTTCAGATGTCCGAGATGTGATACTAATTTCGAAGATATTTTGCATGTCCTTCGCGATTGTCATGATTCTCAGTTCTTATGGTCAAAGTGGTTGCATGGTACTCATTTGGATCACTTTAATTCCCTGTCTTTATAAGATTGATTGAAATTTAACTTATTTAATCGTGGTAAGTTAATTTTTCAGTCAATTCCATGGTTCTTGTTCTTTGGTTTTATTTGTTGGCATATCTGGAAATGGCATAAAAGGATGATTTTTGAAACCGGGTTTGAATGGCCAGTTAATGCTGTTAGTTCCATTATGTCAAGCGTCACAGATTACTTCAAATATCGGGCTGTCCGAATCTCTCCTATCGGTAGTCAAATGCTTTACATTGCATGGCAGTGTCCTCCTTCGAATTTTGTAAAATTGAATGTGGATGCTTCAGCTAAATCTAATCCAGGTGAGTTATCTGCTGGTGGGTTATGCAGGGATAGCAATGGTGATTGGATTTTTGGGTTCACTAGAAAGATTGGTTGGGGATCGATTACCATGGCTGAGATTTATGCTATTTTTACTGGATTACAATTGGCTTGGGATCATGGTTGTAGGAATATTATGGTGGAATCTGATTCTTTATTGGCTGTTAATAAAATTTTACAGCCAATTAAGGATAATGATCCTTATTTCCTGCTCATCCATGGGTGTAAGCAGCTTCTTCAAAAGGATTGGAACTGTCCCCTGACTCACATTTACAGATAAGCCAATTCGTGTGCTGATCTATTAACTAATCTTGCTCATGATGGTACTTTTGATATTCATAAATTAAGCTCTCCTCCTATTACTGTAATTAAGACTTTACAGGAAGATTTATGGGATATTGCTAGGCCTAGATCCTGCATTGTTTAAAGTGATTAACTCGCTCTTTTGTACCAAAAAAAAAAATTTGTCATATGTTTAATTCTTAAATATATAAATATATATATATATATATATATATCAATGAAATGGTGAAAATGTGGCACGGTGAGAGGTAATTCTTGCATGGATTTTATGAACGAAAAAAACAAAAAAGTCGGTGGAAAATCCAATTACCATAATGATTTCGAAGGTTGGAAATAAGAGAAAAAAAGAGCATGCATGCAAGAGAAAAGAAAAAGTAAGCTTTTTCTTATGAGTTCTATGACCAAAGTGATGCTAATTTTATGAGTGCGAAGACTAGACATTTTGGACAAAAACCTACGATAAAGCTAAGCGGGACTTTTGTTTTGTTTGGTATCCCACTTTATAAAACTTATGGCCTATATTCATTCTCCGGCAAATTATGAATTTTACATAAAATTTTAAACAAAATACAAAAAATAAAAAATCCAGTCATGATAAATATATATAAGAATTCATATTTTATACACTGATAATGAATTTTTTAATTTCATAAACGGGATCAAAAAACTGCTACATGTTTCATTTATTATTTACATTAATTTTTTATTTGTTAAATATTATCCTAAATAATATGTCATTCTTGTGAAGCCTAAAATTTTTACTAACGGTGAATGAGATAATTTATCTATATATAATATCATAATTTTTCATTAGGCTTTCATAATACAAAATGGGATGACTAATTATTAATTTGGTTTCAACTAATTGATCATCAAATGTATTATAGGAGAAATCAATAGAACAAAAACATATGATTGCAACAATTCCCAACTAGTTGGCCAAATTAAAGCATTCAAAAGTTTCTAGTGTTAATAAATTAAATAAATGAATTACAAAAATATTATAAAAATAAATGAAGGCAAATTTTAAGATTTGAGCAAGGTAGTAATTTAGTGGATCAGATTGAATCGAATCAGATCATCTCAAATTAAATTATTTTGAATAAGAAATGTTTTGGATAATTTCAAATTTTGGGTCATGTAATAAATGTTTAATTAATTACTGGAAGTGGTAAAATGAAACCAAACCTAAAAATTTATCTGAAAAACCTGAAATTTAGTCCAATTTGATAAAAAAGTCAAAGTCCCAAATATGAGAAAACCAAATTTAAAGCTCAAAATCCTAAACCCGAAAAGATCCGAATTTAAACTCGAAAAACATGCTGAAAATGTTACATCTTCCATAAAATCTAAAAAATAATTGACTAGTTCAAACTCGAATCTAACCTAAACTAAGAATAGTTCGAATTTGAAATAACTCAAAACCGAAATAATCTTAATCCAAAATAGTTGGAACCCGAAATGACTCCAACCCTAACCTATCCAATTAACCACCTCTACTAAATACTACAACTACTGGGTGATAACAATTCAATTCAGTTTGGTTTCAATCGATTATTTCAATTAATACATAGTATTTTTCAAAAACCGTTCTAAATTTGAACCAAATTTTCTTTGAATCAAACCTATCCAAATCGAATCTTAAAAATTCTTATCAATTGGATTCATCATTTAAGAAAATAATTTTTTATTTTATTTTAATATATATTTAAATAAATTTAGATATAAAATAGTTATTTTTATTTTATAAAAGTTTAAGTTATACAAACACTAATTAAAAATATAATTAAGTTCGATTCAAATATTTTCGATTGTTTTATTTCATAATTCAAAAATCAAATAGAATCGAATTGAAACATGTAATATGCAAACAAAGAGCAGAATAAAATAAAATAAAAAATCATTCCGAATCAATTTGAAAACTACAATTTTTCAAATTTTTCATTTTTTCTATTTTTTTCTCACCTCTAACTAACTACAACCCAAATACCAAGTAGATGACGTAGCAACAGTCACAATCAAATATTTTCCAATTTTCTTCCACTTTCCCTTCTCCTTTTTCACCATTTCTCAACTAAGTATTGACAAAAAGTTGCCTCTCGGTTGCTGATGTTAAATCAATGACTATAATAAAGATGCTTGTTAAGGTGAAACATAGTCATTTTAATTAAGAAATAACCTTAATAAAATCAAAAGGATCTCATTATCTTAATTTTTTACCTTACCTTAGCATTGAATCTTAATTATATATGTTTGTGAATTGTTCACTCTATTAAATATATATTTTTTATTAGATAATATTATCCTTTTTATTCTCTTACAATTTTTAAATCACTTCAAGTCTTTGACCGATCATGAAATCATATCATGTGTTTTTTGACTCAAGCTAATAGCTGCCAAAACCCAAAAGACAAAAATCTATGTTTGAAATTGAAATGTGATCAATATTCTTTTGGCATTTGAGAATATTATGATTAATCATTAAAATAAAAAAAAAAATCATTTTTATCAATAGATCGCACCTTTATTTGTAAAATATAAACAACATTATTCAAACTTAATTGTAAATTAAAAAAAAAAAAAAAAGATGCACCAAAAAATAATGCAGTCGAAACAGGCAAATTCTTCTTGAAAAAAAAGGCAAATTCTATTAACATTGTAAATTAAAATTGTAAACTGTAAATATTTATTATCTACAATGTAGAAGTGAAATAAAATTAAAGGAAAGAAGGAAACAGAAACCAGCTGAGCTCAAATTCTATAGCTACAATGCTAAAAAGCTACAAGCTGGTTCCTTGAAACCTATAACAAAGGGGCCTATATATATATATATATATATATAACCCCAAAAATAATAATTTCCAGGAGAATTAATCCGGGGATCTATGCTCTGAACCATCCCTCAGGTAAAAATCTCCCTGTACGGTAAATTTTAACTTAAATTACGTGTAATTAAGCTTGATTGACCAAGGCCTTAGCGTCTATAAACGTTCCATGAAAGCCGTATGGAATCCTGGATGGTAATTTAATTGAAGCTTCGAGCTGTAAATTCATGGCGTTCACAATTTGAAGCTCTGATTTCCAAGTCTTCTCATCGTGAACAAAGGAAAGAATATAGCCATCATCTTCAGTTGATTCAGAATTGTCGTCTCGAGGCAAGAAAAACGGTTCCCCACCATATCTTCCATCACCGTAAATGTGTTTTTTTACCTCCCCAGTAAAAAGATCAACCTTGGCGAATCCTGACACTTTTGGCCATGGTTCAGCAATGGCAAGATAAGCGTACCGTGTCTTCCTTCCAAGCCGGTTCCTGTTCACCATCCCAGCTTCCAAGTTCACTTGCTCTGATTCTGAGATTATTGGGCGGCGCGTGGACTCGCCTGTCTTCAAATTAAGCCTAATTTCGGACAATACACTCTTTAAACTCTCGTCACATTCGTTGAAAATAGAGTCAGGAGGTGTCATGCAAGAACCAATCACCACAACTTCATCCGATTCTGGCTCTTCCCAAGCGTTCCATAGATGAAAACAGAAAGTATCAGGCGATTCAACCCATATAATATCCTTAGAATCACTTGCATTTTTAGAAAGAATCCCAAACCGAGACTTCTTGTTCTTGTCATAAATCACAGGAGACCCGCCGGTTATCATTTCTTGTAGCTTGAACACTACTTGCTGATCAGGGATCACCACCAAATTCTCGGTGATGGCAAAATCATGCATCATAGTTGGCACGGATAGAGGAATCTCGACATCGGGTGACTTTGTACCGTCAGGTAAAAACCTGAAGTACTTCAAGTAAGGCTTTTGGACAACATCGTAACTCAAAGCAAAGAGTTCCTTGGAAAAAGGATCAATTTTGGGATGCGCGATCATTGTGGATTTAAGTTGATCATCAAAATTGTATCTTCCAACTGTTTCTAAATCACCTGAGGAAGTGATGCGCACGTGGTAAGGAAGATCATCTTCGGACATAGCTAGAAGTCGGTTATTGAAATAGACTAAGCCAGCATTAGCCACTCCAGTGCCTTGTTTGTGATCAACAAGTCCGAAAAGGCCTCTCGCATAAAAAAGCAAAAGCCTGGCAATCCCTGAGTGGCCATGTAGTTCACCAATTGCTTTAGGGAAAATAGGGCGGCCCAATTCTTTTTCTTGTACAAGTCTTTGTGTTTCAGTAAAACGACAAGCGTAGCTGGCGTTTCCATTATCAATGGAAACGGCATGTACCATGCCGTCTCCGTCGAAGAAGTGGTGGCCAGCAACGGGCTCGAATAACGGGTTGGCGCCGTTGCGGATATAAACGCCGTTGATGCAAGAAGGGATGGTGCCAGTGATGGGAAGAGATTGCTTGACGGGTTGTTCAGGGACGGGAGCGAAGTTTCCTGAGATTTGCACACGTGGGTCAGCGGTTTTAGGAAGTGGGTATTGAAGCTCGCGTGAGACCAACGCACTTTCAGCCATGTCAAGGGCCATGGCTGCAGCTCTTTGGAGGAGGTTCCACTGCGGCTGTTGTTGCGGCTGCTGGTGGGTTTTGGGTTTTAAATTTACGGAGGTGTCTTCTCTGGGAATTAAGGGGTTTTGATATGGCTGTTTTGGGAAATGGAGAACCGAAGGAGATTGCAAAGCTGAGTGAATAGTGTTGATGTTATTGCTCCTCGTAAGACTACTTTTGTTGGGCTGCCGTTTCTTCCAGGAGATGGATGTTGGAGAGAAGCCGAAATGTACTTTTGAGGAGGAGGAGGAAAGAGGATGGGAAATCTGGGCTTTGGCCCAATTACCTGAGGAAGAAGCCATAGCTTTTAAAAGGGAGAAGTCAGAATTGTTTTTCTGGTTTTGGGTTGTACTCAAATTGAGGGCAAGAGAGTGTGTTTTGTGTTTGTTACCTTGGAAAAAGAAAGCATAGAGGGAGAGGAGGTGGAAGAAAGAGTGAGCCTTGGAGAGAAAAGAAGAGAGAAAATGGGGTATAAATAGAGTTTGGGGAGGGGGGGTTGACTAGGTGAAAGAGAATGGAATTTGTTTGTATGGAAGTCCACGTCAGACATCTAAGGATGACATGGTGGATTTGTGCAATGGGGCACTTGGTGATTGTTAATTACAAACATTTTTATAGACTATATATAGAGTAGTGGAGGAGGGTCTCAGCCTCTCAGGTCTCAAACCCCCAAGAAATTTGCTTGACAAAGGGTTGGATATGAGCCGTAATTGGATGGATTAACGACCCAAAATTAGGGACCAATGAGAGTGAGATTTAGAGTCAGAGACACACTTATTCCCACAGAAAGGGATAGAGTGAAAAATCAAATCGATCTACTGTTGAAACTAACTAACCCATAACCCAATTTCTTTTCTCTTTTTAATTGTTGCTTGATAAGCCTTTCATTTATTTTTTTTCCATTATAAAGTCTTAACTCCGCGTTCCGCCCTCTTCTTGGAGCTCCATCGACTGATCACTCGACCCACGTGGCTCTTTCTTTCCACCGGTTTTCAACCACGAAATCTTTGGTCACATCACTTAGCCCCACACACACGATCCCCCCTCTTCACAAAATATTATTATATTCATATTTTTCTCGAGTTCTTGATTCAAACACATACATACACCCATGATCCCAGCAATGCAGGTTAATGAAAATGAATGCCCATTGCCCCTTCTTCTCTAATCAACATCCAATCACTCCTTCCCTTTTGTCTCCACTATCACATTCCTAATTACTCATTTCACTTCCGGGCTAATCACCCCCACATTAAATTATTGTAGCCATTGATGTAAACCCTGATTTTTTTTTTCTCTCTTATGCTTTGTATATCTGGACAGTAAGAATACCCAGAAGTTGTGAATTTTATCTTTGTTATACTTTCCTATCATGCATATTCTTTTATAGACTTACAAATTTTTTATATATGTATGATAGTGTGAAATATTTTTTTTTTGGGGTATTAAAATCCTCTTAATTAGAGAATCATTGTATTATTACATATTGAAACTGTGCAATTGAATAAACATATCGGGTTTAATTTAGTTGATTCATACAGTTATTTTTAAAAGATGACATTTAATAAGTTTAAGATTCGAATCTTAACATTTGTATCTCTTCTTCTATCCTCAGACTGCGACATCTTTTGTAATACCATGAATTTTAAATCCTACGAAACCTACTATGCATACACTTCCAAACCCCTTTTTTCAAGTCGCAATCTTTCTATCACATAGCCCTACTCGAGTAGGAGTCACTCGGTGTTGTATGATGGACAACAGAGGCTGGATTGGGACTGCATGTTACTATCATTTTCAATATTCCGTTGGCATTTATACAAATTAATTAAAAGATGACATTAAGCTTTCAATCTTTTTCGGGGTCCCCTAATTTAACCTCTAACAATGAGTTTCTAAATTCTAACCATCAGATAAAGTCCGTTCTTTATGCCATTGATGTACTGTGCACTTATCAGTTATCAATATCATTAAATTCTATACCGAATATATTTTTAGTAACATCCGCTATGACAATAACATTTTTAATAAAGTCCCCCATCTGATCATCACCTATGCCAATAAAGAAAAAAAAAACTCTGTTATGCACAATAGTAGCATTCAAGCTGAAAGATGATGGCATTAATGCCAGTTGTGGGAATTAAGATGTAGATTGGAGATGGCTAATGACACATACTATATCCCTTTGGAGTTTAGTGTCTATCCTGTTTTCGTTTTTTGAATGCGGTCCGATGCCAAAATCATTTTCAGACACTGCTGTCGAAGGCCATCAATATTCAAGACAAAGAAGGATGAAAATGATGACCAAATGGGCATCTTTTTCTTCATCTTTCTATTGAAAAATAAGCCACATTTTGTAGATATTGGAACTCAAAAGCAAGTGGGAAAGATTGGTTTTCTTTCATCTTTGTAAGTACTTATTCTAAAGGCTCCTCTTTAAAAATAAAAATAAAAATATAGCAAGCGAAAGTTAGGTGACTTAATTATATACAACATTGTACATCTGTTCAGATTGTCATGTTTCGATAGCAAATCTCTTACATAAAGATTTTATCCTTCTTAAACAAATTAAAAGAAATCTGCCCTGCCTTCTCTCTCTCTCTCTCTCCTCTCTTTGATTTCACAATGAGGATAAGGAGCTTTCTAGTTCCTCAGTCATCAAGTTACGGCCACGCTCGCTCTAATCTTTCACTTTTTTATATTTGCTTATAATTCATAATCTGATTAATTGATATAAAATGTATATATGGTTGGTTTCCCTAATGTCATGGATGACTCTCAAACAACAGCCGAGTGCGAATTTTATATGTTAATTAATTAGTACTTTATCATCTAATTTGAATAATAAAATTAGCCAGACAGAGATTCTCTTTTTTTTTTTGTTGCTCTCTCTCTCCATGCATCACATCCTTGTTTCAATAATCTCACCAAATTTTTTATTTATTTATATTAATAGTAATACATCTAAATCTCCATAACCATTACTAGGAAACTTGTATACTGTTTCCATAAATAATGAAACCCACAACTTAATTCTCTAGTGCACTTTTCCTGAATATCCCTTTGTTTTGTTAATCTTCAGTTTCAGTTTCAGCTGATATGAAAACTAAGTTGAAGATTATTTTGGAGAATTTGAATTAATAAATAAAGCAGATTATATCCTGGAACAATCACGAAATTAAAGAAGTTTCTTAATAGTAGTAACAACTAACAAGTTGAAAATATCCTGGAAGTTTAGTGTTTTTACTCACAATAATGGACATTGCCATTTTTCACCTTTATCTTAATTATTTTTTTTAATTAACGAATCGTTTCATCATCTACTGTACAAAGCTAGAAGCCTAACCTTTGGCACTCAAGTTGACCGACCTAATTACCTAAACTTTTATGGCAACTGGCAACATATATGGTGGAGGACTGTATGACTTTGTCAATGATTATTATCGTTTATTTTATAGATAATCTCTAGCTAATAGGGAAAACATGAGAAAATTGAATTAAAAATTTAATTTAATTGGTTTATGCAATCATTATTAAAAAGTGGTATCAAGCAAATCTGAATTCGAATCCCAGATCTGCAACTCATTTCCTTATTTTTAGACAACATGAGAATATTCACTTTAGACTACATTGTTCATGAAAGATATCCAACTTCAAATCAACAATATATATAAATAGAGGGAAAAATTACATTTATCCAAATTTCAACAAGCTAACTTGATAAAAAAAAAATGTAAAATTAATCGAAGGAGTTCGATAGTACTGTTTTCGGGTTTTTTTAATGACTGAAAGAAGAATATAATTATTTCAGTTTTGAAAAGGAAAAAAAAAATACTATTAGCCCTTTAACAATAATGGAGAGCGGCGCAAATCGGTGTTGTAATCTTCATAATGTAATCTAATAAAGGAAAGTGTATGAAACATGGGATCTAACAGCAAAGGAAAACACCAATTCTTTAATTGATTGCCAGTAAATAAAGCGATCGAGAATCCGAATAAGACAGCAATTAAGATTGCCTTGTAATAATTGGAAGATATATAAATTTACTCCTAAATTTCTATTAATTTGACAAATATATTACTTGTTGAGAAAAACTTAAAGTAGATAACTCTAATTTTACCACTCAAGGAAGAAAGTTTAGATTTTAGGAAAACTCACAAATGCTCACACTTCACTCTAGACTACACTCTTTAGAGAAGAACTCCTTAGAAAAACTTAGAACTTTTATTGCTTACTGAAGCTTACTACTTGATGATTTACAAATGCAAGGGAGAGGGGTATTTCTACAATACCAAGACAAACACAAGCCACACAAATATAAAATCTAAATAAATTACAACCACCCATTGTTGTTTAATAACAACCACACATTTAAATCACACAACTACAACCACACATTAAATCACACAACTACAACCACACATTAAACCACACATTTAAATCACACAACTACAACCACACATTAAACCACACAATTGCAACCACACATTGTTAGGCTTTTATTTTTCCTTGGGCTGGTATTGGACAATTTAACACTCCCCCTCAATACCAGCTCTTCCTCTTTGCACCATGTTGAGTTGACGACGAAACATTTCAAATTTGTTGATACTCAAACCTTTTATGAATAAATCTGCCATTTGATCATCTGTCTTGATCTGCTTCATCTCAATCTCTTCTTGTAGAACCTTTTCTCTGATAAAGTGATAATGCACTTCTATATGTTTGGTTCTTGCGTGAAAGACTGGATTTTCTGCCAAACGAATTGCTGACTGGTTGTTGCAATACAACGGAACTGCATAATCTACTGGTTGATGTAGATCACTCATTAGTTGTATCAGCCACGTACACTCTTGAGCTGCCATTGCTGCTGCTCGATACTCAGCTTCGGTAGTTGACAATGATACTGTTGGTTGTCTCTTACTGCACCAAGAAATTGTTCCAGAACCAAGTTTAAACATGTACCCAGTTGTTGATCTCATGGTGTCATGATCTCCTGCATAGTCAGCATCACAATAACCAACTAACTTACAGTCTTCACCTTTCTTGTACAAAAGACCATAATCTATTGTACTTTTCACATATCTCAGTATTCGTCGAACTGCTTCTAAATGAGGCTTCTTCGGATTTTGCATATACCGACTCATCACACCAACTGTATAAGAAATGTCAGGTCGAGTCAAGGTTAAGTAGATCAGGCTACCTACCAATTGTCGATACATAGTTGCATCTTCCAAGTCTTTGCCTTCAAGTGCACACATCTTGCCATTTGGTTCCATCGGTGTTGAAATTGGCTTGCTCTCGAGCATTCCAAACCTTTTTAGCAAATCTTTAGAATATTTTTGTTGACAGAGAAATATTCCTTCTTGTATGTGATCAACCTCTAGACCAAGAAAGTGCTTGAGTTGTCCAAGTTCTTTCATTTGGAAACGAACTGATAAATTCTCCTTGGTTTGAAGAATTTCTGCTTCATAATCACCAGTTATGATTAAATCATCCACATATATCAATACGATAGCTAGCTTTCCTCCACTAGCTTTGACAAACAAGCTGGAATCTGCAGGTGTCACTGAATAACCACTATGAGTTAAAAATTCAGCAATCTTACCATACCATGCTCTAGGTGCTTGTTTCAATCCGTAAAGTGCCTTTCGCAGCTTACACACATGCTCAGGATGATTTTGGTTTTGAAATCCCAATGGTTGAATCATGTAGATTTCCCGATCTAGCTCTCCATGAAGGAATGCATTCTTCACATCCATCTGCCACAAGTTCCAGTCTTTGTTGGCTGCAAGGGCAAGTAGGACTCGTACGGTTGTAAGTCTTGCCACCGGACTAAACGTTTCATCATAGTCTAGCTCATACTTCTGAGAGAAACCACGAGCCACCAACCATGCCTTGTACCTTTCAATCGACCCATCTGGACAATGTTTTATCTTGTAAACCCACTTGCAGGATATGGGTTTCACATCTCTTGGTTTTGGCACTAGATCCCAAGTCTGATTCTGCTCAAGCGCAGTGATCTCTTCTTTCATAGCCATAATCCACTCAGAACTCTGTGATGCTTCTTCAAACGTCTCAGGTTCTGTTGCAATTGGTTCTTCCACTATGGCTGCATTAGCATATTTGGGATTTGGCTTCCGTGCTCTTGTTGTCCTTCGGATTTGTGATTGTGGAGATGGTTCTTCCACTTCACTCGATCTAACATCTGGTTGATACACACCAGTTTGCCAAGGACTCTGGACTAACACTTGCTCGTCATCGTCATCATCACATAGGTCTTCTACTTCATCTGAAGTTGATTGAAGTTGGACAATATACTCTCCCATTTTCTGTTGTAGCATGTCTTCAAATTCTTTTTAATCTGACAACACCTCCTTTTCTGAGGACCACCAAGAAGATGCTTCATCGAATACCACATTGCGTGAAGTGTAACATCTTCCACTCGTAGGATCACAACATTTCCACCCTTTCCTTTGGTTGTCGTATCCCACAAAGATACACCTAGTTGCTTTCTTATCAAACTTGCTACGTAAATGATCATGAACAAATACATAACATACACAACCAAATACTCGAAAGTAGCTGACTGAAGGTTTCATTTTCCACAATTTCTCAAAGGGTGAAACAAACTCTAACCTTGGTTGAGGAAGTTTGTTGATCACATGGGCTGCGGTTCTCATAGCTTCGGCCCAAAATCTTCCGGGTACATTCTTTTCATGCAGCATACTCCGACAAATTTCTGCAAGATGCCGATTCTTTCTCTCTGCTACACCATTCTGTTGTGGTGTATTGACACAAGTATACTGATGACGTATGTTGCATTCTCGTAGGTATTGAGAGAATTCGCCTGAGCTATATTCTCCTCCATTGTCTGTGCGCAAGCAACATATCTTCTTTCCTACTTCTCCTTCAACTATCTCTTTGAACTCTTTAAACTTTGAGAAAGTGTCAGACTTTTCTTTCATAAAGAAAACCCACACATACCTGGAGAAATCATTAATAAACGTCACCATGTACCGCATTCCACTAATTGATGGTTGCTTAACGGGCCCAAATACATCAGAGTGAACTAACTCTAATGGTTCTTTTGCTTTAAACTTTGACTCCTCGTATGGCAATTGGTGGCATCCTGCACAAACTGTGTCTGTTCTTATGTCAAGCTGAGGAAGTCCCTTAAGCATCGACTTCTTCATCATCATACTTAGCTTGGAATAACTAACATGACCTAACCGCATGTGCCATAAATCTGCTATATCGCTCCTTCTTGTCTTGTCTACATATGCTGACTCTGCTGACATCACGTAGACTGACTCCAGACGTCGTCCTTCCATCATCGGTTGTCCTGAGATTTTGAGATCACGATATACCTTCACATCCCTTGGACCAAACAGAATATGGTGACCTGACGATGTTAATTGTGCCACTGAAAGCAAATTTTTCTTCATGCCTTGGACATGGTAAACATCTTGTAGTGGTACCTGATTATGACTATATCGAGGTGCTACTACCGTCTTACCGATGTGAGTAATCGGTAATCTTGAATTATCAGCTGTCACAACAAGGCGATTTCCCTTGTATTCTGACAGGTTCTGCAACTTCTGTTTATCGCCTGTCATGTGATTTGAGCAACCTGAATCGACAATCCAGTCATTCTCATAGTCAATTCGGTCAGCCGTTGTTACTGTGAGAGCTAACTCTTCCTCTTCCATAGCAAAAAATGCTTCAGCGTCCCAATCATCTTCGCTTTTCTCCTTTGTACTAGAAGTAGCAGCATTGCTCTCAGCGGGCCTTTTGTTAAACCAACAATCTTTTGCCATGTGACCTTTCTTGTCACAGTTGTAACAGTTACCTTCAAATCTTTTATTGTTGCTACGATTCTTTGAAGCTCCCCCTGGACGAGAGCTCCCTTCTCCTTGATGACTTTTTGTCTTGTCACCATACTTTTTAGATCCACCACCGACGTGCTGTTTGAATTTGCCTTTGCTTTTGTTGGTGTAGAGTGCTTCCTCTTCACTTTTCAACGAGACCCCTCCCATTTGCTTGGCCATAGATTCTTGACCAACAAGCAAATTTTCAAACTCTACAAGTGATGGTTGAGTTGGCCATCCTTGTATAGCGGCAACGAAGCTGCGATATTCGGGCCTCAAACCATGGATAATTATTCTTTTTACCCTGGTATCTCCAATAGCAGTTGTAGGATCTAAATCAGAAATTTCACGGCATAACGTTTTTACCTTGTGAAAGTATTGAGCAATCGGTATATCTCGTTGTGCAACTGATAACAATTCATTCTCAAGAAGTTGAAGTCTTGTGTCATTCTTTCTCGAAAAGAGTGCATCTAAAGTATCCCACGCTTCTTTTGGCGTTTCTAGCTTTTGTATGTGTTCCAACATTTCTTCTTCAACTGTGGTCTTAAGGGCAAACATGGCTTTACCCACTTTAATCTTCCATTTGCGCAAGGTTCCTTGAGCATCTTCTTGCTCAGGCTTCGTAACTTCACTACCACCAACGACTTCCCAAAGGTCTTGACCTTGTAGGTAAGACATCATACACGTCTTCCACGTGTTGTAATTTTTGTGATTGAGCTTCTTGATTCCTCCAACTACTTGAAGATCACCCATCGTGTCGGCAAGACTCTAACAATACCGAACAAGCTTGATTTTGAGACACAAACTTGTAGAGTACAAACTCCTCACGACTCAAGAACGCTCAAACCAAAAATAGTACCTGAATAACTATTTCACCGTGAACAGTACCGTATACGTGAATAGTATCGTATACCATATACTTGAATAAATCTCGTATATGTTAACAATTACTATAAAAGTATATAGTGACACGTGTGAATAGTAACTATGGTAGTAACTCACAACCTAGCTCTGATACCAATTGTTGAGAAAAACTTAGAGTAGATAACTCTAATTTTACCACTCAAGGAAGAAAGTTTAGATTTTAGGAAAACTCACAAATGCTCACACTTCACTCTAGACTACACTCTTTAGAGAAGAACTCCTTAGGAAAACTTAGAACTTTTATTGCTTATTGAAGCTTACTACTTGATGATTTACAAATGCAAGGGAGAGGGGTATTTATACAATACCAAGACAAACACAAGCCACACAAATATAAAATCTAAATAAATTACAACCATCCATTGTTGTTTAATAACAACCACACATTTAAATCACACAACTACAACCACACATTAAATCACACAACTGCAACCACACATTAAACCACACAATTGCAACCACACATTTAAATCACACAACTACAACCACACATTAAACCACACAATTGCAACCACACATTGTTAGGCTTTTATTTTTCCTTGGGCTGGTATTGGACAATTTAACATTACTCTCAATTGATCGATCCATATCATGATATGAGTTGTCAGCTGATGACAATCGATCTCAACAACGGAAATCATATCCAGTTAGGTTCAAATTACTCATGTCAAGAGTCATGAGGTCTTGATTTATAGTTGTAACTTGTAAGTAAGAAGTTTTGGAATCTTGAGATTTCAAGTTCAAATTTTATCACGTGTGAGTTTAATATAATTTTATGTTGAATTTGTCCAATTCTATACTGATTCATTAGTTCATTTTTTTTATTTGATTTAATTCATTTAGTTTTTATATGAATATCATACTTTATTAGAATAATACTTATAACTTTATAAAATAAAATTAAAAAAATTGATTTCCACTTAAGTACGTTACACTTCAAATTCTTTTCTTTTGAAATTGATTATTAGAAGCAAAGCTGGTGACGACAGCTAGTTATTTACCAGGATAGCGCAGCATATAGATGATTAACCTTTTCAGTGTTTTGCTTTTTGCTTGAAACAGTTTCATGTCATTTCTTCATGCAAGTTGGTTGTATGCACATACACCATGTTTGGGTCATTTCCAAAACCAAGTCCATAATAATTAGTTGCTTGAAAGACTTTCCCCAGAGATAGGAGAAATGGGGTTAATCGTGCCACCAGTTAGGCGCAATTATAGGTTGCTATATATTGGGTGTGGCATCATCGATCCATCTACCAAGTCCGAGCAACTTGCAAAAAACTTGCTTTTATATCACAATATACGAATTGGGTATATGCTTGATCACTTGGAATTGCTTTTTGTAGCCAAGTTAATTTCTACTTTCGTGAAGCAACAAATTAAAAATCAGTGAGGAAAGGATGAGTTTTATCTATTTTCTGCCTTATAATCGACTTGCTAGAAAAAAATATTGGTGCAAGTGCACGCAACCCACTGGTAAAAAGAAGTGACACATTTCACTAACCAATGGAGCACTCTCAAAACTCATATTGTTGGCTTTTGACACTGACAATCCACCAGGTTGGCTTCATAATATGGGGAAAATTGTACAATCTCTTGAAACGACACTTGGACTCAATAATGGCTCCTGATTTTGAGTTGTGTGTCTTTCTACACCATTGCTATTTAATCACCAATTAAAATGAAGAGTAAATATTCTAGTCTATATATTAGACCTGCTCAAAGGTCGGGTTATTCGTCCAAACTTGAAGGTCTGCCAATATTTTAGAAGGTTTAGACGAAAATATTAGGTCCGAACTATGAGTTTGGGCAAAAAAATGAGGCCTATTTAGAAAATGGGCTGGGCCTTGGCTCCAATAATTAAGGCTCGACCCGTTTTTCATTTATATAATATATTATTTTTATATTTTATATATTATGTAATTTATATCATATAAAAAATAAATATATATAATATTATAATGTAAATATTTAAAAATATACTAAGTTATCCATGTTTTAAAACTTAATAAAATATATATATATATATAATTATTAAAAATTAAATAATAATAAAAAATTAAATTTTTTTTGAAAAAAAAAAAGCGGACCTAAACGGGCTTGGACTACTCAATTACAAATATGGCCGGGCTTGGGCAAAATTTGAGGTCCATATTTCGGGCCGGGTCGGGTTTGGGCAAGAAAATATAGTGTTGATACCATACCTAAATCCGACCCGACCCATAAGCACCTCTAATATATATATATATATGATCAATATCGCTTCTCATCTTAGAAGAAAAATATCAAGAAAAAGAAACGTCTATTCTTTTTTGACAATACTCGAACTTTATGTTAACAAAGGGAAAGATGCTTTGCTTTTCAATGTTGGATTTTGTTGAGCACTGACCTAGATAAGGCCCTTGATATTTTTTATTTATTAATACTTATTTGTTGGGAGTGGATTACCCATAATCGATGAAAGGGCTTAAAATAGCTAATATTATTGATACACGAGGCAGGTGTAGAGTTTCACATGGTTAGCACTGAAATGTTTGTTTAAATCCCATATATATATATATATATATATATATATATATATATACATATATATATATGTTGGTCGATTTTATTGCTAGGAACTCGGTTTCTGCTTTGCTTTGCTGATTTAATCATTGATTGAGAAGTCGGTTATTGTCGTTATTAAACGGTTGTCACATGGAATGCACAATCAAAAAAATTCTTTGGCACTTGAATTAATTATAGTAAGGATTATTTATAGTTAGCTCTAGAGGTGATCATGGGTTGGGCCGGGCCGCGGCCCGGTTTTTTTTCTCCTCTGCCCAGGCCCGGCCCGGCCCTGGGTAGCCCAAGCCCGCCCGTTTAGGCCCGAATCACTGTTCATTGGAATAAAAAAATAATTTTTTTATTTTTTTATTTTTTTTATAATTAAAATTAAATAAAATAATAATATTATATTAAAAAATACTGTTCATTGGAATAAAAAAATAATTTTTTTATTTTTTTATAATTAAAATTAAATAAAATAATAATATTATATTAAAAAATACTGTTCCGGGCCGGGCCGGCCCGGAACATAAAAACTCCTGCCCAGGCCCGGCCCAATACGGGCCGGGCCGTGCGGGCTGCCCGGCCCGTGAGCAGGTCTAGTTAGCTCCATAATGACCATTTTCGTTTTGTTTAAGTTGTAGATATAATTAATATGTATTGCTAAAGTTGGTCATTAACATTAACGGAAAGTTTGAAGGAGTCAAGTTATAAAATAAATATGATTGTAGCTCCAATATAACATGATAATTAGTTTTTCTTTTTTTTTCTTTTGCATCGAATTAGGTTCTTTGATGAATGCTTTTGAGCTTCTAAGTCAGTTCTAGTCATTTAAATGGTCCCATTGAAATATATAAATCGATGGTTAACTAGTTAGATTTCGTAATCTTAATCAGTTAGATTTGTGATTCCTGAAAAACATCTATCAATTATTAAATCAAATGTTCGAATATTAAAATTTTTAACATTAATGAAAAATATCTAGCTAGTCCATGCTTCTTGCATATGCATTAGAAAATGATTAGTGTAGTCAAAATCAAGATTGCTGTTTCTAAATTATTTTTTCCATACAAGATATATCCGCATCATGAACTAGATAAGCATGAAGAAGCACACTCGAATAAAGAAGAAAAAAAAGAAGAGGAAATGTACTTAATTGATTTAAACATGATTAACAATAATGGACTTACAAGTTACAACTATATCTAAGCTTGATTGAAATTTCATTGTGTTAATAATTAATACTTGACTCAGTTAGTTCATGAGATTAATTAATTGATCGAATAGCTAATATAAATCAATTGAATTAATACTTGACTCAGTTACCTCTTAAAAGTGATTGTATTAATCAATTGAATTAAGCATTAGGTTCTGAATGCGACTTTTTGGTATCATATATATAAAGAAGAGATTGTAAACCTTAACCATCTTTAATTATATATAGATAATATATTTAAAGAAGAGAGTATTAACTGTTAAGTCAAGTCTTGATATAGAATAATTTCTAAATTAACTATATATGACAATGTCCTTGTGAGTTTTTTTTCTTCTTTTTGTTATCTTGTTTTCTAGGGCAAGTCTATCAACAGTTTATCAGGACTTAATTAATATCATTTGACAACTAATTAAATAAATGTAAACTAAGGAATTCTACCTAATCATAGATTTACTACTATAATTTTGGGCTTAATCTGATATTAGTCAGATTAATATTATTATTTCTTTCTTTTTTATTCCAAATGGTCTGGTAGGTAAGATTAAGCAAATCAATATGTAGGTATTTCATATAATTGGAAAAGCTCCGAATACTCACATGGTGAATAATGTATGGGAATTGGGATACAAATCATGTGGTCCTCCCTTCTTTTATCAATTTTTTTAATCAATACTATATGGTATTAATTTAATAATAATAATATAATATATGGTAGCCAAAAAGAATGTAAGAAAAACTAGTTTAATTAATTAGTCCATTCCCTAATCGATCTGAATGACCAGAAATAAACTACCAACTGCCATACCCACCTAATAATTTTCTCACCCATTTTACAAGCTCTCAAATGCCATATAAGTCTTGTACAAAATTAACTGAAAAAAAGGCCATAAAATTAATTATCTTGTTTTTCTATATATATTTGACAAAAGACTTAACTAACTAATTAATTAAAGATTAGCTATTTGCTTTTTATAAATAAATAAGAGATAGAAAGAGGAAACAAATTCTAGAAGTGGGTAAGAGGGGGTCCTCCATTTTCTCCTTATTATTTCTTGGTAGCATCTTAACTTTCTTGCTCTTTATATGCATGCACTGGTAAAAAGAGGGTCAAAACTCTTGTAGAAAATCAAAGATGAAGGAATTATATGTGAAAAGAAAATGTATGAATTAGGTATATGAAAGTGTTGTTTTAACAAGGGAAATGAAAAACAATTAATTTTCATATTAATAGAATCAAGACAATATAGTCAAAGATGAGAATCAGACAAAGGGTTTGGGTTTGGTAGCACATGGTATGCATAGAATATGGGGAGAATGTGAGGTGGTTGGATATTTCTTCATCTCAAAGCATAGCATCTTCCAAAAGGGACATTCCTTAGAGCTACAGCCTACAAGATTTCTTTCTTTTTTTTCTTAGTTTTTTTCATGATTTAGGGTGGATTGTGGAATCTAATGTGAGGATATATAAGGGTGTTTGAAAGAATCACGCAATATTCCATTTCCAGTTAAGAGATCCGCACGTTATTCCTAAACATTTGTTAAGAGTGTTAGTACTATGTTTCTATCTCCATGTTTCTTCAATAATTTGCTTTCTCGGTAAAGTATCTAAAAGAGAATTTTATGGTCTTGATACATGAACCAGAGCATCTGGTCTTCTATTCAAGTACTGATACGATCCTCCAATATTTCAATAAGTAGGTCAGTGGAAGTAGATATAATATATTTATATACTACTTTCCGTCAAAGGGTCGGTTCTAAATTTCTTTAAAGTTTCTGCTCATATTGATTTTGATCGATCAACAATATTTGAACTCCAAAGTCAAACAGATTTTGCATTCATTTTTTCTATTTGAAAATTGATTCCACCATTTGAGAAAAATATTGTTGGAATATGGCTTAGAATATGGCTTGAATATAGCTTGAATATGGCTCATTCACCATAGGTGGCTTAGCACCAATAATGGAGCTACCACTTGCACCACTTGCACCACCAATAATGGAAGTTACCACTTGCAAATGGATGGTGGCTATGGTGGCTACCACTTGCATGTGTTCACACCAAGATAGGTGGTGGATGGTGGCTATGGTAGGCTATGGTGGCTGCCACTTGATGCATGTTCACACCTTGATATTATGGCTATAAATAGCCATGTAGAGATGAGAGAGTAGAGTAGAGTTGAGTATGTGTTAGAGCTAAATTGTTGAAGCAAATACTCTGTGTTTATAGAGTAATTCGGTATTGTGTTGAGTTGTGAGTTCAGTGCTTGTGTAGCACCTTGAATTCGGTATATGTTTGTACTCTAAACTCCATTAATACAAAGCTTCAAGCTCCTCCTCCCGTGGATGTAGGCACAGTTGCCGAACCACGTAAAATATCGGTGTTTTTTCAGTGTGTTTAAATCGGTTTTAGTAATATCAATTCGCTTCCGCACAACAAATTGGTATCAGAGCCAATTTTTACGTAAAACCGAGTTTGTTTGATTCTGTCCGTATTTCAAAAGTGCTCCAAATTGTGTTTTGAAAATACCAGGTTGAAGAGGTCGTCGAGAGGAGTGCAGCTGAATCAACCAGAGCGCCAGAAACCGCCGCACGCGCCCGCACGCGCCGCCAGAAGGGGCTGAGAGTGAGCCTCACGCGCACACGCGCCGCACGCGCCTCCAGAGGTTGAAGACGCGTGAAGCCCACGCGCCACACGCGCCGCACGCGCCGGTGAGAAAACAGCTCCACGCGCTCCACGCGCCGCCGCACGCGCCGCCGTACGCCGCCCACGCGCCGCCGCAGGTCCGACCAACTTTTTCGGGCTAATTTTTGAGCCGTTTCAGAACACTATTCCGAGACTTTTCCGAGCCGGTTGAGCTAATCCGAGTCCATTTCGAGCCACTTGTAGCAGAATATTTGCAGAATATTCACCGTGTGTCCAAAATTTACACAGTTGGACCCGTTCCTGGCTATTTCGACTATTCCGGACTCAACCGCGGCATCCGTTTTTCCATACAGGTACCGGAAAAACACTTTGTTGGTAATTTTGTTTTATTACCATGGCAGAATCATTAGAGACACATGAAACAACCAGCAGCGCACAATCAAGTTCTTATATCAGAAAGAACTCGATGACCACTGCAAAGTTCGAGGTGGAGAAATATGATGGCACCACCAACTTTGGCATGTGGCAGTGCGAAGTTCAGGATCTGTTATTCCGAGAGGGTTCATATATCGCTCTGGAAGACAGGCCCAGAGATATTTCGGAAGATGACTGGAAATTTGTCAACCGTCAGGCTTGTGGCACAATCCGGTTATGCCTAGCCAAGGACCAGAAGTACTTTGTCATGAGAGAGAATAATGCAAAAACTCTCTGGAAACAACTTGAGGACAAGTACATGACAAAAAGCATGGAGAACAGACTCTATCTGAAGAAGAAGCTGTTCCGCTTCCAGTATATGCAAGGTATCACCATGCAGGAGCATCTAGTAAGTTTTAACAAAATCCTCGCTGATCTTGAAAATCTAGATGCAAATATCTCTGATGAAGATAAGGCTCTTACTCTGTTAAATTCCTTGCCTGATAGCTATGATCATTTAACCACTACACTGTTGTATGGTAAAAATGATATAGAATATGTTAATGTTTGTAATGCTCTGGTGAATAATGAGTATCGAAAAAAGGATCAGCATGATCACCAGAATACTACACCAGAAGCTTTAACTGTGTACAGAGGCAGGACGGACAACCGAGGAGCCGGAGAAATCAAGCGAGGTAAATCCCGCTCAAGGAGGGGATCATCGAGAACACGACTCTCGAGGGACGAGTGTGCCTTTTGCCATGAGAAAGGGCATTGGAGGAATAACTGTCCCAACATGGAGAGGTCGATTGTGAGTGTAGCTCAAGAATCTGAGGGAGAGGAAGACTCTGCATTTACAATTTCCACAACAACACACTCTTCAGATCAATGGATTCTGGATTCCGGATGTTCCTACCACATGTGTCCGAACCTAGAGTGGTTCTCAAACTTCAAAGAGTTTGATGGAGGGATTGTCCATATGGGCAATGACAATACTTGTCACACTAGAGGCATCGGAACAATCCAACTGAAAATGCATGACGGTACAATCAGACAACTTACAGACGTAAGGTATGTCCCTGATCTCAAGAAGAACCTCATATCACTGGGGGTCTTAGACTCAAATGGTTACAAGGTGACCATTCAGAATGGAGTCCTGAGAGTTGTACGTGGAGCATTCTTAGAAATGAAGGGTTATATGAAGGGAAATCTGTATCTCCTTGACAGAGAAACCGTGACAGGCAGAACAGCAGCCTCTCACAGAATGATGGGATAAATCGACACTTCACTGTTCCTAGCACTCCCCAGCAGAATGGAGTTGCAGAAAGGACGAACCGAACTTTGGTTGATAAAGTTCGCTGCATGTTATCCCAGTCAAGCTTGAGCAAAGCATTTTGGGTGGAGGCTTTATTGTTCGCCTCCCACATTATCAACAGACTAACCTCCACCGCAATTGATGGGAAGACTCCCATAGAGGTGTAGTCCGGATATTCTGCCATTGAATATGATCGGCTTCGTAGTTACGGATGCAAAACTGGATCCTAGAGCCAAGAAAGCTGTCTTCATGGGCTTTAGTGAAGGAGTAAAAGCAGTCCGATTGTGGAACCCTGAGTCAAAGAGAGTCATCGTAAGCCGAGATGTTGCCTTTGACAAATCTGTAATGCTGAAATTGTCAACTCCAGGGAATGTGAACCAAGATTCTCTAAAGCAGGTGGAGTTTGAATCAGAATCTGATGACACCTTAATTGAAGTGGAGGAGTCATCACCGGAAATCTTTCAGCAACTTGAATCAGTTGTCACCAGTAGACCGAATAGACATATTCGGAAACCTGCTCGATACACAGACGTGGTGACATACGCCCTTCCAGTAATTGATGATGATGTTCTGATCAATTACAAAGAAGCTGTAAACAGCCCTGAGCATGCCCAGTGGAAGGAGGCGATCAGACTTGGAAGTTGGTTCCACTTCCAACACTCAAGATATCAATTGAGTGCAAATGGGTCTTTGCCAAAAAGGAGAGTGCTACAGGCAAAGACAGCATCAGATACAAAGCCAGATTGGTAGCCAAAGGTTAGGCTCAAAAAGAAGGGAATAGACTACAATGAGGTATTTTCACCTGTTGTTAAGCATGCATCTATTCGGATCTTATTGGCTTTAGTAGCACTTGTATAACCTAGAGATAGTTCAACTTGATGTAAAAACTGCATTCCTTCATGGTTCCGTAGAGGAGGAAATTTGTATGACTCAACCAGATGGTTCTGGAGTCCCCGGTCGCAGAGATTACAAAAGCAAGTTGAACTGATCACTGTATGGTCTGAAACAATCCCGTGACAGCTGAACAAACGGTTGGACTGTTTCATGAAAGGATGAAAAGTACACACACAGTCAATTTGATCACTGTGTTTATTTCCGGAAACTTCAAGATGGATCATTTGTCTATCTGCTGAAAAAGGCAAGGTGGAGATCGACAGGCTGAAGGCTCAACTGAGCTCAGAGTTCGAGATGATCTTGGAGAAGCTAAGAAAATTCCTGGGAAGTAGACAGAAAAATTGACTCAGGCTCAGTGCATTGATGAATCATGCCAATGCAGTAGGTGCCCTGATATGTGAGTAATGGTGTGTACATTTGAAGGAGAAAAGAGGAAGCTCTGATCTGTGAATTCTCTCTGTGGATTCTCGCCAAGGTGGAGATTGTTGGAATATGGCTTAGAATATGGCTTGAATATAGCTTGAATATGGCTCATTCACCATAGGTGGCTTAGCACCAATAATGGAGCTACCACTTGCACCACTTGCACCACCAATAATGGAAGTTACCACTTGCAAATGGATGGTGGCTATGGTGGCTACCACTTGCATGTGTTCACACCAAGATAGGTGGTGGATGGTGGCTATGGTAGGCTATGGTGGCTGCCACTTGATGCATGTTCACACCTTGATATTATGGCTATAAATAGCCATGTAGAGATGAGAGAGTAGAGTAGAGTTGAGTATGTGTTAGAGCTAAATTGTTGAAGCAAATACTCTGTGTTTATAGAGTAATTCGGTATTGTGTTGAGTTGTGAGTTCAGTGCTTGTGTAGCACCTTGAATTCGGTATATGTTTGTACTCTAAACTCCATTAATACAAAGCTTCAAGCTCCTCCTCCCGTGGATGTAGGCACAGTTGCCGAACCACGTAAAATATCGGTGTTTTTTCAGTGTGTTTAAATCGGTTTTAGTAATATCAATTCGCTTCCGCACAACAAAAAATAATAAGATTTTTTTTTTTACAAAAGAGATTGCAATCTGAAGATAAAAGTGATTGCATAAACCTACTGAATTAAGTTTGAGATTCAAAGATAATAAGATTTGATAATATATCTAGCCAGGGCTAAATATTACAACTTCCTTGTAATTATTGGGCTCTCAATTTTAAGCTATGTTAATGCCTGGCAATGGCATGTATTAACGTTGCATGTTCCCCCACGCTGCCATGCATCAAAACCTGACATAATTTTCAGGAGAAAAATGTATGATAGATTCTTGCAGCTGGTTGCAGCACAGATTCAGTTTCTATGTATCTCTCTACATGGAAAAAAAGAAAAAGGCATATGCCAATATTAATATTGCCATGTTAGATTCATCGACGAGAACTTATCTGGAACACCCAAGTTTCATCCCAGGTAGATCGACGACTAGTCCATTCAAGAGCATATATACATGGCAGCATTCCTTAGCCACGAGACATTCAAAAACGACTGAACTCGATTGAAAACCTTTCTCCCCTTTAATTTGTCGCAACTCAAAAAATAATCCTATATATATCCAATCTCCACTTGTTAATTACAAGCTCGCTCTAGCTACTATTTTTTTTTCCCCTTCCATCCCATGTCATGTTCTCAACTTTGTATCCATAGGGCTTTCGCTTTCAATCTTTTATATATTTTTTAAAGCTTAATTGAAGCAATAATCGTGACTGGCCATCGAAGAAACTACTTTTTCCCGTCTAATCAAAATTCCTGTTTCGGTTCCTAAATTATTTGATTAATATAGATGATAATCTTTAGAGAAATAGCCAAACCAATAAGCTTTGCCCTAGTGATGGCACTTCACAAGAAATATGGAGATTGGAAAGTACTTGCATCCTCTCTTTTCCGCATGATTGACTAAAATTGATGCTATATGCAAGTTGAAATTTTCCTACACAAAACCTATGGTTAAAAATTTCATCCGTTTATTCGAATGTCAAAAGTGTCAAATAGTTGTTATGGTTCTCCTACCAATATCAATAAGTGCTTATTGTAAGCCTATATATCTAACTTTGTAAATAGGAATCCCATTACAAAATGTTTTTTTTTTCTTCCCTTATATATGAAATAAAAGGTGCGAATAGATCTAAAAGTTCATGTATTCGTATCATAATTATGTTATTTTCTCAAGTTATAATCGTGTTTAAAGTGTTATATATTTATATAAATTTTAACACGTTAATAATTCGTGTTATATAAATTTTAACACGTTCGTATATTCGAGTTATATTCGTGTTTTTTTTTATTATATCATATTTTAATTATTTTTTATATCGTATAATTATATCATGTCTAAAATTATCAAATCAAAATACGAGGAATAACAATCCAATAATGACAGCTTTCCCTAGCATTACCCATGGAAAAATCTTGCTCCCGGCCCAGTTACAAATGTTTTGTTTATTCTTTGAAAGGCAATTTTTTTCTTAATATATGAGCGAGATAATATAAAATAAACTCCTAAAAAAGCTCCTGTTAAGCCTAAGAAGAGAAAAAAAAGACAAAAAAAAACTTTGAAGTCTACTTTTTTGTTTATTCTTTATATTTATAAGAAAATTGAAGTCTAATTCGAATTGATATCTAATTTTTAACAATAAATAAGCAAATTAAGTAATTGAATTTTATGAGACAAATATCTTTAAGAAACTCAATAATGGGCCAAACCCAAAAGGATCAAACAATATCACATGCTAATGCTACAGAGGTATTGACAAGTTAGTCAGTAACGTATCGATGGATGTATCATTTTTGTTCTGATATTAGTAAGTATTGGTATCGATGTGTTTCGGTATACTATTTTGGATTTACCGATAATTTTTAAATATTTTTTCATATATCTATATGTATAGTTTATTTTCAAGTTTTTTAATAAAATATATATTATATACACATGCAAATATAAATTCATTACATGCATATATATATATTTTTATATAAATATAAATTTTAAATATTTAATATCTAAAATTTTTAAACATCATTGAAATTGGTTTAAAAATTCAAATAAGTGAATTTTTAAATAAAAAAATTTAAAAAATCAAAATCTTGTACCAACCGGTATAGACCGGTACGTACCAGTATTGACTAGTACTGATCGGTACAGGCCAGTACGATCGATACGGGCCCGTACCAAAATCCGAACGAAACAATACTGGTACCGTTTTGATTTACCTTGAAAACGATATGTATCGATCAGTACGACTGGTACCGATACGGTATCGATAACTCTGGGTATTGACCCTTTGGAGATAAATTGGAAAAGGAATGTGCCACTGCCATTGATGAGGTGCATGGTTCATTGCAGGTGCCTAAACTTATGTCTTTTCAAGAAATGATATATCACATAAATTTATGACTAGACCTGCTCATGGATCGGGCAGTCTGTCCAGTCCGGCAGACTCAGCTCATATTGGGTTGAACTTGGATAGGATATTTTTGTTTTGGGTCGGTCCGGTCCGAAACAATATTTTTTTATTATAATAATATTATTTTGTTTAAGTTTAATTATAAAAAATTAATATATATTTTTTAAATTCGATGAACAGTGAATTCGGACCTACCGGACCGACCCACGATCGAATCTGGGCAAAAAATATGAAAAAAAGTCAAACCGCGGCCCGACCCATGAGCAGTATATTCATGACAAATACGCATCAAAATTTGTGTGGGAGTCATCATCAAAATAAAATTAAATGGATCAAAAGAAAGTCAGAAATGTCTTTGAAATGCAACTATATACAGTGGAAAACAATTTTCTATCATGTTTGGTGGCATTGCACTTGCCAATTCCCATTTACTTCAACCAAATTTTAGGTTTTTTTTTTTTTTTTTTTTTTTTTTCAGTGTCTTCACGCAATAAATTTTGGATATCATAACTTAAAAAGACCCCAAAAAAAGAAAAGAAAAATCTTGTTGATTATTGGAAATAAATCTAAATTAATTTTGTAATCAGTCATGTGGGCTGTTGATTTTAATTTTAGTGATTAGAGTTCAATCTCGACAATTTCTAATACCCAAAATAACTTAAATTATTTTTTTTATACAAAGAAAGTCGTAGTTTCTAAATCAAGAATAGGATTGCAGATGTTGAAATTCGAATATAGATTTATTAGATGCTACCTCTTAAAGATAATTGTAGCGAGAGTGGTTAATCAAAAAGTGAAAGAAGGGAAATATTTTGTTCCTAGCTTCAAGTGTTTGTGAATCTGGGTTCGGCCTGCAAAAGTTAAGGCCCAAACTTGGCATGAACTTTACTTGAGTTAATGGTAAATTTTAGGCCCAAATATTGGCCTGTTATATCTGATTAAGAGCCCAAATAATTTGAAAGAAACCCATTGATCAATCTATCTAAAAAAAGAAATTGTTTTGCTCAGTGGTTTGAGCTTTCTTTCTCTCCATTCATCTCTTAACAGATCTGTAGAGCTGGGCATGTCTCATTTCCTTCAATAATAAGGAATACCCATGTCTCTTGAAGAGATTTCCCCTAGTAAGAAGCTTTATTTCATTATTTTCTATATCTTTTTGGTGAACATGGTGTAGGGAACTAGAGAAGGTTTTTTATATTATTTTTTTCTTGGGAATTTTTTTATAATTATTATTATTTCTTTTTTGTATTCGTGGAAATTATCTGTTGTATCTGTAAATGGGAAGCTGCAAGAATTTTAATCGTCTATGTATGAACTGTAAATGGGAAGCTGCAAGAATTTTAATCGTCTATGTATGAAAAAATTTAGTCTTTTCCAGGAAAGTGAACAAAAAATGGGATCTTGAGTTTTCATTATTCCTCATGGTAAAGCTTATGTTTGATGCAAAATATCTATGTATTTAAGCTAGGATAAATCTAAACTGCACTATAAAGTATATATAATATTAATATATATATAATTTTAATATATATATATCTAATATATACATTAAAATTATAAAAATGATATATAGAATATTTTAAAAGGTAAAATAGTTATTTAAAAGACGAGACGGAAGTAAATATTTATCAAAATCGTCCCATTTAATCCGTTTTTTTTTTTTTTTTTTAAATCCACCCCAATCAAAACTGATCAATGTAGTGAAGCAGATTGGATTTTGCGAAGCTATTAAAGTCGCCTACAATTCTACTTGCAATTTAGTGTTGAAATCAAGTTCTCACGATCAGATCTTGCGATAGAAATTAGACCGGATGATTTGGTGGTTCAATGTTGAATCATAGGGATTTATTATCACTTGATTGATTTGGCTTAAAATTTTGATTGATCAATTCAATGAAACTGCTATTTGATCCCGGCCTGAATTGATCCATAAACACTTCTAATTGAATCTATTCGAGTATGAGCATCGACAAAGAGCCACAATGCAAAGTTCAACCAACATTTTCCAACTTTCCATGCTAACAAACAACTCCTCTGAAAATTTGATCAAAACGAAGTTAGAGATGATGTTAAAAAGTCGGAAAAATAATAATTCTAAATAATCCGATTGTGAGGCATTACATTTTTTGTTTTTTATATTCTTATTATTTATACATCGTATTATTATTATTATTTTCATTTTTCGAGTTGGGGTTATTTAGCATGTTTGTTAAGATAATATATATTAATATGCAAAACCAAACAAGGTTGAAAAGGATTGTTTGGTGAGGATAGGTGTTTGAACTTTGAACCAGATCCTCAGATCCTTAGGGTTGGGCTTTGATGAATATATGAAAATGAAATGCCTTTTTTTTTTTTTTAAATCAATTTCTAATCTATAAAACTCCCTTTTAACCTTATCGCCATGCAACGCTACGCTAGTCTTGCCATTTATTCCCCCAAATGGATAGGGAACCTTTGTCTCCCCCCAAAAAGGTGATGTTATTTTTTTTTGGATAAGTTGTTGATGTTATTATCTTTTATTAATAGAAAAAAAGAGAGAGAAACAATGAAAAAATTGAATATTTATACATAGCCCAGAACTTGCAACCAAAAGGAAATATACTTGTAACAAATGGGGACATTGGTTAGATATTTCAAGATTCTAGATTATCAATATTTTCTTCAATAAATGGGTTAAAAAAAGAGAATACCTAAAGCTTTTTTTTTTTTTTTTTATAATAATCAAAAACAAAAATCTAAAGCATGACATTGATACCTTAATTTTTTTTACTATTAGTATTAAATATGATATGGACTGCTTGCAAAGAAAAGTATGATACAAACATTTTTCTTTGAATTTTCAAACCCAAAAAAGTAAACATTTTCTTTTGAAAGAAAAGAATAATTAGAGAGAAATAGTTTGACACAGGAACAATAGTATAAATGTTAATTAAATATACCCTTCTTCTTTTCTTTTTTTAATAATAATCTTATTCCTTTGATATTAAGGAGAATACTGGATAGTCCTGGGAAGGGAAGGGAGTCAGGGGAGTTTTTTTTTTGGCTCAGAAATCAGGGGACCTCTTTCGATCTTTCATGCTAAAACCAGTGTTAAATCTCATCAAAAGTCACAATCTTTTGTATCAACTTACTCAAGAAAACTCCTTTGTAAGTCTTACATATCAGTTTCCCGTCTCTTTTCTTCTTCTTTATGCTATCTGGTTTGTTTTTACTTTATATAGGATAAAATATTTTCTTTGTTTATCCTCTTTTCTGAATTATCAATCTCTGCAGGCCATAAATACTTCATTTCTATGAGATATATGGCAGGGTTTTTATGGGTTTTTCTTATTGGATAGGAGCAAAAGTTTAGATTTTTTGGGGCTCTATTCAAGATACTATCATATGGGCTATTGATTTTTCTTTTCTTTTCTCTTTTTTTTTTTTTTTTTTGGATATGAAGCGTTGTTATCTTTCTCTATGTCTTTTGATAGCTTTAGATTCCTCTACTTGGTATCTTGATAGGCCACTTTGGTATATATAAAGAGAAGAATTAAAGTTGTTCTCTTTGATGCATAGGAATTTGAGTTTGGATCATTCAGGAAGGGATTTATCGGTGAATTATGATAAAGTCTTGCAAGGATTTTGTGTAAAAGGGAAAGCGTGTTTTTCTTTTAGGTGCAACTGCAAATTTCAGTGAAAATAATTCTTCGTTTGCTCCGTGAATGTGAAAGAACAAGCGACCAACTTGGAATAGATTCTTTGAAGTTTTGATTGGGATTCGGATGTTTAAGTTGTTCAATTCATAAGTAAATCCATTTGATGACACAGAACAGCAGAAAGTTTCAAGCTTAAACAAGGTCCTTTGGGTAGTCTTCAAGGATTTTAGATTGTTGTGTTTTGAGAGAAAGATGCAAAGGGTTCGATTTTCATACCAACAGACAGCCGTGCATAAACTAGGGGACTCTCAGATGACATTATCCCCAAAATTTAGATTAGCTGTAATTCAATCTTCATTGTTGAATCCTTCATCAGAAATTGAGTTGTCACTTCAAGGAGAACCCCTTATTCCAGGCCTCCCTGATGATGTGGCCCTTAATTGTCTCCTTCGGCTTCCAGTTGAGAGCCATGCAGCTTGCAAAGCTGTATGCAAGCGATGGCATCTTCTGCTTGGTAATAAAGAACGGTTTTTCACCCGAAGGAAGCAACTAGGTTTCAAAGACCCTTGGCTCTTTGTATTTGCCTTCCACAAATGCACTGGCAAAATTCAATGGCAGGTTCTTGACCTTACCCACTTCTCTTGGCATACAATCCCAGCGATGCCGTGCAAAGACAAAGTTTGTCCCCATGGTTTTAGGTGTGTTTCAATTCCTCGTGAGGGTGCTCTTTTTGTTTGTGGGGGTATGGTCTCCGATGTGGATTGCCCTCTTGACTTGGTATTGAAGTATGAGGTTCAAAAAAACCGTTGGACTGTGATGAATAAGATGAATACTGCTAGGTCATTTTTCGCAAGTGGAGTGATTAATGGGATGATTTATGTAGCTGGGGGAAACAGTGGAGATCTTTTCGAGCTTGACTCAGCTGAAGTTTTAGATCCTGCAAAGGGGAGTTGGCACCCAATTGCCAGCATGGGGACATATATGGCATCTTATGATTCTGCTGTTCTCAATGGAAAGCTTCTTGTGACAGAAGGCTGGTTGTGGCCATTCTTTGTCTCTCCTAGGGGTCAGGTTTATGATCCAAGAACTAATAATTGGGAGAGTATGGCTATGGGATTGAGAGAAGGCTGGACTGGCTCAAGTGTGGTGGTTAATGGGCATTTATTTGTGGTTTCTGAGCTTGAAAGAATGAAGCTTAAGGTTTATGATCCAGACATTGATTCCTGGGAAGCAATAGAAGGTCCCCCATTACCAGAGCAGATATGCAAACCTTTTGCTGTCAATGCATGCGATAACAGAATATATGTCGTGGGTCGCAACCTTCATGTTGCTGTGGGCTATATCTCGAGCCTGAATCAAACAGGCAACTCTGAGAAGAAACAGAGCTTCAGTGTTCGGTGGCATGTTATCGATGCCCCAGAACGTTTATCTGACTTGATGCCCTCAAGTTCTCAGGTTCTTTTTGCTTAGCTTCTGAAGGTTTTGTATGTTGTGTACTAAGTTGTAATTATACAAAATTATAAAGGCTGTATAGTTGGAATGACTGTGTTATTGTAACAAATGTATCAACCATACTTATCTTGTTCTTCTGTTATCTCTTAGAAATATGAAATTCAATATATTTTACCCATTTCACTCAATTTTTTAGATGTCTTCCTGTTTTAACATAGTATAATCACTTTAATGAATTAGGCATAAGCCAAAAAATATTGACCTAGACTTACACTGATGTTAAAGGGAAGTTTAACTAGATTTGACATTTGCAGGCTTGGTTGATGTGCAGAAAGGATAATGGACTTTTCTTTAATGAATATTACTATTTGATTAAGTTTGGTGTTGGTGAATTATTCTTACAGTACATTAACCCCTGTTGTTGCTGCTTTAAGCTTTACCAGGGTAAAACTCTGTTTAGTATGGTTTGAGATTCCAGTGTACTCAATTACAAGATCTTGTTCATCCATTTGATGCAGCTTATAGATTCAATGGCTGGAACACATTTCTGCAGTGGTAAGAGGAACAGTTTTAGAAGGAAAGCTAAGGAATATTTGAATCATGGAAAAGCATTATCTTACATGTGAAGTTAACTATTGATGCATAGTTTAAAAGCCTTAAGCATAGCCATGTATTATGGGAAAGAAAAAGGCAGAATATGAAGTAATAACAAATCTGATTTTGACTGGTACACTGCTTACAAAAAAAAAAGGTAAGATCTTGTAGGGATTTTTTTAACACTTCTTGAAATGAAAACCCCTACCATTTATAGTTTATGCTTTGGACACAATTTCCCTGAAGGAATCTTGTTAGTAATAGTAAGTGGAAAACGTGGTTTGAAATCGTGTATGGAACCTTTTCAAGAGGCTGATGCTATGGCCGCCCGAATGCTGACCATATTTCCTTTTCAAGAGGCTGATGCTATGGACCGCTGTTAATTTGTTGATATTTGGGTAAATTGGATTTGACCATTTGGAGATATTAAATGGGTTTTCTGAATCTGATGATGACTGGAGTTGAAATATTTAAAATGTTTATTGAAACCTTTTTCCATGATATGGTTAATTTTCAGCTAGACTCTTTGAGCTTCACTCTTCAATTCCCTTGACAGTGAAGGTTCAACTATTATTACAAGCAACAGAAAGTTCAAGGCCCCAAGGAACAATAGGATAGGAAAAACCCCAATAAACCCAGGTCCTATCAAGCAGCAGGGCAGATATCTTATGGCCTAAAGACCGGCTGAAACACAATTTGATAAACAAAAGGGAAAATTTTATTTTTTGGCCATTATTAGTAAAAAGTTTCTTAAGAACCCAAAATAGTTCTGAAATTCTTTTTCAGAAAAAAAGAAAGAAAGAAAGAAAGAGCTGATCATCTGACTTGAGACTTGAGAGAAAAAAAAAAAAAAAGAATGACAAATAACAAGCAAAGTGATAGCTATAGCAAGAGTGGCATTAGGATGGATAGCAATCGAGATCGCTTGTAAGCCTTGCGTGGTGAAAGGCCGCGAAGCCATCGACCGATCTCTTAACCCTGATTACGACCCCGACGACGATAACAACAACAAAGACGACGACATTCGAGCCCCTCTCAACCCAAGCCACCCAGATCTCGAATCTCAGCCAGATAATAATGATATACTTCTTCATCCACTTCGATCAATTTGTAATAGACCACTGTTATTAAGAGGCAGCAACACCTTATATTCATCCAAAAAAGTAGAGAGGATTACAATTTACTAGCTTTACCCACACCTTTGCAATTCCCCCAACCAACCTGATAGTTTATAAAATACATTTGTACAAACCCTTTTCAGCTTTTAGTTTACCCTTGAAAGCTGCAGCCTTACATGGCCAAAACCCCCCTCTTTTACTAGTTACTAAAAAATAAAGCAGGGCCCTGAAACAAGGGAAACACACAAAACAACCCAAGAGAAAGAAAAAAATGCAGCTTATTTTAAGTACTCTAGTGTCAAGTCCGTAACAAGAAGTATGGAAACTGAGGCCAAATATGCTTTACAATTACAATCTCGATTGCAATAAAATAAATACTACAAGTTACTGTACATGGATTTGACAAGGGATTTCAGCTCCTGCCTCTTGGAGAAAACCAAAGTTTCCCGTGTCATTTACAAGGAGATATCTAATATCAAAGAAAAGAAAGGGATGGAAAAAAAAAGGGTAAACTATGCCAAGTAATTGTATATTTGTGGGTTGTTCTTGTCCCGCTCCAGGTACTCCCTGTCAATGAGAGACTCGATTCTTTTCTTCAAATCAGCCGGTTTTATGGGAAATTTAAGCTGTTCAATGAAAGAAACTTATTCTCAATATGACTATGTTAATGCAACTTAAAAACACATTCTCCCTTTGATCCCCCTCTATCATCAATTGCAGTAAGGGTACATGAAGAGCAGTTACTGGCATGATAACTCTTACTTGATAAAAATACAGAAACACCAACTTTCACTTTATTTATTTATTTATTTTTGGCTATGATTGTGACCGGATATTACCGGGAACTCCTTAGAGATCCGTCTGTTATACACAATGCAAAAAATAAGAATACACTTACCTGTTGGAAGAGTTCAGTTATCAAAAGAGTGTGACTCAACACTTTCCTTGTCTTCATTATCCGAACAATAGCAGCATCAACCTGCAATAAATCAAGCAATAATGCATATATTTGATTAAGCTCCACGTGAGATAGCTTTCCGTTCTTTTATTTTACTTTTTCGGTGGATAGATAAAAAAGAAAGAGAATGTGAGAGTGAAGCAAAGCTGAACCTGATATTGACGGTCTTGAAATACTCTTTCAGTAGTGCTTGTGTTCTCCTCCACCGTCTCTTTCATCTGGATTGCATTTACCTGCATTCCAAAAGGAAAAGCCAGCTTGATGCCTTATTATGTGAGTGGCAATCACTGAAGCCAGATTCATCACAAATCCTCTCTATGGGAATTCAGTGGAATAGCATAGAGATAAGCATGACAGGAATTTAGTTTGATCTTTCAAAAAATATTTACCCACCATAGCTTGAAATTGCAAATAGATGTACCTTTATACGATAGAGAGGAGCAGTAAATCCTTCATTGAAAATGAATGAATCATCATCTTCCACGTCCCTCCCTTTCGGAAACTGCAGCACCCAAATTCAAAAAAGGGATAAAGAAAATGGGATGAAAAAAAACAGATAATATACCAACTTTACCAGCACAAATAAGAAACTAAAAAATGGTAAATGGGCATACCTTTTGTAGGACTCTTACTTTCCCACATGCAATGGACTGCAAAGTCCTTCTCAATTCCTTGTCCTCTATGCCAGTGGAGTCCTTAATGTCTTGAAAGCTAAGCTTTTGGGCATCGTTGAACAACATCAGAACTACAGTCTAGAGGGTAAAAGACGACAAACCCAGAAAACCGTTAGAACTTGTCCGCTTGTAGAGAAAATTTGAAAAGAGATGAAACGTTACGACAGGAGATCAATGGCCCATGAGACATATGAGACAAACCTGGAATAAGGAAACTGCCAGCTCCTTTTTACCTTTGGGAAAATCAGCTTTCAATACACAATGACCTAATGAATTTTGCCACATTAGGCGCCTCCCACTGTACTTACTTAAGTAGAACTCCTTAAAGATGTCCTGTTACACCAAATAGAAGAAAAGTGTTTAAGATAACTTTTAGATAAAAACTCTCTGGTGTCTATAACAGTGAACATTTCATCCCAAAGCCTGCAGCAAACCTGATAGACATTCAATTCATGAGGAAGCCTAACATCCATTGGTGGATATGTTGGCCAGTACCTGCACAGCACAACAACCAAAATAGAATTAAATACCTTGACAATAAACTAATTAATTATGCAGTTATGATTTAATTCAAATAATGATGAAAAATGACTTACCCGGTTGTTAAGACATGGACGCTCATCTCAATTCCTGATGGAAGCTTTGTTCTGGCCTGGGATGACTGCTTGAATGATTCATTTATCTCCTTTGATAGTTCAATATCCTGGATAAAAATCACAAGAATTCACATTCAATACAATTAAGGTTAATATTGCAATTTCTAACACATCAAACAAAACATGCATGGTTATACACACACAAGAGGGGAAGGGCTATTTGAGAAAATAGATGACAGACATATTTAAAATGAAAGAATCTTCCAAGTTCATCCTCCCATGTCAAGTTCCTCAGATGTATTCTGGGAAAGAGCAAGGACTCTTTGCCATAAAACCACATACAGGAAGATCAATCATAGAAAATGAGGTGATTTAAACTAACACAAGTCCATAGTTCTCAATTATCCAAAAAAGAACAAGCCCATAGTTCTAATCTATGGCAACAATTGCATTAATGTCACATTAAAATTAATCTCATATCACTAGTTTTCCTCAAACTGGAAGTATAACTGGAAAGGAAATTCAAGTGTGCCTTTCAATGTGCTATTTCTTCCTAGTTTCCAGGTACTCTACTACCAAAGCATAAAAAATAAAAGAGTAAATGTGGTTTGCACTGTAAACATATTCTAGGCATAAGAATCCAGTCACATAGAAATAAGTTCCAGTATTACACAAACACCAAAAATTTTGTAGATTGTTTGGTTGTCCCTTGACCAATAAACAAGTAGGTAATCCAAGATAAAAAAAAAAAAAAATGAATTTAACTTCTAGAATCCTTCTCTCTTCTCTTCTCACATGATTCTATTACTTTAATATTTATTTCTATAATCTATCCTTAAGGCACAATAAATGTGTTACATAATCATTAGTTCATTACATACCATTTGCAGGGAATACTCATAATTAATCCAACTCATGTCATGAGGAATAACACTCTGGAGCCAATACCACTAACAATGGGGTAAAATATTCTTAGTGGTTATAAGAGTTATTGATTGCCCATGTTTACAGAACCCAAAAAGCACCAGTTCACCAGATTCGTGATTAGAAATTCCAATGGCAACATATATTGAATGCATTTCTTGGACAAATTTATATAAATGGATATAGCAGCAGACCTTGAACATTCCTTCAAGTTTGTTTGTAAACTGGCTGCCACACTCGGTCTTCAGCTGCAGCATCATAACAACATAACAATTTAATACAATCTTTAAAAAAAACGCCATTTGATGCAAAAGAAGAAGATACTGACCTTAGAAATCATAGATTTCTCTGCGTCAATAGAAGCACTCTTTCCTAAAAGCAGCCTTTTCGCAAGATCCTTCTTATAGAATGCTTCAAAGACATCCTTGCCCTTAATTATCAACAAAAATATCATTCACATCTCTAGCATTAATTTGTAGGACAGGAAAAGCAAGAAATGCACAAAAAGAGCACTGTTATTTGAGGCAAAAGTAAATTTAATAATTTTTATTGGGAAAACATGAACTCTACCTGGATGAACCTGAATAAAACCAAAACTTTATCAAGTGTACCCTCTAATTCCTCTTCAGAAGTACCCTTATTACCAGCACGAAGCTTTTCATCCAGAAACTTTGCGATCAGCTCAGCAGGTCGGTTCTATTAAACACAGCACAAAGTTGAATCATCAGTCAAGTTTAAATTATAGTAATCTAAAATGAGGAATATTACTTCACTGATGTAAAACTTAACAACAAGAATGCAGTTCAAAAATAAAATAATCTCCCAATACAAAGGACAAAACATGCTAACCTGACGAAGGTTAATTAGATTCTCAAATGCATCCTTAATGGTGTTGCAAAATGCCTCATTCTTGGAAAAGCTTTCTTCCCATATCGAGTCAAGCGAAGCCTTGAACTCTAACAAGGAAGACACCATGTCCTTGTCTTTCTCTTCATCCATGACAATGCCTTGCCCAGTTCTCCGAATATATGAGCTTAGCGCCTGCCTGAACGATTCAAGTGCATTGACCCTTGAAAACAGTGAGTACATTCTCTGAAGGTCGTCAATACGATGTCGATCCATCAGCATCATAAATCCCTGCGGAAATCAGAAAATTATAACTACTAAAAATATGCAAATCCAAGCAGGCATTCAAAGTGCAAAGAACAACTGAAGATTCAAATTCACACCTTATCAAGAATGGCAGATATATGACGTTCAAGCAGTTGCCTTTCTGCTGTTGCTATAAGTGGCTTTCTTGTAAGAGTATCCAGGTAGAGTAAGCATCTTTCATGTTCTTCATGTAACCTCATCTGCAAGAATACACCTAATATCTTACAAACATAAACCTAGCCAAAAATCTTAGACGGATAAACATGTACATGCCATATAAAAATGGAACAATATGACATATTAACATTCTTATTAAAAGGATAAAACATGTACAATTCAAAAACAGAGCAACACTGGACCAGTCACTGCTAATTGCAAACATAAAATATGAAAAGCACCTCTACATGCTTCAGGTAATCTGGAACATCAGATTGCTGCATGTATTTCATTCCTTCGGCTGCATAAAACTCGGATGTGCACTCCAGGAATGGCTTCTCAAAGCTTTCTGAGTAAATACCTAAAGCAGTAAACATCTTCAAAAGATGGTTAAGGAGTGTCCTGTCAACTGCTTCACCTAACCTGCATGATCAAAACAGAACACAGTGGATTCCAAGATGCAAATTCAATACACTCGAAAGATGGGAATTGATCATCTAACATCATTCATGAACCTAGGTGGCAAACTAAAAGTAACGGGGAAAATGTACAAGAATTACAAGCAAGAAAGCAACACAATAATGAATTCCCTAACAATTTCTGGATTTTTTCCAAAATGATTGGAAGTATAGATAATTAAAATGAGCTAGAAAGAAAATGATTGACAAGTAGGTAACAGTTAAATTGATCAAACATCCTAACCGGCCCTTCAAGAGACTTCTTCCACGATAGAAAATATGTTACCACCTCTTGCCCTCTAGCCTTTGCCAAGTAACAAGAATCTTATGCCATTTAGGCTCTACTAAAACCATAGAAAGAGAAGTAAACTAGAAAAGGGAATAATGACATTAAAACAACAATTTATGAGTTAATTCAACTTGACAATACTCAACGTGTTGCAGGTTGACTTTTTCAATTTTTACCTCCAGTTATACTTTCACAGAAAATCCAGTGTGACATCAATTTGGTTTGAAGGCATTTAAAACAAGTTAACCATATCATTAGTTTATACCTAGTACACTTCATCCAATCATATTATGATTTATGTCTATTAGCAAAGCCAGTACAATAACAACCAAAAGGGAAGTTTTTTCAATTTATTATACCTTTTCATCCACGATATCAAGAGAAAGATAGTTCATCCATAAGTTTTGCAACACTCAATGATACCCAATCCGTTACAACATCCATTTAAAACTATTATGCATATTTTGCGTAGGTTGATACTTTGGACATACAAAAAAAGACTAGAATAAAAAAACTGTATATTTCGAATTAAAATTCATTAGAATTACCTCTCACTCTCAATCATTCTCAAAAGACCCGTGACAGTTTTATGCTCAACTTCAGAAGCAATAGAAAGATGTTTACGGAAGAGCTGCAAGCCCATGTCCCACAATGAACGTACATTTGGGGTTTGTTTAACATATGTTCTGTCTAGATACAAGGCTATACCACGAATCATCAACATTTGATCACAAAGATCTTGCCAACATTTCTCAACAAGTGATAAGAAAACAACCAGATCTGGGCTTTGCCCAACCAAAGATCTTAGTGCCGCAGATATATGTTCTTCACACTCTTTTTCAATTCGTTGATAAAGGCTTCCTCCCATCTTGTGTAGGCAAAGATTATTGACAGCCTAAAGGAAGCACGCTCGATTATCAAGAGATAATATTGCTCACATTGCAAATGGATATCATAATCAAAATAAAGAAGAAGAAAAAATATGTGACACTTACCTGATAAAGCTTCTCCAGGTCACAAGAATCCGGTTGCTTCAAAAATATAGCAGTAATGGCTGACTTCAGCTTTGCCCATGTTTCCTCCTCAAAATTCATAGGCAATGTTGGTTTTGCTACACAGAAACAAGACAAGAAGTTAAAGTTGTATCAGAAACCTTTCTGAATATATGTTCTAAATATTTTCCTTGTTAGCAATGCTCTTCTAGTTTCCTACAATTAGTTCACATAAACAACATAGTTTTGGAGATATAATCTGATTTGAAAATATAAAACAAACTTACTTCAACCCTCATTGCAATTCCTTGCAAGTAAACTTACTAATAACAGTCACCTGCTAACTAAAACCCATATTCAGTTGTTTAGGAAGACGAAGTAACTGATTATACTTATGCAAGCATGCATCACAGATGCTTACAGGAAAATCGTCTACAAGAGGATAAAAATGAACTTTTCAAAAAGCTGAGGAGGTTTCAGAGTATGTCTCCAACACAATATTCACACTACATTTTCCTTTGATAAATTAACAGAAAAGGCCAAACTAAAAAACCATCCAAAATGAAGGAATGATCGTTCAGAGCTTTTCATGTAGAGTTGCATAAGTAGTTGTCCCACATCTCAAAGGCAAGAAAACATAGAATGCACCAAAACCATTTAAACTAAAAAGTAAATTAGGACCCTGAAATTGCTTAACATGAATAGATTGCCTCCGAAAAACTGATACCAATGTCAAATTATCATAAAATAAAAGGTCCAACTTTAGTAAATGGTTGAAGTCGAGACCTCATTACGCTGACAAAAGTAACACTTCTTTAAGATCAGTTAATAGACCTCTATAAAAACCTTAGTTAACAGCTACATAGGAAGTGATTGAAAGTACTTGGCTACAAACAGATCTCAGTAAAACAAGAAACAATAAGAATGAACCAGTACCAAGGTCCTAATATCGAGCAAAACTCCAAGTTTCTAAATTTCACCGCCTGTAATCCCTAATTTTTCATTCCAAAAACGACCCAACAAATAAGGCCATTCAAATTCTAAGATCAAACTCTCAAATTAACTAAAAGGGGCAATTTTATAAATGACCCAGAAAAAAAAAATCACAAAGGCAAAAAAAAAAAAAAAAAAGAGATCAACAAACAAGAAATCCAACCTTTAACGAGTTTAATGACAAGCTTTTTGGCAGGTTGAGGTAGGGTAGCCTTTTTGCGAGACAAATTAGCGGCGGCGGGAGCACGAGCATCGTCGGACTTGGAATCATCGTCGAGAGCCATAGATGAAGGGTCGAAAAGGACGTCGTTATCGTCTTGGTTGTTGTGGTGGTGATGGAGGCCGTTTTTGTTTGGGTCGAGAGAGCAAGCCACGGCTTGGGATTTGGCTTTCTTCATTGGAGGTTGGAAGTGAGCCGAGGAAGAAGAAGAAGAAGAAGCAGTGGCTTTGGAATTAGCGTTGCTGAGAGAGCGTTTAGTGGGGGGGAGAGACATGAAAGTGATCAAGAGAGCATTGTAAAATCTTCAGCTTCTTTTATTTATTTATCTATCTAACTTATTTTTCCCCCTTTTGGGTTCTCTTATTAGTGTTGCCTCATAGACAGAAAGTGGAAGATTTGAGAAGGCAGCTGCAGCAACAGCAGCTGCAAAAGATAAAAATTTGTGAGAGTGAGAGAAAAAGAGAGAGAGAAAAATAAATATTTTCTTTTCTTATTTTAGGTTTTACTTATTTTTCTTGTTTTCTATTTAAGCGAAAGGAAAAGGTCTACCTTTTTTGTTTTTTGGTTATAACTTATAATGTTGGGTGCAGGCAGAACTGAGAGTGAGAGGGCTTGTTTTGGTGGGTGCCTGCCTGCCCGGATGGATGGATGGTGAAAATTGTGATGACTAATTGGGCCTTTGGAATGATAGGCCCATTATAAAATCCAATATTGGATTTATAATAAATCTTAAAAGGGTGACAAAACTGAGGTGATGATGTATGTACCCCATAACTAATTTGGGCTGAACTTCAAATATTCCCTCTCCTTTTCTTAAATCCTGAACTAAATATACAATCTTTTATCTTTTGAGTAACCAATTAAAATAAAATGAAGGGAATGAATGAATGAAGGGTACTCAACATCCCTGGATTTCCCTCAAAAATCCCATTTTCCTTAGTTTTGGAAAATGGAAAAGGAGTTCGCTAGATTGGAGGAGCTAAAGGTAACTTCAAAGCATCTCACAGAGGCCACGTATTCTATCTCTTATTTCCTCTGAGATTCGCAACTTGAAAAAAGTTTCTCGGTTTGATTATTGATCACTAAAATTAAAAGTATAACACTTTATTACCAGACCATATAATTATTGACGCCGTTATTTTGATTTTAGTTCTCTTGCTGAAACTAATTTCAATAATCTGATAATTTTTTCATATCAATCTCATGTATTATTTTTTTATGCCGTATTTTAATTTTTTTTTCATGTCTTATTTACATGTGTCTAAAATTGTCTTATTTACATGTGTTTAAAATTATCTAATCTAATTTAAAAAGTACTACTAATGTAATAAAGAAGCATTTTATTTTATTTTCTTCATTTCAACAATCTCCTAAAATAACAAGAAAGCTTTGCTCACAATTTTTCCTTAAAAGAAAAATTTTATTAACATATTTAAAATATAATGACATAATCGTCAATGATTTTTATTTTCAACTGAAACAAAATAAGCCCCAACCGCAAAAGGTTAATAGGACCACCTGGTCAAACCCGTGAAAAACAATTCAAGGCTTTATAGACTTTGCTGAAAACACTTGAGAAAGAGCATAAATATATTCTAGTTTTCCCATAAATAGACTCACTGCTGAGTAAAAACTGAGAAGAATCTGATGAATATAAATTCTGAGAAAGTTATAACTAACAATTTAGAAGGATCTTTGCAGCAGCGTGCCGTCATCGGAGTAATTGACTGCCATAGTCTGCATTGAACTTCTCGTAGCGATGAGCATGTAAATGAGCCGATGGTCTTGTGTTCTTCAAAGCAGTTTCTATATCATCAGGTGTAACTGACCCCACCTTCGGCAGCTCTGCAAACCACAAACTAGTTTTTAAGTTCTTCATTTTAAGCATATTAAAAGCTGCAGGCAAAACAAGGGAATAAGAAAATAAAACATGTCCGTTTATTTGCAGGGAAAATTTATGGGACAAACAGGAATCTTTCCTTCCAGTGATCTTTCTTGGTCTAACTTGTATTTCCCACACGGATGTTTTCTTTCAGCCAAATCGTATAGTAGGATATGGCCAGATTTTGCCTTGAAATTGGGGAAAGACCACATGATATTGGTCTTATAACTAGCAAGAAAACCTTGAAAAATATTAACTAAAACATGCTTTGATTTATCTATCCTGGTTCCTAAGATAAAAGCACAAAAATATTGTATCAACAGAAGCCAGTTAGGCTTTATGATGGTAGTCAATACTTGGAGTCTGGAAACAAAGAGTCTTCTTGAGTTTGCTATACCAAACAGCTATAACTAAGGAAACAGAGAAACGAAGAAGGAAAAAGGAAAATCACATGAAATAAACTGATGAACGTGAATTGAGGCCTGAGGGGATGACGTGTTAAGCCACATGATACATTAATATTCTATTTAGGGAAGAAAAATGATTTTGCGAAACTCTTTATCCAGTTTACACAAAATTTTATTAAAATATAAGAAAGCACATACCATCCTCAGGCACTACTTCCTGCCTATCTTCAAGGACTTCCATTAAGCGTCTCAAAGGCTGCATGGCTGCTTCTTTGCAGACTAATCGAATATCTGAACCTGAGTAACCTTTTGACCTTTCCACTAATATATCATAAGGAAGAGCCTCTTCACCATGCTGTTCAGGCAGAAGTTCTTCAAACATGGTTCTTCTTGCTTCTGGCTCTGGGAGAGGAACAAGGATCTTATTTTACATGGTTAAAGGCAAACTGCTTCATTAATAGCATGTCTTAAACTTCAGAAAGATTTTCTCCTTAATCGTGTAAAAGATGCTATCAAATATAATTGTAAGTATCAAGTGATAGAACACGACACTGAACAGTTTAGAGACAGCATAAACACTATAAAATGATTTACACCACAATGTAGTCATGTTGGAATAAAAGATAGAGCTGTTAGTTTCTAGGCTTCGATCCTGTCCTGATTTTGTGAGTAAATTTCTTTGTCCATCCAAAATTGAATATGTATATTAGAATCTTTTAAACTAATTGTTAATAGTGTTTGCAAAATTCAGAATAAGTTTACATGTCAAAGGATACTCGCTTCTCAAGACGACGGAGCATGGCTGCATCCAATTCCCAAGGGAGGTTTGTTGCTGCCAAAACAAACACGAGCTCATCTGATCGCGTCAAACCATCCATCTGCAATCTAATTCTACTGATCAATTTTTGAGAGAATAATCTAACATGATTTCATTTGTAAATCACTATAAACTGCATGTTTGATTTAAGTACTTTATTTTCTAATTATTGCAAATAACAAACACAAAAAACAATGCACCATTAAAGCTGCTGCAGAATCAGTTTAAGATTCTAACCATGCTCAGAGTTAAAATCACTAATAAGGATGAAAGTACACATCTCATAACTTAATTTCTCGTGATGATTATGTCACTTGATTCTAGAGTGAAAGATATAACTAAAATAAACAAGTGATAATAATACCACCGAGTTTGTTTTTAAACAATGTTCAGCAGTGCTAAAAGGTATCTAATTAATATGCATGAATTATCAACCCAAGTTTAATATAATCACATGCACACACCCACACACATATTAATGTCCACAAAAATAAGGACACAATTTTTAAGAAACAAACATCACCTGTATAAGTAGCTCAGTTTTCAAACGCCTACTTGCTTCATGCTCACTGCGTCCTTCGCCGCCGCGCTGACTTATAATGGCATCAATTTCGTCAAGAAAAATGGTAGACGGTGCATGGTGCCTTGCTAGGTCAAAAAGTACTTTTATTAACTTTTCAGAATCACCTGAAAAGTTATGAACTCCACAGTTAGATAACTGAGTGCTATTTCTGCTAACAACTATAAAGTTATTGGGTCTGGTCCCAACAGGTCCTTTGATTCATATTGATATCATGATCTATATAGCTTGTCAAAGAATTTTATCAATAATAATTCTTATTTTGCTGCTGAGTAAGAAATTCTAATGGAACAGAATATAAAGTGAATATGGTCTATTTTTATCTTCATACAACCATATCCAGAGCACATCCGACAATCTAAATGCTTGTCCTGTAAGGTTCCCCATTGAGTAGATTTTGGTAAAAAAAAAAGTAGGAAGGAAAAAAAATGGTCCTTCATTAAGTAGATAAATATCTAAGAGTCTACATTTAAAACTCCTCCAACCATTCTTGTCATTTAAAAATTTTAAGCTGTCATTAGAACTAAGGAATAATCAGAAAATATAATTTGACAATCAAAGATGCATTTACTATAAATTACAGTAATATCTCGCCATTCTCCATTTTAGAGACAATTCTTCATAACTTTCATACCTAGGACCAAATCCCTCTTCAAATCAAATAACATCTTGGAAAACTTGTATTTAACATACCACGCCATTTGCTGACTACAGATGATGCTGAAATATTGAAAAATGTGGTCTTGCATTCTGTTGCAACAGCCTTTGCTAGCATTGTCTGCAACCAGAATGGTGATTCAAATAGAAACTAGCATCAATGACAAAGAGAATAAGCACTACCAAGATATAATAAATTATTTGCCCTGATGCATAATTTTTTCTTCTAGTGTTGAGGAGATTGTGACCTATGTCAATCTCCCTTCTTTTTTTTTATACAAAGGGGGCGCCCACAGGGGAGGGGAATGCAAGCATTGGGATTAGAACCCCAGCCTTGCGGAAAATGCACCTCCTAAGAGAGGTGGGAGAACCATTTCGGCTAAGCCCTAGATTCATCAATTTGAAATTTACTATGTAACTATGAAAGACATGTTTCCTTCATATTAACCAAATATTTTGCATATCTACTACATTATGAAGATAACTTGCCGAAGACAAAATCAATTCATTGGAAACAGTTGAACAAAATACAGACCTTTCCTGTCCCTGGGGGACCAAAAAGGAGAATACCCTTCCATGGTGAAAGAAGACCAGTAAAGTACCTACAAGAAATCAAATCAATTGTGAAATGAAAGCCTCGAATTCCTTCATAACATATTATTGAATGTTTCATCAACATTTTACTCAATCAAATTGACAAAATAAAAGCCCACATGGTGCTTGACAAAAATTCCCATTGATCTCAAATCTCAATTATGCGAAAGGAAGCAGAAAATGAACTCATATTATAAAGGTGAACATCCAAAGCATTCAGAAAAAAGTTTTGAATCTCTTCGTAATATTTTCCATGCACCTTGCAGAGCACTAGCTTTTAAAAGATCTAAGCCCTCACAAATCACAAATCCACTTTTCTTTTCAATCAAGAACCAAAAATAGAAGAATTCTTCACAAAAGCATTCCATGCAGTTTTGAGAGGACTAGCTTTGGAATCTTAATAACTTGATAACCTTGTAATGAAAGGAAGCTGTTGTCCTTTGTAGTTCTACTAAGTTCTCTGCCAAATGTAGGATTCCGTAACAGATATATACGACAAGTACACAAACCTTTAGCCTCTCATTTCTAATTTTCATATGAAAATTTTCTACTCAATCAGGCATATATGTTGCTCACATTATTCACTTAATATGCACAAAATGAAACTTAAATATAGGGGAAACTACACAAGGACAGGTTAAATACAATGCAGATAACAAAAATGCAAGAAAAGCAGTAATTTTATAGATCCAGAAACATAGGCTAGCAGTCAAGTAAAAAAAAATAGAGGCAATACCAGTTAACATACCAGACATAAGTCATCCGTTTCAAGGAAATAAAAGCTTAGTGAAATACTGTGCTCAGAGTTCATGGTCTATGTCATAGCAAGACTTACTTGGGATATTTTATAGGCATAACAACTGCTTCTTTAAGTAAGCGTTTGGCATTCTCTAACCCCTTGATGCTTTCCCACTTAACATCTGGATTCCCTCGAACAATGTCCCTAAAAAAGATATGATGGTAGACAAAAATTTCAAGTTAAAATGTTACAGAATATACCAACCAAGCAGTCAAATACAATAGCCAAAACTTCTTCTCTATCACCAATGAAGTTACTGATATTAACAATTACCTACTTAAACTCTCTCCTAATGCACGCATTTCTGCAGATTCAAAAGCAGGAAGCAGAGACCTTTGCCTGAAAAAAGAAAAGAGAAAAGAAAACATCAAAATCATCATTTTCTAAAGAACTGGAGAATCACAGAAGAACGTTAATCCAAGTTATCAATGTGGAGAATTATACATATAAAAGCCTATATTCTAAGTGTAACTAAACAAATGTATTAAGATCACAAATCAGAGGAAGAAATGAACATACGGTCTTGAATCAAATCTATTAGACACAGCAGCATTTGAATGCAACGAGTTTGTATCCTGAAACCGAAACAAAACAACAATAAATCATTCCAATCAAGAAACAAGCAAAAATGCTTTCAAAAAACAAAAATAAAAAAGCATTTAATTATTAAAATCGCAATGGCTAAAAAATAAGATACCTGGTTTCGATACTGCTCGTAAATAGCCATATCAGACGTGTTCTTGACAGAATGGTTTCCATTTGAGGTCTCATTCGAAGTAGTGCCATTGGAGACGGGCGTATCAGCAGCTTGACCATCTTGCGGCTCAGGTAACCTCTTCCTCCCAAACTTGGCATCATAAAATATTTTAAAATCCTATAGGATAATAACATAATTGCTTCAAGAAAATGCTAAAAACTTTTTTTTCCTTTTTCTTCTCCATAATTCTTCATACAGTTAGATCAAAATACACACATTCAAAAAAAAAGGAAAGAAACAAAAAATTCTTCAATCCGATGCAATCTAAGCTAATAAATGAGTCAAAAAACGGCTAGTCAATCGAAGTAAGTCAAGTAATTTCATGCAGTTCAGTTTAGTGAATCGAAATCAGGAAGAAAACAACGGTTTCTCTTTGCTTAGGTAATTTCGGCAACCAAACAAAACAACAACAAAAAAGGAGAAAAATAGTACCAGAAAGGACCATCGAGAGAGGGAAGGTTCATCGGCCATTATTTGATTAAAATTAAAATCTGTTTTTTGGAGAGAAAAAAAAAAAAGAGAAGAAGAAAAGAGAGATTTGATTTTTACTCAGATCTCTCTTCCTCTTTCTTTTTATCTCTCTTTGTTAGTGGGAACTACTCAAAAGAGGAGCGCAGAAAGGACTACAGAGCATGTGCTTTAAAAACTGAGAGAGAAAATGGAAAATCAATTCAAGCTGTCATTATTTTTTTTATTTTTTATTTTTAACTAATTTATAGGAGAAATGGGAAGAGGAGGGAAATGAAGGTGTTACCTAGCTGTGTGTCACGGGCCAATAATATTGCGTGTTTTGATTTACCTTTCGATGATGTGGCTTACCGGTATGTAGGATAGTATAAGTTGACGACTTCTATTTCGAGGATGATGTTAGTAGGGAATGGAATGGCTGGAGCGAGGATTGCCTTCTTATTTTTTTTTTTTATTTATAAATAACGATTATATTTATAATCGTAACTATTCATTTTGTTATATTTTAATTTTTATTAATTATTTTTAATTTAATATTATAATTTTAATATATAATTTTTTTAATATATAAATAATTACATATATATACTAAATATATATATAATATTAATATATATATATGATTTTAGTATATATACTTAATATATATACTAAAAATATTTTTAAAAAATATAAAATATTTTAAGAGATAAGATAGTAATTTTAAAAAACGGACGAAATGAAGCAAATATTTATCAAAATCATTCCGCTCGACCCGCACCCATTTTTCAAAAAAAAAAAAAAATCTCTATTTAAAGTGGATCGATGCTAAATCTATTAATCGAATAGAATTTTGTCAATAGATGTTAATCTATTTTCATGGAAAAAGGGGAATTCTTATGTCGTGGAAAATTAAATATGCAAGGGCAGCAGACAGACAGTACAAATTCTATTTTTTTAGGGTAAATTTCATCAAAGTCCTCAAGTTTTGATCTTAATTCAACTCAAAGACAGACAGTTTTCAAAATGGACATCCCCATTCGAAAGAAAAATCAATTTTATCCCGAAAATAAAATATTAAATATACGATGATAATATTTTTAAAAAGGAAAATTAATAATTAAACAAAAAAATAAATTAATATTTTATAAAATAGCAAAAGAGAACTGTCATAATAATTTAAAGTTATATACAATTTATAAAGTCAGCTTAAAAGATATATCTAATGTTGGCAAACTTGTAAGTAATAAGCAATATTTCATTACTACTAAATATAAATTAAAAGATTAAAGAACAGATTACTTATCTGTAATTCCGGCAGAACAGCATATAAAAAAAATACGAACAATCCAGAATGGAAAATTGACAACACTTACAGGTTAATCCGAATACAGAAAAAGGATAATCGAGTCAAGGTTGGACCTTTGACCTTAAGACGATTATTGTCTGTCTCTCAGGTGCTAACAGTATGTCGCAATTCGTCTCCCAGGTCTCCTCGATTACGTTGCAATCAAGAGCACACTTTTAGCAACACGGCGAACCAGAAAAATGTCGGTCTCTCTCACAGAAGACACAGGAAAAGACAAGAGCAGTATGGAAAAATTAGGAGAAATTTTCGGTTCTTTTAAAAGACAAGCACTGCTCAGGTTTATATAGAAAAACAGATGACTTTTCGGAACGGACACATCATTTGGAACAAAACTTGTTCGGCCAAACAGGCAGCTTTTGAAAATAAAAAGGTTCTTAGTTTAAACCGAACAGACAAAACTTTTAACAAACAAAAAGGTTCGATCCGAAAAGATACTTCTTAAACAGACAAGTCTCTTGGTTGGAGAATACTGAACCGGTTCGGTTTGGACTGAATAAAAATATCGGTTGGGCAGTAAAAAATTAATTACTGCCCAAACCCAACCCGACCTAGCCCGGCTCGGCGGCGCGCGTGTGGTCCAGCTCAAGTTGTGTAGGTCTTCATCCACCACAAAACTTGGGTGCCCCTTGGGGCCCAACCCTACATGGAAACAAGGCTTATAAATACCACAAGCTTATGCCTTTGTTCATCCTATGTGGGGTTCCACACCAATCACTAACATCAACCAACTTTCTTCCTCTTCAAGTGGGTATAAAGAGATTAATTTCTCATTCAAACATGATAATTGTGTACATAAATTATGCACCGTGTATTTACTTACGACAACCTACGTATTAGAATACGTATTTCGTATTTATACACCAAATAATATATTGATATCCAACAATCCCCCACATGAATGGAAATTGTCTGATTAAAACGACGAACTGACTCGGAATATGAGAGAGTTAAACCTTGAAGAGTTATTGCATCAAGATAGGTAACTTTTGACTTTGAACCTTCCATAGTGAATAACTATCGGATTTACTCGGCTAACTAGTGAACATGATGTCTTGAACTATTCAGCCTTTCGTGTAAACCAAGACAATAGATATCACACAATTCCCCTTCGAACATTTTTGGTTCTCACGATTGTGTCCATTTTGGCCCCGGACACTGCCTGGTTTCTTATGAGTACTCTTAGAAAATTTAGCCTGATCAATTCTCATAGAAGTGGCCACGTTTCTTACTCATAATAGGTGATTGCTCATTAAGAGTATCCTGCAATACCCCACTTGATTATTTATCAAGCTATAAGAATCATTAAAAGCATAGTTTATCCTACCTTGCAGGCAGCACTAAATCATCATAGGAATGGATAAGAGTGTTTAACTCTTTTAGTGCTTACACACAGTTACATAATTTAGTTGTCCCTTTTGAACCTAGATCTTGTGATCTCCAGTCAGCTAGGTTGGGTTTCCACTATGTAACTTTAATTTATAGGCTTAAGACCCATTCCCCTCGATGATATACTTGCTCTCTTGTTAAAACATTTCGTAAGCGCGCTTCATTATCCTTTGATTTTTCATAATCAGTAGTGATAATTTCATTTGAGAGCAACTGTTTAACGGTATTATATCTTCGACGAATGTATCGAGATTTACCGTTATTCAAGCAACTCTGTGCTCTACCAATTGCAGATTGGCTATCACAATGTATACAAATTGCAGGCACATGTTTCGGCCATCTTAGAATATCTTCTAAACTTTTGAAGCCATTCCGCTTCTTCTTCAGCTTTATCTAAAGCTATAACTTCAGATACCATGAAAAATCTGGCTATTCACGTTTGTTTAGAAGATTTTCAAAACACTGCAGCTTCTCTAATAATAAAGATAAATCCGTTAGTGGATTTGAAATCTTTTGTATTGAATATCCATTTTGCATCTGGATATCTTGTATAGTGCAGTCCATAACTTGAGGTATATCTTAAATATCTAAGTACCCCCACAATGGCCTTCCAGTATCCTTTCTAGGAATACTTGTAAATCTACTCAGTTTGCTAACTGAGTACGTTATGTCTTTACATTCATTTACAACCTAATGGTTTACTTTCAGGATCCGTGCCACTCTTGGCACCAACAGGGATCACCGATCCCATGGGCAAAGTCTCATCCTCCGTTTCACAATGGGGAAGTCATGGTAGCACCAAGGCATGCCGATACCATACCATGAAACTCTTCCCCACTTACTATGTCGATACCCTCATTGATGCCAAGATCACACCCGAGTACCCTTGTTGCATAAAGTTGACATATTCTCAAATGTCCTTCTCTTGCCCTCAATGACTGGGTCATGATCATTCGAATGAGGCACCAAACATAGTTTAAGGTCCTATTATGACCTTTTAAGCCGGAGAAACTGATACCTTCGTAAGACACCCCCACACTTTCGTGTATTTATAGGATGGTCCTTAACCCTTCCATAATTCATTCGGTGTCTTGTCTTATTTCTTGTGGGGTATATTTATTTAAAAAGTAAATAGCTATTAAAATAGCTTCCCCCCACAAGTTCTGAGGTAACCCTGAACTAATCAACAAAGCATTCATCATTTCTTTCAACGTTCGGTTCTTGCATTTCGCAAAATTGTATTGTTGAGGTGAATAAGGAGAACTGGTTTGAATGTTGATTCCATATTTTAAATAAAATTCATAAAATATTGAATCATATTTACCACCCCTATCACTCCTTATTTTCTTGCTTAGTTGATTTTTGGCCTTAATTTTTAAAGAGTTTAAAAAACTTCCAAGGCCTCGTCTTTGCTTCTTAGCAAATAGACATAACAGTATCTTTTTACTACCTCTAGTTTGCACAAACTTTAAGTCACATATATATGTGAATTGAATCTAGAGGTTTACTACTTCTTTCTACCGAATAGAAAGGAGCCTTAGCCAATTTGGATTCCACACAAATTTCCCATTTGTGATTTTTATCAATAACAATTTGCGGAAGCAAATCCAAATCCAAATTGTTGATTCTCTGCAAGGTCTTGTCCCACACATGACCTAATCTACCATGCCATAATTAGAGGACACCACCAAATAACCAGAAGAAATAATTTAAATATTATTCTTTTTCTTTGGCATAACAGCCATAATATTGAGCTAAAAAAGCTCATCACATAGATATCCTCTACCCACAAACATGCCACATTTAGTGAGTACACATTTATCCGATTCAATTACAAGTCTAAACCCGTTATTGCTCAACATAGAGTCGAAAACCAAATTCTTACGAATTTCAAGAACATGAACCACATTGTTCAAAGTTAGTTATTTAACAGATGTCATCTTGAGCACCACCTTATTCATGGCCTCGTACCGAAGAGTTTCTCATAAATATTTATTTCTTTATACTCGGAGAAACTCTTTCTATCAGAACAAATGTGACAAGTGACATCGGTATAAACCCACCATGTCTTAGGGTTTTCTACCATGTTCACTTGTGATACTGCAACAGCGAGCTCAATCTCATTATCATCAACTAAGTTGGCTTGAGCACTTTTCTTGTTCTGACGGCAGTCCTTTGCTCGATGATCGGGCTTGTTACATATGAAACAAGTTCCCGTGAACTTCTTGAAATCCATTCCCTTATTAGGCTTGGGAAGAGCTAGAACCAACAAATTTTCTCTTGTTGGTCTTGTGCGAATGTTCTACAACATTTGCATTGGCTTTCATGGTCTGAGCTTTAGCCCTTTTTTCTGAACCACAATTATCCTCCTCGATTCTTAACCGAATAATCAAGTCCTCTAAAGTTTCTCCTTTCTCTTGTGCTTTAGATAGTACTTGAAATTCTTCCAAGAAGGAGGTAATTTCTCTATCAAAGCTGTCGTTTTCAAATGATTCACTAAGAATCATTCCTTCGGCAGTAATCTCATGGAGGATCAACTGATACTCTTGGACTTGACTAATCACAGTTTTTTGTGTCCACCATTTTGAAATCCAGAAACCGACCAACCACAAATTTCTTTGTGCCGGCATCCTCGGTTCTGTATTTTCTTTCTAAGGATTCCCACAGCTCTCTAGCTGTTTTGATTGGGCTAAACATGTTGTATAACGTGTTGTCCAATTCATTGAGAATATAGTTCTTGCATAGGAAGTTAGAATGCTTCCATACTTGCACAGAAACTACAGCTGTAGGATCGGTCTCTCCCTCTTTAGGAACCGGGGCCTCCTCCAAAAAAAAAAACCGAGCTAGGTTCAAAGTGGTTAAATAGAACAACATGTTATGCTGCCATCTTTTGAAGCTCAGATCACTGAACTTCTCGAGTCTCTCACCATGTGTAACATGTGGTGGCATTGGCGCTATAGACGCACTCGCATTTACGGTAGACCATTCTGTCATCTGTTATTTAAAATGACAGGATCAACTTTATATATATATATTACATATATATATCACGAACATAACTATATATATGTTTAAAAAATATATATACTTTCAATATAACCTATCAATATATATAAAATATATTATAACATATTACGTTATAACAAAATTATAACTTATGTTATAACCACGTAGATATGTAACAATATAATACATAACAATAATATTATAAAGGTTATTGAACAACGTATATATAAATAATATCTCACAATATATATATATATATACTACTAAAAAATATATATTACACCATGTATATATATATATATATATATATATATATTACACAACAACAATATATATATATATATACATGTAACATGTCACAATATATTACTAGCACAAATAATATATTTATATAACAAAATGTATTGCACATATATAAAAATATTATAACATAAAACAATATATATATTAACAAGTAATGCGTTCACACTTTATACATCACAAACAAACAGTAGCAATATATGAACCGTATATAAAATATATATATATATATTACAAATATATATAAATATAAATATAAATATTACTAACAAAATTATATATATATATAAACATAAACATAAACAGTGAGAATATTCAATTTTAAAAGCAAAGAATTGCTTATCAAATATAATCGTGGCCCACTAAAAATAATATATAAATAAAATATGTATTACAAAACACATTCACCCATTTAAAGGGTTTCGGTTATTTATATATATTATATAAAAAAAATATATACAAAACAGAGCAACTAAAGGCTGATATTTCTTCTTTTTCCCTTAAGAGAAAAAGCAATTTTTTTTTCTCTCCAATAAAAATCTCAAAAAACGTGACTATAAACAAATGTCAGATTTTTTTTTTCTTTTTCTTGATTTTCACAAAGTCAGAACATTTTGTAATGTAAACCTATTAGCACGATTTACAAGAAGCTTAAAAAATCACCAAAAACGTGATTTTCCAATTCAAAAAAAAAATGTTCTTTCAAACAAATATAACAAGTATATATTAGCAGTCAAAAAGATAATATACCAAATGTATAATAATATATTTAAACCAACAGCAATATTTCAAAATATATGTTATAATATAACAAATGATATGACGTATAAAATTATCAGTAGCAATCAAATATGTTATCAAAGTTATATAATAACAATATATATATATATATATATATAACGAATATGTTGTGAGACAGTAAGGACATATTTATTTTAACTAATGATTATACCCTCATCTTGATTTTCGTAAAAAGGATAGGACAGAAATGGGGGTATCAACTTGAAACAAGCCATTCGGTTATTAGCCATGAGACATTACTATTTATTCTGCCACGAAAAGAATAAAGTCTCTTCATTCGGCCATTACAAGCAGCTAATCAATACAACATAAATAAAAGGAAGAAAAACTTTCTTTGTGAAAAGATCTAACCATTAGGCCAAAGACAATAGAATAAGAGGAAAAAGAAAAAGCATCTTCCTTTCTTATGAATCCTTAATTAGGCCGAAATATAAATTCAACATACAGTAATGAAATAATACGTAAATAATCATAAAAGATTATAACTAATCGTCTTAAGATTGTTGGCAAACTTGTAAGTAATAAGCAATATTTCATTACTACTAAATATAAATTAAAAGATTAAAGAACAGATTACTTATCTGTAATTCCGGTAGAACAGCATATAAAAAAAAATACGAACAATCCAGAATGGAAAATTGACAACACTTACAGGTTAATCCGAATACAGAAAAAGGATAATCGAGTCAAGGTTGGACCTTTGACCTTAAGACGATTATTGCCTGTCTCTCAGGTGCTAACAGTATGTCGCAATTCGTCTCCCAGGTCTCCTCGATTACGTTGCAATCAAGAGCACACTTTTAGCAACACGGCGAACCAGAAAAATGTCGGTCTCTCTCACAGAAGACACAGGAAAAGACAAGAGCAGTATGGAAAAATTAGGAGAAATTTTCGGTTCTTTTAAAAGACAAGCACTGCTCAGGTTTATATAGAAAAACAGATGACTTTTCGGAACGGACACATCATTTGGAACAAAACTTGTTCGGCCAAACAGGCAGCTTTTGAAAATAAAAAGGTTCTTAGTTTAAACCGAACAGACAAAACTTTTAACAAACAAAAAGGTTCGATCCGAAAAGATACTTCTTAAACAGACAAGTCTCTTGGTTGGAGAATATTGAACCGGTTCGGTTTGGGCTGAATAAAAATATCGGTTGGGCAGTAAAAAATTAATTACTGCCCAAACCCAACCCGACCTAGCCCGGCTCGGCGGCGCGCGTGTGGTCCAGCTCAAGTTGTGTAGGTCTTTATCCACCACAAAACTTGGGTGCCCTTTGGGGCCCAACCCTACATGGAAACAAGGCTTATAAATACCACAAGCTTATGCCTTTGTTCATCCTATGTGGGGTTCCACACCAATCACTAACATCAACCAACTTTCTTCCTCTTCAAGTGGGTATAAAGAGATTAATTTCTCATTCAAACATGATAATTGTGTACATAAATTATGCACCGTGTATTTACTTACGACAACCTACGTATTAGAATACGTATTTCGTATTTATACACCAAATAATATATTGATATCCAACATCTAAGTGAAACAATATTTTTTTTAAATTGAATCACAATGGCAAACTATGTAAAACATAAAATGAATTGAGACACGACACGACACGAACACAACATAGAAAAATAATTAAAATATAACACAAAAAATAACATAAATTCGATAAGAATACACGAACATGTAAAAATATACATAAAATGAATTATTAACATGTAAAAATTTATATAAATTTATAATAGTTTGAAAGAAAAAAACACGAATACGTTAGGAACACACAAATTTTTCTCTAAATCGAATCACTATGACAACTCATGCAAAATATGTCATGAATTGAGATGACATGAACACATAATTTTTTCTCTAAATTGAATCATAATGACAAACTATGTAAAATATTATATGAATTGAAACACGACACGAACATAACATAGAAAAAATAAGTAAAACACAACACGAAAAATAACATGAACACGAACACAAAATTGAAAAATAATTAAAACACAACACGAAAAAAATATGAACACGACACAAATATACGATATGTAAAAATATACATAAAACGATTTATTAACGTGTAAAAATTTATATAAATTTATAATACTTTGGAAAAAAAAATAACACGTCACGAACACAACAAAGGAAAAATAACACAACATGAAAAATAACACAAACACGATACGGATACACCAATGTTTAAAAATATACATAAAACGAACTATTAACATGTAAAAATTTATGAAAATTTATAATACTTTAAACACACACAAAAAACACGAATACACAAAATTTTCTCATTTTTTTCTCATTCCTTCTTACCATCTTTCTTCTCTTTTTCTTTTTTTTTTCTCCCCTCATCAACTAAAAAAAAAATAGGACCCACCAAAAAAAAGGCTTGACTTGTGGATAGACTCATTTTTGTGCAAAAATAACAAAATTTATTGTATGGATATTGTTTTGGTAGTTTTTATTTTGCATATTACATATTTTTAATGGCAATGAAACTATATTAAGAGCCGATGATTATTTCAACATTCCACAGGAATTTTTTTATTTTTATTTTTTACAATGTGGTGGAATGATTTATAGTAACAAAAATAATAATTATTTTTTGGAGTTTAAGATGGCTAAAAAAGAATATTAAATTCAGACGAATTTTGAAAATACTTTTAATACGATCTTGTCAAAAACCAAATGTTTTCAATAAATATCAGTAATTGATAAGTGTAGTGAATCTTACACTGACATTTAATTAAAAAATTAACCTCTAACCCTAACCACTAATCCCTAACTCATAACTCTTAACCCAAGAGATGACATCGTAAAATATATTATCAGTGTATAAACTTATACATTGATTGTGTATTAAAAATAAATCCATAAAAAAACATGGCAATTAATATTAGAATAAGAAGTTCTTGTCCTCTTAGATTCTAATGATTAATTTATCAACTAAAATATGACTATGGACAACTATGAAAAATACAAAGTCATGAAGTTAGGTTGGAGGCCCACACCATCAAAATCAAGAGCACGTGAAACAGGTAAACAATAATAATCCTATGTTACTAAAGAAAAATAAAAGATTGGTTTAACGGTGCTTATAAAAATGACACATAAAAACATTTGAGAAATATTAAATAATAATTCAAGTATTTGATCTAAAAAATTATGTTTAAAGCTCAACGTAAATCGAATTAAACTCATCAAATCAAGAGAGTAATCCAACCTGTAAACAGTTCAACTATATGATATTGAGTAATATTTAAGGGAACTCAATTTGGCACATTGCATTGCCGGCCAAGATATTGGGGAATCAAATCCAATCCTCAATAGAAACGGCACATGGAACACATTTGAGAGATATTATTAAATTAACAAACATATAAAGGGACAAAAAAGCTTTGGGATTTTCAATTTTTTTTTTTGAATAGATTGGGATGTTTTTTTTTTTGTCTTGGATATACCCACATTAAATTTCAATGTAAAATTAATCAACTTAAACTAAAATTGCTAACTCATCATTAGTTAAAAACATTTATCAATGATTTATCAATGTTAAATGATAAGTAATTTTAGCTTATGTTATAAGTTATAACACATGATTTGATAATCCAAATAAAAAATCAATTATGTATTTTTGCGATTTAGAAATTGATTTTTGACTTGAAATAATTTTATTACAGTCACATCTTTACACCACGATATATTTTTTTTCATAACAATACCAAATATTAAAATTTTTAAAACATATTTTTGCACCACGCTTTTTTAACAGTAATGCTAAATTAGCTTTGAGACAGAATTTCTTATATTACAGTCTCACGGTAACAAACAGACCCTTCGTTGGGAATAATAACATTGCAAGTGAGTTAATTCTACCTTTGAAAAGAACTAATACTATGTTTGAAAACATGAATTTGAAATTTTAGATTTAGATTTCATTTGCTATATAAATTATGATAATGGGATGTATACATTATGTATAAATTAATTAAGATTCAATATGATTATATATTTGAAAGGTTCAAATTCACAAATAGTTCTAGGTATTTCAAATTCACCATTAATTAAACATCTAACAAATTCATGAATTTAAAAAATAATCATCAATATTACATTTATATGTGTTTTATTACACAATTTACACAATTTTTAAAATCCAAATCCATTTTTTGAAATTCAAATTTCCAAACACAACTTAAAAGATTAACACAATTACTAGGAACTCCACCAAGTGACACTTTGATTTACTAATTGGCAACAATAATAATATTCTTAAATCCTAACCAACTTGCGAGGGTGTGGTTTTTCATTGAATTAGTGTATGTCAATATTGAATATTGATTTTGGAACCAATCTTCCAAGAGCTTTTTGAAGACAAACTATATCACCATAGGCGAATAATTGCCCCCAAAAACAAGCCATTGAAATAGCTAGGCCCTCAGCCAACCATGTTTTAGGCTGTTAGCTGTTGCTTTCTTCAAAGATAGACACAGTAGAGCTTTTCCTACCAGCGAAGAATTAAGTGGCCCATCCTTTATAAAACCAGGGCAAATAGGCTGCTTTAACCCCCAAATCAAGACGTAAATGTCCAGTTTCTCCACTCGTTTTGTTCGAAGGCTTACATTTTAGATAGCACCAACAAGGAAATATGTTCGAATCTAAAACCTCTTTTGCTGTCGAGTCGAACGAATTAACCGATTGAACAAACCCTTATTGATTACTGGTTACTAACTTACTTTATTAATTTTTTCATTCACAAAAATAATAACTAATTTTACCGTCACAACTATTTTCAATGGTGAGCTGAATGAAATAAAATGTATATTGATGTCAGCTTAACTACAAATGAAACCAATATATTAGACAGAATGAAACAACCAATGACGATAGAAGCAATTAAGTTTGCTTATCAATCTTCAAAGCTGATGACAAACACACTCAGAGCTTGAGTTTTGAAACTCAGGTTTGCTGGACGAAGAAATTTCAAAGAAGCAAAGATAAGAGATTTGGCCAATTCCCTATGATAATAGAAACAAAAGAAACAAACTTAAAATCAAAACAAAATATTGCATGTAGATTTCCCATGTTCAGAAAACCAACAAACAGAAAAAGAAGACACATATTGCAAAATCCAAAAGAAACATCTTTGAAGCAGACCAGCAAATGAATCAAATAAAACCCATGAATGAAACAGAGCAGTCAAGAAACCAGAACTCAAATGAAACAAAAACTCAGAACCAAAAATCAACAGAAGAAAATAAAGCAAAAAAAAAAAACCCCAAACGCATGAATGAAACAGAGGATAGAGCAATAACCTGGATGGACTAAAACTGCTAATGTAGCATAACAAAGCCAACAATCAACCAAAAAAAAAAGCAACATGCGTAAACGAAGAAGCAGAGAGCGTGAGAGGAATGAAATGGAGCAATGGGAAAAAAAATGAAACAAGAAAAAAGAGAAGAAGCTCTCCCACTCAATGAAAGAAAAAAACCCAATAAGATCAAAGAAACCCAAGAAAAAACGAAGTCCAAATAATTAGAACCCAACAACATCAGTCAAAAATTGAAGTCAAAATAACCAAACTGTTCATAAATAAGGACAAAAAATAAGACAATAACATCCTAAACATTTAAAAAATTCCTTATCACTCCTAGTGTACTTGTACATAAAAAGAGGAGGGAAAGAACAACCTATTTGCTTTCCATATATGGCAAGTAGAGTCAACGTTTTTGGCACCTGTTTTTAACACTGACAAAACCCTAAGTTTTAGCTAAAATGGGGAATTTTTGACTACATCATTGACCTGCACTAGCAGTTTTCTCAAACAGCCCAAGCCTATAATCAGCCAACCTTGACTTGTATGCAGAAGTCTTGTATTCCCACCATGTAAACTCCTTGTACAAGCTCTCTTCTCCTTTAGCCACTAGTGAAGGTAAAGGCGCTATCTTTTCACTCAAAGGTGGCCCTCCAAAATAGATCATTGAAACTCTTGATTTCATTGAGTCTGCTAACACCCTATGCCTCACACTTCTTAGTCTCCCATTAGTCATTACCTGCCTCAAAAAAAAAAACAAAAATTAATCCACACCCAAATCAGAAAATTTTGTAACAAAGAAGTAATATGCATAAGATTTTAGCCTTAAGAGAGGAAATGGGGACAAGTGTTAACATTAGAATTTGAGGCTGGTCCCAAGAGACAAGAGGTGGCAGTGGCACCACACATGAGGCTAAATTAAGGGAATCCTTTTCAACATGGCATAAAGAGAGAGAGAGAAAGAAAAGAGAGTTTTTGAAGAAACTTTCTCCGGAGGGAACTCATTAAAATAGTGACAGATAATGAGAAAGTGAAAGAAAAAGTAATCTCCATCCAGATTCCAGAGTCCAGACCCAGTTTGATATTTTATCTTTTTTTCTCATTAAAAGAAGAAAATTTAAAAGACTGTTAACATTATATATACCTGCAAGGCATCACCAACATTTATAAAAAAGGAGGTCTGATCAGGTGGGACTGAAACCCAAGTCCTATCTCTCAGACAGATTTGCAGGCCTGATGTGTTGTTGGATCTTAAGACAGAAATTATCTGCGGGTCTGTATGCTCCCCAAACCCAATCAAATTTCTACCACTCAATGCCTGTAGCTCTGGGCAAGGTGAATAGTGGTTTAGCCTGAAACATGAGTCACTCTTCTCATCTCTTAACAGCCTACTCAACACATTCCTTGGCTCAATTTTCAGACCATCAGCCATCAATTCCAGTACTTCAATTGCCATTCTCTTCACTGCCAGGATATAGTCATTCACCGCATGGCTGCTTCATCAAAATGACAAAATGCCAAAATTAGTCTTAAAATTTTTATTGAAGACAAGATTACTCAATCCTTAAAACTGTTATGAAACAGCTTAAAATTCTTTGTTTTTAAAATCTCAAAACAAAAAAGGAAGGTAAATTAAGAGTTAAAAAAAAAAAAAACTGTTCCTTGTAAAAAGTATTACCGGAAAATTTCAGGGTTTTCCCGGAAAATGGTAACAGTTTTGAGGGAGGTGAATTGAGGATTGGTATTGAGAAGGAGATATTCAATCCATCCCACATCACCATTGGGTCCAATTCTCTTGCTGCCATAGCCAAAAGGGTCAGGAGGACCAGCTTTGTCTTTCTCAGACTGGGGGAGGTTAAAGAACCTGAGAGCTTCAGCGTCCAATCTGGTCATGAATTCCATTGGAACACCATGATTGACCAGCTTGAAGAAGCCATACTCCTCACAGGCCTTAACTATGAGGGTCTTTGCTTCCGGGTCCCTCAGGTCTATCACTGGAATTCCTGTGAAAACACTGGTAGGATTGCATGTTTTTATCAAAGAACAGTGGTCTAATGCTGCAGGCTGTGACAGGACAACCATGGTTGTTTGGTGCACAGGCAAAGAGATACGAAAAGAGAAAGTAAAACAGAGGAAAAGAGGGAAAGCAGAGGAGAAAGAGGAGAGAATGGGAATGGAGAGATTGTAGGGGGGGATTGATGGATTTAAATACCAATGGGCGAGGATTTTGCCAATGCATGAATGACATAGAAAGAGAAAAAAGGCAGAGGCGTTACTAACTATAGAGAGCAGCCATCTGGCCTTGTGTGTCTGCTTGGCAATTTATGCTATCGAGGGAAGAAATGAGAATGAATTTTCCTTTCCTTTTCTTTTTCGTTTTTCTTTTCTTTCCAATTTTTATTGATTTATTTTTTTCAAAAAATGGAAAATCAACATAAAAAATTACTACTAGTATTTGTGTTTATGGGACTGGGGTGGCTCTCTTTTATCTGCCTTCTCAGTTCTCACTGTTTTTTTGGATAAATTAAAAGACTATATCTGGACTTTGCAAAATCCATGTATTCTTTGACCTGCTCTTGATTTTACCTACCATTAGTGGAGGGAAATTCTATCACTTCTTATCATACAATTAAAACATGGTAAAAAAAAATTCCAAATCTTTGATTACTCCAATCCCCTTTTGCAAAAATTTTCAATGTTTCACATAATAAAAGGGATAATGACAGAGCATTTACATGATACTGTGATTGATTTGTTTCTACTTTTTGCCTAACCATTCAATCTAAACTAGAAAATTCATTCACTTTCCAAGAACCCTAAGCACACTATTCCTTTTCTGAAATTAAAGGGTCCCATTCATTGCATATATATCGTAAAAAATTAAAAGCTAAAAGCGTATCTCAAGTCATTGTTGATCAAGAACGCGATTTTGCTCCAAACACTCAAAGAAATTCTCTCACTTTAGTATATACCTTCTAATCTATTTCTTGTGTTTTCTGTAGTTACCTTGAGATGATTTCATAGACAATTTATAGATTAGACTAGAGACATACTATTTAACTGATAGAGTCAAATCCTACTATCAAGAAATCCTTATCCTTATCACTTACTAAGATAGAGAAGTTATCTTTAACTCTTATCACTAGATTAGTTTAACTTGAATAGGATTTATTAGGATAATATTACCTAAGTATTTATCAAGATAATTAAATAATTATATTGGTTTTATTAAATTATCATGTGGGCCACATTATTATCCAACATTCTCCCACTTGGCCTATATGATAAAATCAAAAACTGGCATAGGTGATATTTAAATCCAAAATTTAATATTGCCCATAATTACTCTAGCCAAAGTCTCACTCAATTAAAGATTCACATAACACGAATCATGGCGGTAGCATTCTAATTCGAACATTTCCTTCCATGTATTACAATGTATGATTCTCTCTAAAAAAGCACTTTATGAGATAATACTTTATGAATGAATTTCCTATAGTCATTCAAGGTCCAAACAAATATGTAAACTTTATGTGCACAAATTGAAACATGTTCATAAATTCTAAGATGTGAAAATAACAAAATTAAGCATGTTAAACAAGTAAAACAACACTTTAACAGACATTATTTAGTCTCATATGATCCACATGATAATAAACTGTTTTGTTGACAATGCTTTAGTCATGGGATCTCCGACCATCAAGTCTATACTAATGTGTTGAATATCCACTTCTTGTTTCTTTACATGATCTTTAACAGCAAGATACTTTATATTGATGCACTTGCTGTGATTTTCACTTTTATCATTCTTAAAAAAGAATATCGTAGAAGAGTTGTCATAATACTCAATAGCCTTGCAAAAATTGAAAACTCTTTAACCATAGATAAAATATCTCAATCTTAATGCCTGTGATGTTGCTTCATATATAGCATAATTCTTGTAGCAGATTTCACATGATCAAGGCCATGATTACTTTAATATCTGTCAAATATTCCTACTACAAACCTTATGTCAAGTCTTGTACAAACCTGACCATACATAAGGCTACCAACAACAGATGCATATGTAATGCCTTTCATCTGCTTTTTTTTTTCAAATTGTTTTGGGGACACTGGCTTAAACTGAATTTCCCTTTCACAATTGGTGCCACTGTAGGTGAACAGTTTTGCATCCTAAATCTTTCTAAAACCCTTTTGATATAAGCTTATTGAGATAGACTTAATATCTTTTCAGACCTATTTCTATGAATCTCTATGCCTATGACATAAGAGGCTTCACCCAAATCTTTCATATCAAAAGATTTTGTGAAAGAAAAGCTTTTGTGTCATGTAGCAAAACTAAATTACTGTTTGCAAGAACAATAACATTAACATATAAGACTAAAATATGAACTTACTCCCACTGACCTTAAGGTATATACAAGGATAACAATATTTTCAGTGAAACCAAATGATGTTACAACATTGTGAAACTTTGTATACCAATTGACGGGATGCTTGTTTTAGTTCATATATTGATTTCTTTAATTTGCAAACCAAATTACTATTCTCAAAGAAACCTTTAGGTTGAATCATGTATACATCTGTTCTTCAATATCTCTATTTAAGAAAGTTGTTTTCACATCCATTTGATGTAACTCTAAATCAAAATGAGCTACCAGAGCTATGATAATTCTGAATGAATCCTTCTTCGAAACTTAAGAGAAGGTTTCATAGTAATAAACACTTTCACTTTGAGTGAAACCTTTGACAACAAGTTTAACCTTATTTCGTTCAACATTACCAGATGATAATTCAACGAGTTCCTAGACTGGATTGTCAGCCATTGATTCCATCTCTTATATCATAGCTTTATGCCAGAGTGTAGAATTTCACTACTCATGGTTTGTGAAAACAAGATCATCTTTAAGTCCAATATCAAAATTAAACTTTTGCAGGTATACAACAAATCATTAGAAATAGCTAGTTTTCTTGTCTTGTTGGATCTTTTCAATTCTACTATAATAGAATTGTCAGTGAGATTGTTATTCTCTTGTAAAGGTTGTTCTTGATTTGATTGTTTTTCAGTTAATTCTGTGGGTTTATTTTTGAAAAACAATCAAGCCCTTTATAAGAGATTCATCCACTTTAATTTATTCCTCAATATCAACCTTATGAGGAAAGTCACTCCCACTGGACTAATAATCTACAAGAACTTAGTATTTATATCTTCAACAATTCTAGATGAATGCGAGGGATAGTGAAACTTATACCCCTTGTTAATTGCATAGCCTATAACTGCTAACTGTTTTTCGTAGACACCGGATTTTATCCGGGCTCTAATTATTTTTTTTTAACAGAAAAAAAAAGGAAATTAGAAAATCAGAAGAAAAAATGGATAATTTCGAAACGAATCAAAAAAAGAGAGAAAATCAGAAAAAAATCAGATAAATTCGAAATTAAACAAAAATTGAACAAAAAAAGTTTGGGTTGAAACAAATCTCTTCTTTGGATTGAAAAAGGAACTCTGAAAAATGTGATTGGAACAGAACATGCCTCTTGATCAGATGAAAACTCCTAATTAGTGTAGAACACAATTTCTTTCTTATATATTAAACCCAAACAGAGAGAGGAAGTGGAGAGACAGAAAAGGAAGGTGAAAGTAATATCACGTTCCAAAGATGCTCGAGAACGAAGCCAAGACCTGCAGAGGGTGTTTCGTAATTTCGACCCTAGCCTTCGCTCCCAAGAGAAAGCAGTCGAGTACGTCCGTGCTCTTAACGCCGCCAAATTGGACAAGATATTTGCAAAACCGTTTATTGGAGCTATGGATGGGCATAGAAATTCCATCAAGTGCACGGCAAAGAACCCAAATTACTTGAAAGCAATTTTTTCTGGTTCTGATGATGGAGATATTCGACTTTGGGATATAGCTTCCAGGCGAACAGTTTGTCAGTTTCCTGGTCACCAAGGTGCTATACAAGGTTTGACAGTATCAACAGATGGAAGCATTCTTGTATCTTGTGGAAGTGATTGCACTGTTAGGCTTTGGAATGTTCCTGATGCTACTCTTGCAGATTCAAATAACCTTTCCAATAATTGCAGCTTACACTCTAGGGGCCATGACACCTTGCATAAGGCTATATGCCTTTCTTGGTAAGGAGTTTCAGGCACTTCTACAACCCAAATGCAAAATCTTGTTTTGTCTGTTTCAATTTTCATACGTTTGGTGTTTAATGTTTTAGTCATTTAGTGTTTTATATTATTTATTATTATTATTTGTTATTTGATAAGGAATGATGATTAGTTAACATGCGATGGTGGGGTGATGATTATGTTTTTTATATTTTTTATTATGTGATGATAAATGTTATGAGTATGTAATTATTATATTATTATGATTATTATATATATATGATTATTATGAGATAATTATGTGATGATTATTATGATATATATGATTATGATTATTTTTATTTTTATTTTTTTTTGTTATTCGATTTGTTTTATGATTATATTATTTGGATGATGATTTTTTTTATTTATTATTATTTATGATTTATTTATTTTATATTACTAACATTATTTTATTTTATGTTTCAGGTTTAGGTTATTTTTTTATTAATTTTTTATGTAATATTCTATTATTATTATTATTCATTTTAATTACTAATTGTTATTATATTATATTTTATTATTATTAACTATTTATTTATTAATAAGATAAGTTTTTTTAATTGAAGATTAGTTATTTTTAAAATTAATAAATTGAGAATTTTTCAATGATGAAATTCAAAAAAATTACGAATGGTTAATTTTTGAAAAAATTTTAGGTGAGAAATTTCTCTTAAAAATTATCCAGAATGAATGGAAGGATTTTTTAAAAGATTATTTTCGATACCAATAAAAATCATTTTTTTTTAAGAATAATTAATTTTCAACATCTTTTCTCTAAAATGATTTTCCATAATAAATGCTTAATTTAAATTGAAGGATAAATTCAGATTTTTTTCGATGATGAAATTCAAGAAAGTAGCGAATGGTTGACTTTTAAGAAATTTTTAGGTGAGAAAAATTCTCTTAAAAATTCTCCAAAACGAATGGAAGAATATTCTAAGAGATAATTTTCGATATTAAAGATCAGAATTTATTTTTCGAACAAACATTAATAAAATATGGATTAATTTTGGAAGATTAATTTAAGAGAAATAATTTTGTTAAATAATTTAATTTTTCGACGACGGAGCCTCTTCAATAGAAAGAATCGTTTCTTTTGAATACTCTTGAGGTGATGAAACATTTTTTAGTAATTTCTCCAGAATGAATGGAAGGAAGACCTAAAAAATAATCTCTGAGATTTCTAATTTATCAATTAAAATGAAATAAGATAGACAAGACCATTTAATTAAGACTTTTTAAAGTATCACAAGACTAATTAGGTACTATCTTTTAGATAGGCGTTGTGAGAGTGCTAATCCTTCCTCACACGTAACCGTACTCCCGAACATAGTTCTGATAAGTAGGCCAGAACCTATTCTTTTTAAGGTGCAAGTCAAGCTTAGGATTACTTTAAATAGGATAGATTCGTAAAGGTGACTAATCACACCTAGATTAGATGATTAGTGGAGACTCCATTGATTTGTGTCTAGCATACTAAATTCGTATTTGGCACATAATGACATTCTTGAATCCAGTTTCCTTATGTTTGGGTCATAGACCTTCACATTAACTGGACAACCCCAAGTATGTAAATGTTTTGATATGGATTTCTAACTATTCCAATAGAAGTTTTAGAAACTGGTTTAGTTGGAACTTTATTTAAGACATAAATAACAATTTCAAAGGCATTACTCCATAAACTTAGGGGAAGGTGTATGATCTCTTAAATGTCAATACTTCTTTTAACCATTTTGTGGACTTGTTAGTTTGCTTTCCTCAATGCAACTAACACAAGTGTCAAAATCTATAGAATCAATAGTTTTAAGGACTCTATCATTTACCATCTCCTAAATTTTTGTATAGAGATATAACACAATCTTTTATACCACAACTTGTAAGAGTTTATAGCACATCTTTTACTACCAGAAATCGAATGCATAGTTAACAAACTATTCTCATGATCAGGATCCATAACAATTTTATAAATGAAAAAACCCAATATAAACATTATCTTTTGAAATTCAACAATAGAAATTTTAAACTTAAATTCAAAACTAATTTGTTAAACTTAAAAATGGAAATCAAATTTGGAAAAGATAGAAAAAGTTTCTTCAAGGTTTAAAATAGATCCTGATTTCAAAATGATCTTGAGAGTCCTTATTTCTTCCACTTGTGAAGGTAATCGATTTCCGAAGTAGATGTTTCTCCCACTTTCTTTCAATTTCCTTAGCTTTATGAAACCTTACATGGTAGTAGATAATTTGTTGATCTAGAGTCTAACCATCATGTATTATGAGGAACATCAATAAAAGAGATTCATAACATACACAAAAAATGAGTTTACCTTTCTTTTCGAGCCTTCTTTTATACTTTAGGCAATATTTCTTTATATGTTTAAGTGTTCCTACAAAAGAAGGATTTGACGCCATTTTTCTTTATTGATTTTTTTTTTCTTTCTTCTTCATTTTTAGAACACATTTGCCTTTCTTATCACCTCTTTTACCATGAGTCACTAGGAAATTGTATCTAGTTTCTCATCCTTCAATCTCTCTTCCTCTTGAACACACATAGTTAAGAGTTCATTTATGAATCATTTTAATTTATATGTGTTTTGAATGGTCTATACTCATTTGAAAAGAGTTGAATATAAAAGTGATAAAAAATAACTCAGATAACTCAATTTCTAAAACTTAAATTGAGCAATAATGTCACTCACATTTTATAATGTGCCCATGCACACTTTTACAACTGTTATGCTTTATTCTTGAAAGCTTCCTTATTAGGGTTGTAGCCAAAGCCTTATCAAATTTAATAAACTTATTTTCAATGGCTTTCAAGTAATCCTTGACATTGTCACAATCTGGGGTGGAACCCCGAATGGACTTACTAATATAGGATTTGATGTACATCATACTTAAATGGTTAGATTTCTCCCATTGTACATACAAATCCATTTATTTTTGCGTACTTGATTCGTTGAGGATATGTTTGTCTCCCGAAACGCTAAGTCAAGGTCTTTACACCAAAAAATAGCTCAATTTACTCTTTTCAATCACAGTAATTTCATCACTAAATAACATTGACCTTATAGTAGCCTCATATATCAAAATAGTATAAATAACTCCAAAATACAAGAATACAATCACGATGTGAAAATAATCCTTTATTTTGAATAAATTACCTTTATATTCAAATAGTAAATTCAAACCTTCCTGTGGGCAGAGGTGCATAATGCATATGAATTTACATAACTTTATAATAAAACAATAACTAAAACACCAAAATTAAATAATCCATACCTGTGGGCCTAGGAAAAATTTACTCTTGATGATATCCTGTTTTATCACTTTAATTACTTAACAAAAATTAATTATCTCCTTGTGGGGCCAAATAACTAATTTTTATAAAATAATTCTTTATCGATGTTATTTTTATTATGTAGTTATTTAAAGAAAAACTTTATTTTAAATAACTACTTATTTTATCTAAATCAATCAACTTAAGATGTTGTGGCTACTCCCAAACTAATGATTTAGAACTTTAATAATAACATCCAACATTCATGCATAAAATTTATTGCATATCACAAATAAATTCATGTTAATGTCATTTTCCTTATATAGTTATTTAAATAAAACTTTATTTTAAATAAGTACTAATTTTATCTAAATCAATCAACTTAAGATGCTGTGGCTTTTCTCAAGCTAATGATTTAGAATTTTAATAATGACATCTAACTTTTATGCAATAAATTATTCTATATCGATGTCATTATCCGTATGTAATTCTTTAAAGAAAATTTTTTATTTTAAATAACTATTTACTTATCTAAACCACTTAACTTAAGATATTGTGGCTACTCTCAAACTAGTGATTTAGAACTTTAATAATGACATCTAACATGTATGCACAAACTTGTTGCAAATAATCGCAGGGGAAGATAACATTATATCATGCAATAATTAACATATTGTAAATATATCATAAATAATTACATATTAATGTCATTTTTCATATGTAGTTAGTTAAAGAAAATTTTATTTTAAATAACTACTAATTTTATCTAAATCAACCAACTTAAGATGTTGTGGCTATTCTTAAGCTAGTGATTTAGAACTTTATTAATGACATAATACATGCATTGCATATTTTATTTAATAACACATGAAATATGCCCAAGATCATTATGGCATAATTGTGCATATTGCTATTAAAATTGAAATACTAATATTACTAAAATAAGTTTATTTATATGTCATTTACCTTATGTAGTTCTTTAAACTATCATAGTCTGAATAAATGAACAAATTTTATGGCATAATTGTGCATATTGCTATTAAAATTGAAATACTAAAATTAGTAAAATAAGTTTATTTATATGTCATTTACCTTATGTAGTTCTTTAAACTACCAATAAATCAAATAACTTAAGACGATGTGGCTAATCCCAAACCGGTGATTTAGAAACTCAATAATGACATCATAATTTTATGCAGAAAAATTTATTGCATAAAAATTGCAGCGAAATTTCACATAATTATAACATATAGCATGTTCATGGCATAATATATGCATTCCATAAAAAGAACATATATGCTTCAATAACATACAAAAATTTGCCCAAGAGTCATAACTAATAAATTTCATGGCATATTAGTGTGCATATTACAAATAAGATTGAAATTCAAAATTAGTAAAAAAAATAAAATTTACTAAATATTCAATCATGCACTTCATACCTTAGGTTGAGAATACAAAAATATTAGTCACTTTATGGGGAGAGTTCATACTGCCAACATATTCTCAACATGCCAAAATATTTTACCATGAAATAAAATTCCATAAAATTTAAGTATAAAGAAATAAAATTCCAGAAAATTCAAGCATAAATATTTATCATTCAATCATGTAAAGATCCTAAAACATGATTTTATGCTAGATTAACATAACACAAGTATCAATTTGATTAAGAACAATAAGAATCAAATCAATCTAACACGATTTTAGGATTCTTGTTTCATGTTTTAAAATAAAGTTAAAAGCTTACAAAACCCTAAAACATAATTTTATGCTATATTAACATAAACCAAGTATCAATTTGATTAAGAACAATAAGAATCAAACCAATCTAACAAGATTTTAGGATTTCTCTCAACTTTCTTGTTTCATGCTTAAAATAAAATTAAAAGCTTCCAGAACCCTAAAACATGATTTCTAACAAGATTTTGGGGTTTCTATCCATTTTTTAAAGCCCTAAAACATGATTCTGAAGCAAATCAATATATGCACAGCTTTAAAGAACATATTTAAGGTCTGAACAACATAGCTAGAGAGATGGCTCTGATACCAACTGTAAGAAATTAAAAGATAAAAGCGTACCTCAAGCCATTGTTGATCAAGAACGTGACTTTGCTCCAAACACTCAAAGAAACTCTCTCACTTTAGCATATGTCTTCTAGTCTATTTCTTGTGTAATCTGTAGTTATCTTGAGATAGTTTCACATGCAATTTATAGACTAGACTAGGGACCTATACTAGATAACTGATAGAGTCAAATCATACCATCAATGAATCTTTATCCTTATCAGTTACTGAGATAGAGAAGTTATTTTTAACTCTTATCACTAGAGTAGTTTAACTTGAATAAGATTTACTAGGATAATATCACCTAAGTATTTTATCAAGATAATTAAATAATTATCTTGGTTTTATTAAATTATCATGTGGGCCACATTATTATCTAACATATATATATATATATATAGAAGGAATCCACTTACATTTATATAAAACTAAATTAATTTTACACACTTTCATAACTTTAAACGCTCTATACAATGGTCACTAGAGCTTAGCTGAGAGAGGTTCAGCATCTCCACTGCTTTGATAGTGATTTGTCCTAACATCTCTAATGAATTCAGTTGCAGACTTGGCCTCAAAAGTTGGATCACAATTCACAAATCACAACAATGAAATAATTTATGAAAATTTATCTTATATACTCTCGTTCGAGTTTTTAGACACCACCGACAGGATTAAAGGATTACCAAATATACAAGTATATGATTTAACTAACTGTTGTTATATCTTTTTCTCATAACAACAAGATCTAAGTTTTAAATGTCATTCCCTTTGATTTCCTTCTATATATCTTTCAATACCCTTTTTGAATGAGAGATTCAATATCACGTTTTCTTAATGAACTTGAAAAACTGACACCTCCCAAATGACCATACTTAAAAAATCCCTTTCCCTGTTTCCTCCTAATTGGTAACATTTCCACCAAAGTGTATAAGGGAGAGTTACCTCTTATTGCATTTATCCCTTTTTTTATGAAACAATTTTTGACATGCATTAATAAAAGAAATCAATAAACAAATAAAATCAATATAAAATCATAAGGGTTGTTGTAATAGTTGAAACCCTAAATTGGAATACATCCTGCCATCTTTTTTTAGCTTAGAATAATGCCCATTTCCCTAAAGAGGCATCTCATTGTACCACAGCCATTGCCCATATAATGCTGCTGAATGTGATGTGCATTATATTTTAAAAGTTCATATTCTCAACTAGATCTGTCCAATAATTAGGTTATTCGTCCGATCCAACGAGTCCAATTTGAATTCGATTGAATTTGGAATAAAATATTTTAAATTTGAATCAACTCAGCCCAATCCGAATTACTCTTTAATAAATAAAAAATATTTAAAATGCGAAAGTACGACGGAATTTGATTTTAAAACAATTTAGATTTGATTAAAACTTTACGATTTCTAATGGAACATCTCAATGGTTAATTAAAATTAAAGACTTCAACTTGAAAATCTTAAATTTAAATTCAAAGATGGGAAGGATTGGAGAGGAGTAGGGGTGAGCAAAATCCGACTCGACTCGAAAAAACCGAAAAAAATTTCAAATTTCGAATTAAATAGTTCGGTTTATTAGAGTTATTCGGATTTTCGGATCAACTCGACTAAGTAATTTGAGTTATATAGTTTAGCTAGGATTTGATTTATACAACTCGAATAACTCGAAAATCCGAATAAGATATTTCTATACGACGTCGTTTTACTCATTTGAGTTTGATACTAAGCTTGAGTTTTGCATTTTCCTTATTTCGTCTTCTCTTTTTACTCTTTAGCCCATTTTTGTTGGGTCATTTATTTTTGTTGTTTGTCACAATTCATTAGAAAAATAAATCCACATGAGCTGTTGACTGCATACTTATTGTTTTAATGTTTTATCATTCATTTTTTTTTCCCTTTGAAATTGATAAGTCTAGATTGAAAGTTTACATTGAATTTTTTGAGTTTCAAAAAGGGAAGGCTATCACTCAATGCTTCATTCAGTTAAAGATTGAAGCTTTTGGTTGATATCATGCACATTACCAAGCTAACCAAACGATGAAATTCAAAAGATAATGAATTCTCTTTTTTTAAAGGTCAATAGTAGGCTATTTATTTAGTATGACAAGTCTTTGATAGTTATATTTATAAGAAAAAATAGAACACACAAAAAAAATATTTGTAATTTCATAGAACTAAATTTTAAAATTATAGATATACATACATTTACAAGATAACAGTAACATGATCTAGTCAATCAACATTTACAAGATAACATTTTAACTCGAATAAATTATTCGATTCGATTCGACTCGACTCGACTCGAATTTGTTTTAACTTGACTCGATTCGCTAAAATTTCAAATTGAGTTTGGTTGACAAAATAGGACTCGTCAACTCGACTAATCCGAATTTTTTTCACTCGACTCGATCGAACGCTCACCCCTAGAGAGGAGGATGGATTTTCTATTATATATCCTAATTATAAGATCATATGTACGATTTTTAATTCCAAATTTCCCTTCTTTCTTTAAATTTTTCTCATATAATATATAAGAAAAAGAAATCACTCATTTTGCATTTCATTTACAGTTTGTAAACTAGTATTATCAAATGTCTCACAAAGTGACTCACAATTAGAATCTCAAATATTGTTTAAAACACATAATCTAAATTAATTATTCTGATTGTTATGATCCTTATAGTACAGAAGAATATCAAGTACTGTATATGAGTATGACTCGAGTGGTTTCTTGAAAATTTATTTTCCCATACATCAATTCCTGTATTCTCCATGACCTAGTTCTAGAGCAAGAGCTTTTTTTGCTTAGGATATTGTGATGTGGGAAGCATCACCTTATTTCATGGGGTCATTCTCAATCATTTAAAATTAAATCAAGTGTTATGAGTAGGAAAGCAAGATATTGAATTTGATTTGATATTGTGGCATCAATATCATCATAATTAACTCAAAGGGAATGGAACATCTCGTCACACATCTTCAACTCCAGTGTCTTTTAAGAGAGAGAAAAGAAAGAAAAAAAAAGTGAAAGGAAATTTATTTATTCTTGTCTTTTCCTTAGTTCGCTAAAAAAAAAAAAAAGTGAATTTGTACTTTTCTTTTTTTTTTCTTTCAAATTCAATCATTTAAAATATGAAGAAAAAAAAAACACGCATTCCACTCAAATTAATAATTTTATTTACAATTTTACGGTAAACTCTTTTTTTTATTATTTTATATTTCATCATTTGTACGAAGAAAAAAAAGCTTTCCTTCCTTTTTCTTTTCTCACCTATTCTCCTTTTTTCTTATCAAACATAACATACATGACCGTACTGATATTGATTTAATTAAAGATCCATTTGGATGGATAGTGAGATTAATTTTGGTGAGATTGAAAACAACAGTGACAGTAAGATTAGTTACTGTAGCGGTGAGATTAAAATTATGCAAAAGCAACTATGATGGTGAAATGAGAATGAAAATAAAAATAACTATTATGGACATTAATATAAAAGTGTATTAATAAATTATATTTATATATTTTAATAATATTAAAATTTTTAACATATATTATTTTATATATTTATTTAAAATTTTAATTAATTAACTAATTATATAAGTATATAAATTTATTTATTATATAAAATTACTAAAAAATTTAATTTAAAAATAAATATGAAATAATTTAAAAATAAATTAAAATTTTCTAAATAAATTAAATATAAAAAATAACAAAAAAAAGTTAAAATGGGTTTTTATCCTTCACTGGAGGGTCCAGTCTGGACGCTCAGCCCTCCAATTGAAATTGGATGGCCAGTGAAAATTTAACTACATCGGGAGTGCATCCAAATGCACCCACCAATGCAGTTGCTCTTGGAAAAAAACGGAATAGTGCATGAATTCCACTGCACTATGGGTGCGATAGAATCCATATGCACCCTAAGTGTCCTAATCTTTTACAAAAGAACTCAGTCTCCTGTCCATTATTTATTTATTTATTTATATTTTGTTTAGTAAAACCCACCAGGAAAGAACTAAGAAATTAAAGAGATGCAACTTAGCTAAAGAAATACATAGTAATGTTGTTTAATTTATCATATATTTTTGGGGGTTAAAGTTTTCAGATTATATCCCTATTATTTCCTTTCTAGTGTTATTTATTATATTATTATTATTTACATAATTAATTTTGAAGACTTAAAAAACAAGACCTCAGACTAGATTCTATGGGACTTGTGACATAACCAATGTGATAATTACTTATATTAAAAATAAAATCAATGCTCAAAATAGAAGTTTGACATTTAAAGATGATTTTTTATTTTTTATTGAGATTTTTCATTGGAAAATGTGGAACATTGACATTCCAATCAGCTTAGAAATAACATATATACTATCAAACAAGCAAGACAAGTATGTCTTGGAATCGTTACTAATTAACGAAAGGGTAAGGCTGACCTTTCTAAGAAGCAAACTTCGAAAGAAATGGTCCCTAAAATGTCACATTAATAAAGACAAAGAGGTCAATTGACCCAAAAAAGAAACATATATACATCCAGAAATTCTCTTGACAAAGATTTTCACTTAATCCACTTAGTAAAACTAGGAAAGTTTATATATATATATATATATATATATATATATTAATCAGTTAGTTAGTTAGTTAGCATCAATAAAATCAAGAAAGCTTATTTACATTAAAATAGGCAATAGCTAAGTAGCTATATTAATTTATCATCTTGAATTTCATCATGATATAAGAACAAAGAATCATCATTCACGACAGCCAAACTTCAACAACTACCAATATCAATATGAAATAGCATAATTAGGATATGTTTGATAAACCATTGAAATTTTTAAATGCATTGAAAAAGAAAATTTTCAATATTTAATTTTTTCAATGTGTTGGTAATCGATATTAAATTTTACTTAATAAAAAAATTTCAACAAAAAAGTGTTAAAAAAATAAGTAGGTAGAGAGCTACTTATCACTTAATGAAAAAAATGTTAAGTCAATTTTATTTTTAAAAAATTTATATTTGAACTAAGTTATCTATTTTTTTTTGTTACAAAAGATGAGATATTTAAATTATCTTTTTTAATTTTTATCCTCAAAAAAAAAAATCCCCTTACCAAAGCCCGGCCCTAGACGGACCCGAACGAGCCTATCTGTCAGAATCATTGTTCACAAATATAATAAAAAAATTATTTTTTATTAATATTTGTATATTTTTATAATTAATATTTTTTTTAAAATTATTTTTTTATAGATGAACGGTGATTCGGGCCGCCAGCCCGAATCACAGAATTCTTACCCAGACCCTGCCCAATACGGGTAGGGCCAGGCGGGCTATCCGGCCCATGAGCAGGTCTATCCATAACTATCCAAAATAATGTAAAAATTATGTTAATAAGATTAAAATTGTGAAATGAATAATTTTTCAAAATTCAAGATTTACCGTTATCAAACAATATAATTATATTCAGTACTTAATTTTCAGTAATATACCAAACAGTTTTTATAATACAAATTCAGTACTTATAATTCAATACTAAAAATTCAGTACTTAATTTTTCAGCACTTAATTTTTTAGTTTATCAAACAACACCTTAATATATAGTAGAATTGTTGTCAATAATCATTTAATTTGATAAAGTTAATTTTTTAGATGAATTCAAAATTTTGAGATGCCAAGGGGATAAATGAAAAGGTGATCAAAGACATTATTTTTTTCTCATTGAGCTTTTGTTCTACATTTTATTCTAAGATTTCTACCTAAACTCTATCTTTTTTTTTTTTTTTGATAACGTGGTTAGGGCATTCCTAAATTTTGTCTAAACTTAATTCTTTTCTCGAATTGGTGTATTGAGAATTTTACTTTCGACATATTTCTCACAAAAATAAAACCATGAATATTGATAAAGAAAAAGAGCTTGATCCTCTTTATTGGAATAATTAACTTTTGTCGGTATGTAAATTACTGTATGATATTGTTGGGAATAGCATGACAGCTCAATAACAAGCATTAGCCCACAACATGCACTAAGAAAGAAGAGAAAAAGAAAACACAATATGTTTAATGTGGTTCAACCCTTCTTGGCTTACATCCACGATTCCAAAGAAATAATATACTTCACTAAGGAAGAATTTCAACTTGTAACTTTTGTATGGATAAAGCTACAAACCCTCCTTACAAATATTATAGCTTTTGTACGAATAAAGTTACAAACCTTCCTACAAAAAAACTTGACTCATCACCTAAAAAGTTTCAATACAACTTACTTAAGTGTATAGACTCCCACTCTTAAGGGGTGATGTGTGGTTCTCTTCCAAAGGTCAAATCTCTTACTTATAGGTGAACACTCCTCTTGACTTAACATACTAAGTAATGTGGGATGATTACTCTACTTGACTTAACATAACTAAGCAATGTGGAATGAACACTCCCTTAGCTCAATCAAGTTACTCAATGTGAGACTTAGACTCAATATACCCAACAAATCCTCTCTTGAGTCAAAATCTCAATTACCTCTTAGTAGGCTCAGCAACTTTTCTTCCTTGAATAAAGCTTCTCTCTTCGTTCGAACCAGCTCGAACCAAAAACTCTTGGCAGCATCTTTCTTCGCTTGAACCAAAAGCTTCTAGACAACTCCTCCCTCGAACCAAAAGCTCTGATACCAGTTGTTGAGAATAGCGTGATAGCCCAATAACAAACATTAACCCACAACATGCACTCGGGAAGAAGAGAAAAAGAAAACACGATATTTTTAACATGGTTCAACCCTTCTTAGCCATATCCACGATCCCAAAAGGATAATATACTTCACTAAGAAAGAATTCCAACTTATAGCTTTTGCACGAATAAAGCTACAAACCATCCTTACAAATATTGTAGCTTTTGCACGGATAAAGTTACAAACCTTCCTACAAACAAATTTGACTCACCACCTAAAAAGTTTCAATACAACTTCTACTTAAGTGTATAGACTCATTCTCTTAGGGGTGATGGGTGGTTCTCTTGCAAAGCCAAAGCTCTTATTTATAGATGAACACTCCTCTTGACTTAACATAACTAAGCAATGTGGGATGAACACTTCCTTAGCTCAATCAAGTTACTCAATGTGGGAAATAGGCTCAATTAGACCTGTCCATGTGTCGGGTGGCCCGCCAGGCCCGGTCGACTCGTATTGGGCCGGGTTTGGACATGATTTTTGATGATCCGGGCCGGCCCGGCCCGGCCCAGATCACTGTTTAAGTATTAAAATATTATTATTTTATTTAAATTTAATTATTAAAAAATAATTTTTAAAATTTTTTATTAATAAATGAATAGTAATTCGGGCCTGCGGGTCGGCCCGGGCCTGGGCAAGAGTTTCAAATTTTTTTTGGGCCACGACTAGGCCCGGCTCGGCCATGTACATGTCTAGGCTCAATATACCCAACAGATATTACCTTTATGGCAAAATCCCATAATAAGTGGTTATTAATTTCATAAATTTTCAAAATAGTAGATTGGAAAACAACTTAATTAAATGCCAAATAGATACAAAGCCAGTTTTGGATCACTTTCTAGAACATAACAGGAGATAAAAAAGAAACAACTATTTCAACTTTTCTCTTTTTTTTTTATGTGCTTGTATTAAACTCCAATTCAATTTATTCATCCTTTTTTTTTTCTTTTTTTATTGTTATATACCCTCTTTAAAAATATTTGTTATAATTAAAGGGTATTTTAAAATTTAAAAAATAAATTATATCACTTTAAAATGTGTTTTTAAATAATATATACAACAAATTTTTTTGGCTTTATAAGTTTAGTATTGACAACAACCCTTTCATTAATGTAATCTAGGGCAATGATTTTGTTTTGAAACCATGGAAAGTGCCATATTATCAGTCAAACTCTCGATTATCAATCCTCTTTCTAATTAATACGTGTCGATTTTTAAGAGTTGCCATGCTCATTATTCTCTCAACATTATTTCGTAGTTTAGTGATGATTTAGGTGGCTACTACTTCGGTAAAACCCCAAAAAAAGAAATCAATGGCATAGTCAATTTTATCACAATTAGTGCTTAGTGGTGACAGATTTTTATTGGTTGAACAGATATTCCAAATTAAACAAATTAATCTCCATGACAATCTCTCTAACAATAAACTGACTGCATTATTCTTTGGTTATATTTTTTAAAAATTTTCAATTTGTAGTTAATTTCGAATTTGAATCATCAAATATAAGATTTATGGAGAAAGATATATAACCATCTTATTGTGTAAGGTGAGATACATTTTATGTATAACAAACAAAGGTAATAAAATTAAATCTTTTCCAAGTTAATTCTTCAGATAAAATATAGTATCAAATATATAGTTTAATTGTACTTAATCAAGCCAAAGATGTCATGTTTTATTGACAAGAAATTTCTTCATAATAATTATGATGAAAATCAAGATTGAGAAAATACTAATTCAAATTGAATGCATTCAAAATGATGTTACGTCATGGATCGAAATTATAAATTTTTTCATTTTCATTTATTAAATAATATTTAAGTATTTAAAAAGTTTGTTTTAAATTATCAAGCTAAAAATATTTCGTTACCGAAGTTTGATTATGAGAGGATAAAATGTTGAATAAAAATTCATACTTTGAGGGGTTATTCTTAAAGGACCCAATAAATTTTTAATTGAAATTAAAGGATATTTTTAACATTTTTAGATTTTAAGTTCAAGTTTCATTATAGACGAATTTGGTTTAATTTTATGTTAGATTTATCCTGCTATATGATATGTTAATTTAATTGTTTGTGTGGAGAAATTATAATAGTAAGTCTAGTATTATAAAATGTCAAATTTGATGAAGAAATTCTATCAGTTGTCAAAGCAAAATTGATGGGAACAGGCGGCCTGGGGCTATCTCCCGTCTCCATTCTTCGGCCCCTACTTATTTCCGGAAATTCAGATGTCATTTTCTTCTTTATCATAGTCATAAAAATAAGTTTCTCTTTGGTCAAAGAAGTGCCAAGGAACATGCCAATTTCTGCCTAAAAAGTCAGCATTGAGCACCATTGATAAACAAGGAAATTAAAGAACTGAAAAATTTTGGGTTTTGAGATTTAATCCAATTGATTTATTTAATTAATTTAAAAAAATAATATCTAGTATATTTGAAATTCGAATTTCAATATTTATAATTCATTTTTTTATCTCCAAACTGAAACTTCTTTTGTAAAAAAGAAAAAAGAATTCTTGTCTCAATCCAATTCCCTGCAAATAATTAACCAAACAAACAGTTCAGATTCAATAATCAATACCGATAATGTAATAGTTCCGGATGGAGCACCAGTTACTTGCTCCTCTAGAAATGAACAACTTCAATTGGGTTTGTGGATTAATGTATGGACACGTTTGAATAAAAAAAAATTGAAACATTGATGTTAATTAATTCCAACTTGTAAAGTAGAGATCTTTCCGTTTAATTATTTAACAATTCAGTCATACACGTGAAGGTTTCAACTTTCAAGTTTCATGACCAAATAAAATTTCCTTTTGGATAATGGTTATATTACAAATGGATTAACCCTCTCCCTCCTGCAATTTCCTGTTTCAAATGAAAATACAAGATTCAATTTCAATTCTTGGCATATACACCCAATCACGTTTTTGCAATACACATTTTTATGCAAAATTATGGCTACATCAATTATATCTCAAAAATTAGATATTGAAATAACCTTCTATGTTGCAAATTACTTGAAAATAGGAAACTCTAAACAACCATTTGTAACTGTGTTTTAAACTTTAAACCAATAATTTTATGGAGACAAATCTCCTTATACTATCCCTTTGATGACAAAGGGTATATATATATATATATATATATATATATATATATATATATATATATATAATCAACTTAAACTACTATAAAATTAATTAATTTTACACGTATTCATAATTTTATATATGATTGATATTTTAACAAATAAACCGTTAAATTTAATAATATAATCGGATTTATAATGCACATAATTATTTTAATCATTACGATAATCATATCATGAATATCATATTGATTTTGAATATCGTTTATATATATATATATATTCTCTCAAACCGTGTGAAAATGTACAACGTGACAAGCAGTGGTGCAGGAATTGAATTTCCTATCTATCACAATCCAATCCTTTTCAATTAATTGATTAACAATGCACCATAAGAATGGATGTGTAGCTTGGTATTTGCCTAAGCCACTATCTCACTGTTAAAATACAGATGAAAAGCAAGTTTGAAATTAGGCATTATAATTGGGTGGTGAATACAATCTGTGGAAGAGCAAGACTGACTGGATGTGATTGTGAAGTAGACGTGTCCTAAGATAGTGCTAGTGGGAAGTGTACGTTGACCATGCGCCTCCCTATACGTGGCAATTTTAAACACAATACGGAATTGATATACTTTAATCTGTATGAATTTTATATAATCGTATTTCGTATTTTAATTATCATGTCGACATCATAAATTTGTATTATAAACGTGTTAAACACGAATAATATGCTTAAAATATGATTAATTAATCGTATCATAAACGTATTAAATATATCAATACGTATCAATTAATACATTTAAAACACGATAATTTAACGTGTCTTAAATGTGTAGACACATCTACATAATTAAAACACATTTAATTTTTCATATAACATATATAAATTATTATAAAAAATATTTTAAACTTTTAATTATAATACCTATTTAATATAATTAAATAAAAACTATTTAAAATATTTAATTTAATAAAAACTATTTAAAATATTTTTAGTTAGCAATAATATATAGTATGATTGTTAAGGGAAAGAGAAAGTAAAGAAAACTTAATTTCTCCTAATATAATATTCAATATCTTTATAACAAAAAAAAATTAATTAGTGTAAATATCATTATAAGATAATAATATATCATGATCTTATTAATTAATTAAGTCGTGATTAAAAAAATAATTACTTAAAAAAGAATAGGTGAATTGGAGCGTGCATTGTGAATAAACTAATTAAGCTTATGACTTATGCAAGGAAGAAAAGTTAACAATTAATAGTAATATAAGTATCATATTTTGAATCTCATATTAATTAATTAATTTTGATTTTTTTAAATTTTTTTTATATAAAAGTTAGTGGTATTATTATTAAGATGATTGTAACTCAATTGTTAGTACTTACTAGTTACTATTTAATAATATATTTTTTAATATATTTTTTAAAATAATTTTTAGACATATCACATACGTCTAAAAAGTAAATAAATAAATATTAGATTAAAATTTAAGATTTGAGATTTTTCATATATCCAATATAATTTTAATCTATAATTTTTTGTTATTTTTAATTATTGTTATTCATGTTTTAATTGTGTTGTGATGTTTAATTTAAACAGATTAATTTTAAACGTGTTAATCGTGTCATGTGTAATACGTATAATAAATATGTCATGTTCGTATTTTTAATTTTGACATGTTTAATTATTCGTATCGTATTTATATTTTAATTATTTATATCGTATTTAAAATAAAATACGATACAATAATATAAATTATCTAATGTAACCCTTTCTATGTTAACAGAAAAAAAAATTAAAAATTTGTACTGCTGCTTTGCAAATTAATGCAATATCATTGACTGTCATTCTCAGAATTTAAAAAAAAAAAAAAAAAAAACTAAACTAAATCGCTGCTGCTTCATAAATGAATCATATTCTCAATCATCAACTACATGCTTAGATTCCTCGACTAGTTGCTGTGCTCAATTCATAGAATTACTAAACATGTCACAATAAATTAGGGAATTGTGGGGTTTTACTAATTAATACTATTACTATATAATATATATCAATAACCATCCTGATGTAAGGAGAAAAGGATTTTAAGTAACTTTAAGCATGCATGTATGGTATAGATAACACATGAGATGGAGTACTGATGATAAAAGGTTACAATTGTAGTAATAATATTTTTTATAACTATAATAATAATATTATATTAAATGCAATAAATAATAATTTTATTAATTATTTTTAATATATTAAATAAAAATATTATTAAAAAATATTCTTAGAATATCCTTTGATAATATTTTAATTTCAATTAATATATATTTTCGTTGAGTTTCTGTGATTTTTTTATTTTTTATAATCTAACAAAAAGAAAGGGCACTTTCAAAGCCTTTTATTTTAGTGGACCATTCGATGATTGACGGCGTTTATTTGGAAACAATGACATACATAGCATGATTCAATGACATGACAATGCACTGCCCTTTTTCAGCTATTTTTTATTTATTTTATATATTATTATAGTATATAAAAGAAAAGAATAAAATAAAATAAAATAAAAACCCACAAAGAAAAATCAATACGCTCAAGTTTGCCTGATGGCTGCCTCTGAAATATCTCTCTCTGTCTCTCTTATTGGATTCCCGGTCCCTATCTTTCTGGAGCATCAAAAAAGCGGTTAACCTTTAACGATTTTTTTCTATAAAAGCCCACGTGCCATAATATTAAGCTCACATTCAACGGCCACACGATTGTTCTGCTCATGACACGTGGGTAGATAGGGTGAGTCTTTGTACTGAATAGACGTGGCAAGTTTTCATTCGTTAGTTTCATTTGTCGGTCATACGACACAGCTTTCTCTCTTGCTGGCCTGCCCAGTACCTTTGCTATATTATGGCGTACAGGTTGGACTTTTGGCCTTTGCCCTTTGGCATTTGGCCTTTGCCCTTTGGCTAGGACAGCTGCAAAAATGTACTCCTATACGCGCTTACCATTTTAACGACGATGAGAGATGCTTTGGTTCTTGTGGTCGTGGCTAATTAATGTGATTCTGTCGCTGTTTGGGTCCCCATTTCAGGATTTTGACCAAACCAATGTAATTTACAATAATGAAGAATTCAAATCACACTCCATAAAATATGTTGCAGATAGAACGATGAATTCTTATTTTTTGTAATTATGATTCAATTCCTGATAATCGGATAAGTTCTTTAAAAAAAATGTTATTAATTTCCTAATATTATATTACTAGAAAGAACATTGTTTGCAACCTTAGTTATCCTGAAATATGAATAGTTGAAATCAAAGTATTATTATAGTAACTAGCTGGTTCATTTAAGTCAGACTAGTTTTGTAGTTTTGATGGCAAAAAAGATGCTGGCAACTGATAAATAGAAATTATACTAAGCCAAAACAATGAGGTAGGCACTAGGCAGTACTATTTGTGAAGCTTTCATGGGGAGTACTAATCAATGACTGGGGGTTGACCAAAATATAGAGGTCTGGGTTTCATATAATGAAGAATGGTGGGAAACTGGGAATCAAGAAGAAATTATGGACTTCTTTCTTTCATTGAGGTTATTTTCATGTTTCAAAATGGCTTTCTAATGATTAAAATATAGGATTAATATTTGATACATTGTAAATATATAAAGTTATACATTAATAGTGTATCTTACGATATCACTTGTCAAAATAGAGATTAATAGTTAGATTTAGTGATTAAAAATTAAGAGTTAAAGTTAAAGATTAAAAATTAATTTTTTAATAAAATATCAATATAATATTTATTATTCATATATAAAATTTATACATTAATAATACATTAAAAAACGAACTCTATAATATATATAAATGACCCAATTTTTTCTTATTTGTGTTTTAATACATTTGATTTGATGTACATGCAGCTTTTTGTTGACGTAAATGTGACTGACTGGTTCCCCTCGATCGATCCCCAAAAGTGGTCCGAGACATCTATGGATTCGGTTCCAGTCTTCCAGACGCAGTTTTCCGAGGAGTTGATGAGTGTTAACACATGTGGTTTGTTGACACGTAGTTAATCAAGGACATAGATTGAGATTGGCAGTGCACGCGGCTTTGAATAAAGGGCAGCTAGAAGGAAAGGAAGGAGGGGAAAAGGGATAAGATCATTTATGGATTTATTTAGGTTAAAAATTATTTTATATTTAATATATTATTTTTATTAAATTAAAAAAATAATATATTAATTATATTTTATATATATATCACATTAATTAATACTACTAGACAATAATTAATATTTGTTATCATTTATTTATACTATTTATATATATATATATAGTAGAAAAGGGACGATAATCAAATCATATACTGCTACTCTAATATAAATAATAATTTGTCAATCTTTTTGAAAGCAGCACAAATAGCTTCATGCCTGTCAAGTGTCAACTCTCTTTAACACTTTAACTATATATATATATATATATATGTATCTTTTCTCAATGCGAAAACCAATGTGACACTAGGGTACTGCAACGTCAAAGTGAGTGATTTTGCCTTTTCTCTTTGGGGGGTTTTCTAGAGCAAAAGTATTCTTTGTTAGGTTAACTAAAAGGCAGAGTGCCCTTTGATGCCGTAGAAAGATCGTTCTACCGACATAACATATCTGCTACAATGCTTTAAATAGTGTTTATCAAGTATAAGACTCGTTAACTCAAAACCAAATCAAATCAAATCAAATCAATACTATATTATATTATATATAAAATTATTAATTTTAAAATCGTAAATAATAAATTTCATATATTTTTTTTAATAATTTAAATTAATAATTTATTTTTAATTATTATTTTTTATTAAAATAAAAGTTTTTATTTTTTATTTTAAACATTAAAGTCTTTATTAAAATAATTTTTTTCTCAATTAACAAATTTCTTTATTAAAATTAAATATGGATTAATTTTTGTTTATTCATTTTATTTTTTATTACAAAAATTATAAAAAGAACACTTTCAAATTTATTGTTAAGAACAATAATAATAAGATTTTGAAAGAATATTAGAAAAACATTAATTAGTTAAGAATTAAAATCTTATTTATCTAGCTATTAAAATTTATTGTTAAGAACAATAATAATAAGATTTAAAAAAAAATATTTATTAGTTAAGAATTAAGATTTTATTTATCTAGCTATTAGGCCACGAAAAATCTTAGAACATTATTTACTTGATGAGAATTGAAAAAGAAGATACAACCAAAGATGATGATTAAGATTAAATTACAATAATATATATTATCACATGAGATTAGATATGAATGATTTTGACATAAATATATAATAAGTGTAGACACCTAATTTTGTCCGGACCACTAAACAGGTATGTTTTCTTCCCATATTGATGTTCCCAAGTGTAAAAAGACTGTTTTCATCCTGCAGGTGGTACTCCGAGACTTAGTTTAAGAGGGCGAGCACAAAAAGACAAACTTGAAAAAAAAGTCAACCTCGAAAAAGTCAACCCCGAAAAAGTCAACCCCAAAAAGTCAACTACTGAAAAAGTCAACCCACTTTCAAAATCAAGATTTTAAGTTCAATTGAAAAATGGCGAAAGAATTTTGATAATCCAAGGTCTACATTGAAAGATATGGAGTTCGAAAGTTGGGATTTGAAGATTCAGTAGAAAAGAAACCCTAATCCAAGAAATTTGGGGAAAAGTGCTTAAACGATCAAACTGGTCGAAATTGAAGGTTCCAAATGAAAGATAAGCACTGACTACGGGTAATGGAGAAGTCACTTGCAAGAAAAACCGAAAGAAAAGTCAATCCGGGAGAAAACCGAGAATTAGAGTTTCTAGTGGATTTCGGTGAAATCGGGAAGAATCACAGAAATGGCCCGACTTGGTAAGACCAAAGCCCCCAATGGATGAAGAATGGTTAAAAAGGATGGCCCAAGGCTCAGATTGAAGAAAATCTGAAAATCAGATTTGTTTTGAGCAAAACCGGGGTTCGGAGGTAAAAGGGCAAAATTGGAAAAATTTGGGAAAAATAGCAAATGGACTCCGAAAATTATGGAAAATTTGTCAATCTCATTCTTAAATCATTTGAAGGAGATTGGCGAAAGAAAATCTTGATTCCGAGTTCGTTTGCAAAATGGCCAAATCCCGGGCTTCTTATGCAGTAATTCAAAAAGATAAATCCCGGAAAAATAGCAAATGGACTCCAAAAATTCTGAAATTTGGAAAATCTCATTTTTAAATTATTTGGAAGAGATTGGCGAAAGAAAATCTTGATTCCGAGTTCGTTTGCAAAATGGCTAAATCCCGAGCCTCCTATGCAGTAATTCAAGCCGATAAATCCCGAAAAAATACCAAATGAGCTCCAAAAATTATGAAAACTTCCAGATCACACTTTTTAATTATTTTGAAGAGATTGGTGAAGAAAAATCTTGATTTGGAGCTCGTTTAAAAAATGGTAAAAAGTAGGGGCATAAAAGGGCATTTTTGGGAAGAAAAAATCCAAATAAATAGCAAACGGACTCGGATAATTTTGAAAACTTCCAGAACTCAATATTTTATTATTTTGGAAGTATTAAAAAAAGAAAAATTGAATTTGGAGTCCGTTTGATATTTATTTGCATCCGGGGGGCAAAATGGTCATTTCACCCAAGCAACCGAAAAGGGCTTTTTTGGCCCTTCAAAAAAATCAGAGTTGGGCTGGAAAAGAGAAGTGCTGGCATACCCAAGCCCAAAGAAAGGAGGAAGCTTCTAATTTTTTTTTTTTTAATCAAGTGGTTAAAAATCAAGAGTTAGTTAACCATTCTCTTTGATCAAGCCATGGTGATTAAACCACATAGGTTAAGAAAGATGTCAACATTATTTTTGCATAGCTGTAATTTGAGAGGGCTGAGATGCTAATCTAAAGGTGGTAATTTCATGACTTTTCATCTTGAATTATTGGCCATTTGATGGAAATTAGGTTACACAAAAATGACAACATCTTGGAGGCTATATAACCATGCATTAAGGCTAGCCCTAAGGGGGGGGAGGCAGATTTTGGTTTCTTCTTTTCCATTTTGGCTGATTTCTCTTAGTTTTTCTTAGTTTTTATCTTCTTGGTTGAGAGCAAAAAAAGAAAAGTTTAGAAATAAAGGAAAGTTTGAAGAGAAAAGCTTGAAATATTAGCTTCTTGAGGTTGCTCTTGAGCACCAACTCTTGCACTTTCATTTTCTATTCTTGTTTTTTTGCTATTTTAATCTCTACTTGGTGAGTTTTCATTTTAAAATAATGTTTCTTGTTCTTCCTTCATTTCCTTTCTTAAGTATATTTTTTTTACATTTTGTTTTTACAATAAACTCACCATGGCCAAATGGCCTACATTATTTATTTTAAGTTGTTGTTTCAATTCATTTTACCATATTGTTTATGCTATTTTCTTTGTTTTTGATGTTTTAAGTGTTATGTTATTTCATGTTCTTAAGTTATATTTAATTTGGTTGCTTTGTTTGTTGCCATTTATGTCTTAGATATCATGTTTTTGCATTTTTAATTTTCTGTTTTCATGTTGTTTAAATTTGAGCATGTTTTAGAGTTAGCATATTAAGTGTTTGTGAAAATGCTTGTGTGATTCTTTGCATGATTCTTGTTTTATATCTTAGTGAGCATGTTTTAGATTTGGTATATTAGGTGTTTGTGAAAATGCTTGTGTGATTTTTGTGTTATGACTTAGTTTTTCATGCTAGCATACCAAGTGTTTGTGAAAATGCCATGCTTGTTGGAGCTTGGGGCCATTTGGCTACTTCATGTGTTTTGCATTGTGTGTTGTATTTTTTGTCATGCTAGTTGTTAGGTTTTTGCATTTGCATGATATTTGGTTGGATTTTTGAATTAAGCATGCCTTGTGTTTGTGAAAATGCCATGCATGTCTTAGGTCTAGGTTACATTAAATACCATGCAAGTTCATGTTAGGTCTAGGCCATATTATTTATGTCATGCATTTTCCTTACATTTAGGTTTAGATCCATGCATTTCATGCATTATGTTTGCTGCATTGTTTCATGCATTTCATGTTCATGCCACTTGAATAATGACTTGAGCCAATTAATGGTTCAAAGTCATGCTCTCTTGAGCACACTTGTGGAAAATTAAGTTTGTCAAATTGATTATTCTACCTTTGTGATTTTTTTTACTTAGCCAATTTTTATCTAACTTTCAAAAAGTCCTAGCTACTGCTTTCAAGTCATTTTATGAGTTTCAAATATTTTTATTTTTATTTTTAAATGATTTTATCAAAGACAAAAAAAATGTGTTGGCAAAGCAGTTTTTTTCTCCTCCAAAAACTCGTACATCTCTGATTTTTCTGGGAATTCATCTTTGATCAAAAAATTAAGCCGATTTTTTCTCGTGTAGTTTTAAATGTCGTGAGTCTCCAGTATTTTTTTCAGAATTTTTGGAATTTTTTAAAATAGGGTAAAAAATCGTGGATTAAAACTGGACAGTGGAGTCAGAATTGAATTTAAAGAAAAACAAAGCAGTTTTTTCTCCTCCAAAAACTCGTACATCTCTGATTTTTCTGGGAATTCATCTTTGATTCGAAAATTAAGCCGATTTTTTTTCGTGTAGTTTTACATGTTCTGAGTTTCCAGTATTTTTTTTAGAATTTTTGGAATTTTTAAAAATAGGATAAAAATTCGTGGATTAAAACTGGACAGTGGAGTCAGAATTGAATTTAAAAAAAAAACAATTTTCTGTTTTGGTTAATTTACTTAGAGTGGGCTGATTAGAAGGGTTAGCTACTGACTTAGGGTAATTTCTAAGCCTTTTCAAACTCTAAAAATGGTTTTTCAAGTCCCGGGTTAAGGGTAGTCAAGTCCGGATTTTTTAAACTTAGGAAATTAGAGCCATTTTAAAGAAATTAGCCCAGTTTTTATTTTTAATTCAAGCTTTTCAAAATTGTTTTCAAACAATCACAAAGTATTTTGGTTTTAGAATATTTAATTTGACATATTTTCCTAAGGTAGCCGGATATCTTTTTAGATATACGGATTTCCTTAATTAAAGGAAAAAAATACATTTCATGCATTGCATTTTTATATTCATGCATTTTATATAACATGTGATTCTTGCTATAATAATTTCTATGATATTGATGTTATTTTGATTTATATTTTTTGATTTTACATGGTTTATTATATGGTTTCGAATATTTCATGATATCCTATGCTTTTATTTAGTTATCTTTATTTAGCATATACGTATTCATTTATTTTAAATGTTTTCAAAAGATAATGGTTTTCAATAAAAATAAAGATATTCCCGAGTTAAAATAATTCATGAGTTCTCTACCGGGTTTGCTGGAGGGAATATCATCAATTATCATTAATAAAGGAATATATTTCTTTCAAAAAAGAGAATGATTCGGAAAGTTTTCCAAAACTAATAAAAATTTCTATATTTTGCCACGTTTGTTGGGGAATATAGGAAAATTTTGAATTTATAAATTCTGGATCATTTTCAATAAAAAAAATGAAATTATTTTTCTTTAAATTGGGAATTAACTTGAAATACTAAATTTTAAACCAACTTTTTACCGAGACTTGAGATAACACACGATTAATAAGGTACCGATTTATACGGGCGTTGTGGGGGTGCTAATCCTTCCCCACACGTAACCGACTCCCGAACCCGCTTCTTTGATTTCTCTGGTTTAAAACGCAGACTTGAAATTGGTTTTTAAAATATTTTAATTAATTTTTAAAATATTTTATAAAACCGGTTTTAATAGGTGGCCGATCACACCTAGCTAAAAAAGATTGGTGGCGACTCCATGTCTTTTTTAAGGTCATTTTCAAAACCTTCATTTTTCTAGAGGAATTAAGTCGACTTTTCCTCGATTTTTTTTAATGTCACGCCTAACGAATAATAAAGTCTTGCGATGAGACTCGTCGTCGTTATTTTTTTTAGGTTGCGACAGCTTGGCGACTCCACTGGGGACTATTAGAGAGTCAGGCCTAGAATTAGTCGTGTGTTATCAAAGTCTCGGTTTTGTTGGTTTAATTGGTATTTAATTTTAATTCCCATTTTTTTTAATAAGGAGAATTTTGAAAATAAAAAAAAAATGTTTTTAAATATGTTCATACTCAAGTGCATGCATTTTATTTTTGTTCTCTAGTTATTTAAGGTTGTATATTATAATTGCTTGTTGGTTAATGCGTTACACTATTCTTGAATGTTTTAATTGCTAGGGCATTTAGAATAAGGTTTGTAGAATAGGTGGTGAAAGGTTTATTATTCCTCCACACACACTACACGTGCATTTGCATAACATGAATCCTATACCCGGGTTCCGTCCTTTTAAGTGGGAGTAAAGTAACTACGCCTTCGTGATTGATCCTCCGTATGGGCTAGTGAAACACTTTCGGAGTATAAAGTACCTAATGCCTTCGTGATGATCCTCCGCATGGGCATAGGAAAATATACTCTAACGAATTGAACCCGCTTTTATCGGGGTGCCTTACTAGCCTTCACCGGCGACAGTGAGGAACAATTCGGGGCCTTAGAACCGATTCACCCTCATATAGTGAACCTAGGCGAAGCCATCCCGAATTTCCGTTAGATATACCGAAAATAGGAACACATGGAGGGACATTTCTAAACTTTTTGTTACATGTTTTACACTCCGAATAAGTGTGGTAGATTGGGCAACGATGTACGTACATCGCCCGTAATAAATGTGATACTCCACCTCGAAGGCATCGTGATGCCTAAATAAGCAGATATTGCTGGGGCAGATGTTCATTAGCTGTTTTTAAAAAAAAAAAAAATCCTTTTTCAAGCATTTTTGCATGTGGCACATTTCATGCATGTGTAAATAGAGCATGTACATTTTTGGTTGTATTATTGATCTCATTCTTTGCAATAAACAGTTGGTAATTGAATTTGATGATTTCATAAAACCGGTAGTGTCACATGAACATTTGCATATTGTACCATAGTAAGATCCACCCTGAAATTCTTTTGAAGATGATGTGATTGGTTTATCAAAAAAAAAATCAAAAAAAAATCAAAAAAAAAAATGGAGGCAAATCCTGCATAATGAGATTTTTGAATAGTCCCACCAATTTCGTGTAATCATTGATTTCTTTGTATATACCTTTGTGTTAATTCATTTATTTTTGCATGTATCATTTTGACATCATGTTATAGTCATAGCATGCATGGTCATTCATTGTAAGATACGTTTATGACATGCATGGTCATTATTTGTATATACTTATGTATCAATTTATTCTTTCTTTACATGCATCATGTTGGCATCAGGTGGCATTCATGACATACACGGTCAGCATGACCTTTTTTGTATATACTCTGTGTCAGTCATTTATTCTTCACATGCATCATAATTGACATTGTGTGGCATTCATAGTGTATATGATCGTTCATTGGAAATACATTTGGAACATACATGGTCATTCATTGTATATATCCATGCATTAATTTGCATATTCTTTACATGCATCATGTTGGCATCAGTTTGCATTCATGGCATACACAGTCATCATGATATGCTCATACATTAATTTGTCATATTGGCATCAGGTTGCATTCGTGACATACATGGTCAGCATGATTTTCTTTGTATATACTCTGTGTCAATCATTTATTCTTCACATGCATCATAATTGACATTGTGTGGCATTCATAGTGTATATGATCATTCATTGAGAAATGCATTTGGAACATACATGGTCATTCATTGTATATATCCATGCATTGATTTTTCTTATTCTTTAAATGCATCATGTTGGCATCGTGTTGCATTTATAACATACATGGTCAACATGTTTCCACTGTATATGACCACACATAACTTTGTTTATCCTTCACATGCATCAAATTGCACTCATGACATTCATAGCTCATTCATCATGAAACACATTAATAAGATGAAATAGAAATTGGCTTAGCTTTGAAGAGTTTTCTTCGTCAGCTAAAAGCTATGACCCCAACAGCAAGTGCGAGTATCATATTGGGGCAATTGGGCATTCGACTAAAAATGTAGAAAACTAAAGGAAAGAATTGAGGGTCTTGTCCACAATGGCATTTGGATTCCAGAGCTTATCGAACATTGGAAATCTGTTTTACCATAGATTGATTTCCTCTTGAAGAATTTTGAGGATAAGATTTGTTATCTTTGAAAGCATGTCAATAGGAGCATTCTGATGCATATTTTTCTATACACTTTGATGATGAAAGCTCTTGTCTCATGATGACATCTACATGAAATAAATAAATTTTGAATTTTAATATTTTGTGTTCATTTTATAGCAATAAATTTGAAATTGTAAAAAAAAAAAAAAAAATGAAACTTTGAGAAAATTTGTGGTACACAATAAATAAGTGGTTTTCACATGAAATAATGAACAATCTTGAGAATATTGATGATCATTGTTAGAAATGACCCAATACCTTCAGCCTTCTCTTTTAGGCTTTCCTAAGCCTAAATCCTTTGAACCGAGACCACTTGAAAGACCTAATGCTTCAAGGAATATGAATGATTTGACTTCATAAAACCATTGTCATCACAGAATAAGCAAAGACTTAGATCTTAGTCTAGGCTATGAACAAAGGAACGAACTTTTTGAAAATTTTCAAATTCCTTGAAAATCAAACAAATGAGACATTCTTTCAAGAATCCAGATTTTGATAATTTGGTGTGTGTCAGGATTGTGCTAAAACCATTCATGACCTTTCCCAATGACCACAAAACACTAATTGCCCAGACATCACTTCATGATTGACACCTTGGGGCACAATGATTAAACTAGATTATCCCTTGTCCCAGAGAAAACCTACTTTTGGGTCATGTTTTCCTTGTCTCTTCAAAGAACTCAGATTGGAAACTCAGCATTTTCAAAACAGACCTAGACTTGCCATGTTCCTCGTTGATACAAATTCGCATGGTTAATCAAATTGGGGCATCATATGTGGAAATGATGGATACATAGTGAAGAAGGATGGGCTAATGCATGAATTATTGGGGGCATGCAACGAAAAAAAAAAACGAAAAAAAAAATTGTGATATCATGCATATGAGAATTCGGATGATTCCAAAGTGCAAAATGAAATTCTGAATATCTATTTCCCCTAGGGATTGCTTTTCAATGTGAATATTTGTGCTTGACATGAGAAATGGCCATCTTTCATATCCCTTTCACAAGAAAAAAATTATTATCCATAGTCACCCCTTTTGAGCCAAAAGAATTCTTAATTCTTTGAACCCTGATCAAGGATTACCCTCTACACTGGGGGGCAAATGCGAGGAAAGATCTTTTCAAAGATCATTGAGAAATGAGTGACAGCTCACGGACAGACACAAAGCAAATGGAGCCCCGAATAAATACGGGCGCACTCTGTCAAAGAAAAAAGAAGAGGAAAAGATGACGAAATGAAAGCCAAGAAAAACAAACAAAAAACACAATAAAAAATGTGTGTGAAAGACATGGCAAATTGAAAGCCAAAAGCAAGGAAGAAAAAGAGCAAAATCAAAAAGAAAGAAATGTCCAAGAAGAGACACATGCTTCAAAGAAAATCCTCTTCAAGAAAGGATCCTTGATCTGATTACCCTCAAACACATATTTTGGGCCTATTTATCCTTTCTTTCTGAATCCTGAGCCATGGCCTACATTACGTGCTTTAAAAGTCCATTTTGATCAAGCATGAATGTTTAATTTGAAGGGTTTTCCTCAGATTTTATCCCATCTTATCAAATTCTCATTTCACTAAGGAAGAATTTAGAATTCTCAAGTGCATGGTAAAAAAAAAAAAAAAGAGAAAAATTGAAAAGAATGGGACTCTAGGGCGAAAACCCAAAAAAACGGGCGGTCTAGAGTAGAATGGGAATTTTCGATGCCATCGATGATAGTGCCGATACCCCAAAAGAAAAGATCTTATTAAAGGAGTGGTCATCGAGGAACATCTAGGAATTCCTGAACCCCCCAAATTGTCAGCTCTCATTCGGAGGATTGTCTTCAAAAACTGAAACTTTGTTCCCAAGATTAAACTTTCCGGTTTAAACATCCCAGCCAATCTTGATGCTTGACAAAATGCCTTGATATGGAAACTAAAAGAATGTTGAATTTGTTTGGTTCTCAATGAATTCATGATTTATAAAACCTGTTCCATTTGTGAGCCTAGAAGGGATATACATTTTTGTCATGAAGTTTTCCTGGAAAAGCCAGAATCTTGTTATACCAAGCCTTGCCAATCCAGTTGAAAAAACCCAGATTGATACTTAGAGAAATTTCTAACAATGATCATCAGTCTTCAAAAGATTTGTACATCACACATTGTGGGGTTAATATTTTTTGTTCAGAAGTTTTCAAAATGCGAAAACAAATAAAAAGATTTTTTTTAAATACCCATTTTGATGTTGGCATGAGACAAGGATTTTTCTAACTCAAAGGTGTAGAACTGCCAGGATAGGTCTTGACTTCGAGATATGAGAAGAAGAAATAGAACCCAGTTCAGATCTCTGTTGATGAAAGTTTGAAAAAACTGTTGGGGCAAAGAGAATAGCCAAAATGAATTGAAGATATACTCTGATTTGAAGAGGAAAAATGAATTTGAAAGGCTAAGCCAAAGTCTAGAAAAACAGCCGGGGGCACTTGCATCACTCATGAGCACTCATCTCTTTATCGAGCTTTTGCATCTGCACAGTGTCGGCAAGCATTTGCATCATTCATGGGTATTTGCATTGGCATTATTCCATAAGCATCTGTATTTTACCTTTACATTTACATTCTTCATGGAATTCGTATTTGTGTCATCTCAAGCAATTGCATCATTTCTAGAATCATTGCATTTTCATTACTGTGTGGTAATTGTAGTTACACCATTCATAAACCAGTTACATGAACACAATTAGTAGGGGCATCTGCATCATGAAACATGGGCATCAATCCAAGTCATTTACATTTGCATTAAAGACATTTGCACCAGTTTAAGTCATTTCGTGTCTTATTCAACACCTGCATCTGCATCAAAAAGCATTCGCATCTTCTCAAAATCGTTAGGGTAATTTTCAACAATTCTTCAAAGAACATTTTTAAGACCTCCGGGCATAATTTTTCAAATCACAGGTAAGACCTCCGGGCAATATCTTTAAGACCTCCGGGCAACATCTTTAAGACCTCCGGGCATAACTTTTTTCAGGGGTAAGGCCTCCGGGCACTATTCTTAAGACCTCCGGGCATCATTTTTAAAGTCGCATACAGCGCATTTTTTCCAAATTATGGGTAAGGCCTCCGGGCACCATTCTTAAGACCTCCGGGCATCATTTTTAAAGTCGCATACAGCGCATTTCTTCCAAATCACGGGTAAGGCCTCCGGGCACCATTCTTAAGACCTCCGGGCATCATTTTTAAAGTCGCATACAGCGCATTTCTTCCAAATCACGGGTAAGGCCTCCGGGCACCATTCTTAAGACCTCCGGGCATCATTTTTAAAGTCGCATACAGCGCATTTCTTCCAAATTATGGGTAAGGCCTCCGGGCACCATTCTTAAGACCTCCGGGCATCATTTTTAAAGTCGCATACAGCGCATTTCTTCCAAATCACGGGTAAGGCCTCCGGGCACCATTCTTAAGACCTCCGGGCATCATTTTTAAAGTCGCGTACAGCGCATTTCTTCCAAATTATGGGCAAGGCCTCCGGGCACCATTCTTAAGACCTCCGGGCATCATTTTTAAAGTCGCATACAGCGCATTTCTTCCAAATCACGGGTAAGGCCTCCGGGCACCATTCTTAAGACCTCCGGGCATCATTTTTAAAGTCGCATACAGCGCATTTCTTCCAAATTATGGGTAAGGCCTCCGGGCACCATTCTTAAGACCTCCGGGCATCATTTTTAAAGTCGCATACAGCGCATTTTTTTCAAATCACAGGTAAGACCTCCGGGCACCAATTTTTAAGACCTCCGGGCACCATTTTAAGACCTCCGGGCATAATTTTTCAAATCACAGGTAAGACCTCCGGGCAACATCTTTAAGACCTCCGGGCATAACTCTTTTTTTCAGGGGTAAGGCCTATGGGCACTATTTTTAAGACCTCCGGGCATAATTTTTCAAATCACAGGTAAGACCTCCGGGCAACATCTTTAAGACCTCCGGGCATTATTTTTTTTAGGGGTAAGACCTCCGGGCACTAATTTTTAAGACCTCCGGGCATAATTTTTTTCAAATCATAGGTAAGACCTCTGGGCAACATCTTTAAGACCTCCGGGCATAACTTTTTTCAGGGGTAAGACCTCCGGGCACCAATTTTTAAGACCTCCGGGCATAATTTTTCAAATCACAGGTAAGACCTCCGGGCAACATCTTTAAGACCTCCGGGCATAACTTTTTTCAGGGGTAAGACCTCCGGGCACCAATTTTTAAGACCTCCGGGCACCAATTTTTAAGACCTCCGGGCACCATTTTAAGACCTTCGGGCACCAATTTTAAAGCCCTTCGAGCATAAATTTTTCTTTTGAAATCGAATTCATTCCCTTAAGACGAATCGAGCCTTGTTTAGGCAGGGAATTCAATTTAAGGACAAAATCTTCAATTTATTGTTTTTAAAAAAAAAATGAAAAAAGAGAAAATAGAAAATAAATAAAAATAAATAAAAATAAAAAAAATAAAAAAAATAAAAAAAAGGAAAAAAGAAAAAAGAAAAAAAGAAGAAAGAAGAAAAAAAATGAAAAAATGCATTTTTTTCAAATCATAGGTAAGACCTCTGGGCAACATCTTTAAGACCTCCGGGCATAACTTTTTTCAGGGGTAAGACCTCCGGGCACCAATTTTTAAGACCTCCGGGCATAATTTTTCAAATCACAGGTAAGACCTCCGGGCAACATCTTTAAGACCTCCGGACATAACTTTTTTCAGGGGTAAGACCTCCGGGCACCAATTTTTAAGACCTCCGGGCACCAATTTTTAAGACCTCCGGGCACCATTTTAAGACCTTCGGGCACCAATTTTAAAGCCCTTCGAGCATAAATTTTTCTTTTGAAATCGAATTCATTCCCTTAAGACGAATCGAGCCTTGTTTAGGCAGGGAATTCAATTTAAGGACAAAATCTTCAATTTATTGTTTTTAAAAAAAAATGAAAAAAGAGAAAATAGAAAATAAATAAAAATAAAAAAAAATAAAAAAAAATAAAAAAAAATAAAAAAAAGGAAAAAAGAAAAAAGAAAAAAAGAAGAAAGAAGAAAAAAATGAAAAAATGAAAAATAGAAAATGAAAAAAATTAAAATGAAAAAGAAACACATTTCCCTTTCCTTCACATGTGATGTCACTGACCGTACAAAATTAGTGTCGGTTTATCTTTGCCTGATTCCTGATTCTCAGCAATAGCCAAAGAGGGGCAGCTGTAGACACCTAATTTTGTCCGGACCACTAAACAGGTATGTTTTCTTCCCATATTGATGTTCCCAAGTGTAAAAAGACTGTTTTCATCCTGCAGGTGGTACTCCGAGACTTAGTTTAAGAGGGCGAGCACAAAAAGACAAACTTGAAAAAAAAGTCAACCTCGAAAAAGTCAACCCCGAAAAAGTCAACCCCAAAAAGTCAACTACTGAAAAAGTCAACCCACTTTCAAAATCAAGATTTTAAGTTCAATTGAAAAATGGCGAAAGAATTTTGATAATCCAAGGTCTACATTGAAAGATATGGAGTTCGAAAGTTGGGATTTGAAGATTCAGTAGAAAAGAAACCCTAATCCAAGAAATTTGGGGAAAAGTGCTTAAACGATCAAACTGGTCGAAATTGAAGGTTCCAAATGAAAGATAAGCACTGACTACGGGTAATGGAGAAGTCACTTGCAAGAAAAACCGAAAGAAAAGTCAATCCGGGAGAAAACCGAGAATTAGAGTTTCTAGTGGATTTCGGTGAAATCGGGAAGAATCACAGAAATGGCCCGACTTGGTAAGACCAAAGCCCCCAATGGATGAAGAATGGTTAAAAAGGATGGCCCAAGGCTCAGATTGAAGAAAATCTGAAAATCAGATTTGTTTTGAGCAAAACCGGGGTTCGGAGGTAAAAGGGCAAAATTGGAAAAATTTGGGAAAAATAGCAAATGGACTCCGAAAATTATGGAAAATTTGTCAATCTCATTCTTAAATCATTTGAAGGAGATTGGCGAAAGAAAATCTTGATTCCGAGTTCGTTTGCAAAATGGCCAAATCCCGGGCTTCTTATGCAGTAATTCAAAAAGATAAATCCCGGAAAAATAGCAAATGGACTCCAAAAATTCTGAAATTTGGAAAATCTCATTTTTAAATTATTTGGAAGAGATTGGCGAAAGAAAATCTTGATTCCGAGTTCGTTTGCAAAATGGCTAAATCCCGAGCCTCCTATGCAGTAATTCAAGCCGATAAATCCCGAAAAAATACCAAATGAGCTCCAAAAATTATGAAAACTTCCAGATCACACTTTTTAATTATTTTGAAGAGATTGGTGAAGAAAAATCTTGATTTGGAGCTCGTTTAAAAAATGGTAAAAAGTAGGGGCATAAAAGGGCATTTTTGGGAAGAAAAAATCCAAATAAATAGCAAACGGACTCGGATAATTTTGAAAACTTCCAGAACTCAATATTTTATTATTTTGGAAGTATTAAAAAAAGAAAAATTGAATTTGGAGTCCGTTTGATATTTATTTGCATCCGGGGGGCAAAATGGTCATTTCACCCAAGCAACCGAAAAGGGCTTTTTTGGCCCTTCAAAAAAATCAGAGTTGGGCTGGAAAAGAGAAGTGCTGGCATACCCAAGCCCAAAGAAAGGAGGAAGCTTCTAATTTTTTTTTTTTTAATCAAGTGGTTAAAAATCAAGAGTTAGTTAACCATTCTCTTTGATCAAGCCATGGTGATTAAACCACATAGGTTAAGAAAGATGTCAACATTATTTTTGCATAGCTGTAATTTGAGAGGGCTGAGATGCTAATCTAAAGGTGGTAATTTCATGACTTTTCATCTTGAATTATTGGCCATTTGATGGAAATTAGGTTACACAAAAATGACAACATCTTGGAGGCTATATAACCATGCATTAAGGCTAGCCCTAAGGGGGGGGAGGCAGATTTTGGTTTCTTCTTTTCCATTTTGGCTGATTTCTCTTAGTTTTTCTTAGTTTTTATCTTCTTGGTTGAGAGCAAAAAAAGAAAAGTTTAGAAATAAAGGAAAGTTTGAAGAGAAAAGCTTGAAATATTAGCTTCTTGAGGTTGCTCTTGAGCACCAACTCTTGCACTTTCATTTTCTATTCTTGTTTTTTTGCTATTTTAATCTCTACTTGGTGAGTTTTCATTTTAAAATAATGTTTCTTGTTCTTCCTTCATTTCCTTTCTTAAGTATATTTTTTTTACATTTTGTTTTTACAATAAACTCACCATGGCCAAATGGCCTACATTATTTATTTTAAGTTGTTGTTTCAATTCATTTTACCATATTGTTTATGCTATTTTCTTTGTTTTTGATGTTTTAAGTGTTATGTTATTTCATGTTCTTAAGTTATATTTAATTTGGTTGCTTTGTTTGTTGCCATTTATGTCTTAGATATCATGTTTTTGCATTTTTAATTTTCTGTTTTCATGTTGTTTAAATTTGAGCATGTTTTAGAGTTAGCATATTAAGTGTTTGTGAAAATGCTTGTGTGATTCTTTGCATGATTCTTGTTTTATATCTTAGTGAGCATGTTTTAGATTTGGTATATTAGGTGTTTGTGAAAATGCTTGTGTGATTTTTGTGTTATGACTTAGTTTTTCATGCTAGCATACCAAGTGTTTGTGAAAATGCCATGCTTGTTGGAGCTTGGGGCCATTTGGCTACTTCATGTGTTTTGCATTGTGTGTTGTATTTTTTGTCATGCTAGTTGTTAGGTTTTTGCATTTGCATGATATTTGGTTGGATTTTTGAATTAAGCATGCCTTGTGTTTGTGAAAATGCCATGCATGTCTTAGGTCTAGGTTACATTAAATACCATGCAAGTTCATGTTAGGTCTAGGCCATATTATTTATGTCATGCATTTTCCTTACATTTAGGTTTAGATCCATGCATTTCATGCATTATGTTTGCTGCATTGTTTCATGCATTTCATGTTCATGCCACTTGAATAATGACTTGAGCCAATTAATGGTTCAAAGTCATGCTCTCTTGAGCACACTTGTGGAAAATTAAGTTTGTCAAATTGATTATTCTACCTTTGTGATTTTTTTTACTTAGCCAATTTTTATCTAACTTTCAAAAAGTCCTAGCTACTGCTTTCAAGTCATTTTATGAGTTTCAAATATTTTTATTTTTATTTTTAAATGATTTTATCAAAGACAAAAAAAATGTGTTGGCAAAGCAGTTTTTTTCTCTTCCAAAAACTCGTACGTCTCTGATTTTTCTGGGAATTCATCTTTGATCAAAAAATTAAGCCGATTTTTTCTCGTGTAGTTTTAAATGTCGTGAGTCTCCAGTATTTTTTTCAGAATTTTTGGAATTTTTTAAAATAGGGTAAAAAATCGTGGATTAAAACTGGACAGTGGAGTCAGAATTGAATTTAAAGAAAAACAAAGCAGTTTTTTCTCCTCCAAAAAACTCGTACATCTCTGATTTTTCTGGGAATTCATCTTTGATTCGAAAATTAAGCCGATTTTTTTTCGTGTAGTTTTACATGTTCTGAGTTTCCAGTATTTTTTTTAGAATTTTTGGAATTTTTAAAAATAGGATAAAAATTCGTGGATTAAAACTGGACAGTGGAGTCAGAATTGAATTTAAAAAAAAAACAATTTTCTGTTTTGGTTAATTTACTTAGAGTGGGCTGATTAGAAGGGTTAGCTACTGACTTAGGGTAATTTCTAAGCCTTTTCAAACTCTAAAAATGGTTTTTCAAGTCCCGGGTTAAGGGTAGTCAAGTCCGGATTTTTTAAACTTAGGAAATTAGAGCCATTTTAAAGAAATTAGCCCAGTTTTTATTTTTAATTCAAGCTTTTCAAAATTGTTTTCAAACAATCACAAAGTATTTTGGTTTTAGAATATTTAATTTGACATATTTTCCTAAGGTAGCCGGATATCTTTTTAGATATACGGATTTCCTTAATTAAAGGAAAAAAATACATTTCATGCATTGCATTTTTATATTCATGCATTTTATATAATATGTGATTCTTGCTATAATAATTTCTATGATATTGATGTTATTTTGATTTATATTTTTTGATTTTACATGGTTTATTATATGGTTTCGAATATTTCATGATATCCTATGCTTTTATTTAGTTATCTTTATTTAGCATATACGTATTCATTTATTTTAAATGTTTTCAAAAGATAATGGTTTTCAATAAAAATAAAGATATTCCCGAGTTAAAATAATTCATGAGTTCTCTACCGGGTTTGCTGGAGGGAATATCATCAATTATCATTAATAAAGGAATATATTTCTTTCAAAAAAGAGAATGATTCGGAAAGTTTTCCAAAACTAATAAAAATTTCTATATTTTGCCACGTTTGTTGGGGAATATAGGAAAATTTTGAATTTATAAATTCTGGATCATTTTCAATAAAAAAAATGAAATTATTTTTCTTTAAATTGGGAATTAACTTGAAATACTAAATTTAAAACCAACTTTTTACCGAGACTTGAGATAACACACGATTAATAAGGTACCGATTTATACGGGCGTTGTGGGGGTGCTAATCCTTCCCCACACGTAACCGACTCCCGAACCCGCTTCTTTGATTTCTCTGGTTTAAAACGCAGACTTGAAATTGGTTTTTAAAATGTTTTAATTAATTTTTAAAATATTTTATAAAACCGGTTTTAATAGGTGGCCGATCACACCTAGCTAAAAAAGATTGGTGGCGACTCCATGTCTTTTTTAAGGTCATTTTCAAAACCTTCATTTTTCTAGAGGAATTAAGTCGACTTTTCCTCGATTTTTTTTAATGTCACGCCTAACGAATAATAAAGTCTTGCGATGAGACTCGTCGTCGTTATTTTTTTTAGGTTGCGACAATAAGTAACAATAAATACATAACCTATTACAGAATATGTATAAATAACTTTTGATAAAACTTTAGTAATCTTTAATATGATTTTGATAGCCTTTGATATGATTTTAATAACCTTTTATATGATTTTGAAAATCTTGGATATAATTTTGATAATCTTTAATATAATTTTAATAACATTTGATGCGATTTTGGTAACCTTTGATACAATTTTAGTAACTTTGGATATAATTTTGGTAACCTTTAATGTCATTTTAGTAATATTTGATACAATTTTGGTAAATTTTTTTATATAATTTTTGTAACTTTTGATATGATTTCAGTAAGTTCAATATAATTTTGATAACTTATGATATGATTTTGTTAATCTTTGATATAATTGGTAACCTTTGATATAATTTTGATAACCTATAATATTATTTTGATAACTTTTGATATTATTTTGATAACCTTTGTAATATTTTTGGTAATCTTTTATATAATTTTGATAACTTTTGATATAACTTTTACAACCTTGAATATAACTCTAGTAACCTTTGAAATGATTTTCATAACCTTTCACATGATTTTAATATCTTTTGATATAATTTTGGTAAACTTGGATATAATATTATAACCTTTGAAATAATTTTCGTAACCTTTGATATGATTTTGATAAATTTTAATACAATTTTGATAATCTTTGATATAATTTTGATAAACTTGGATATAATATTGAAACCTTTGAAATAAATTTCGTAACCTTTGATAAAATTTTGGTAACTTTCGATATGATTTTGATAATTTTTGATATAATTTTAGTAACCTTTGATACAATCTTGATAACTTTTGATATAGTTTTGATAACCTTTGATATAATTGTGATAACCTTTGTAATAATTTTGGTAATCGTGTATATAATTTTAGTAACTTTTGATATAATTTTGGTATGTTTTTGATAATTTTTTATATAATTTTGGTAATATTTGATATAACTTTGATAACCTTTGTAAAAGTTTGGTAACCTTTGATATAATTTTAGTAACTTTTTATATAATTTTGATAACATTTGTATAGTTTTGATAACTTTTAATATAATTTCGATAACTTTTATATAATTTTGGTAACTTCTGATATAATTTTGGGTAACTATTGATATAATTTTGATAAACTTTTATATAATCTTGATAACCTTTGTAAAACTTTTGATACCTTTTGTAATAATTTTGGTAACATTTGTAATAGTTTTGTAATTTTTGATATAATTTTGATAACATTTATAATAATTTTGGTAACTTTTGTTATAGTTTTGATAATCTTTAATATAATTTTGACTACATTTGATATAATTTTGACAACATTTGATATAATTTTAATAACCTTTGATATGACTTTGATAACTTTTGATATAATTTTGATAACTTTTATTATAATTTTGATAATATTTGATATAATTTTGTTTAACTTTTGATATAATTTTGATAACTTTTTGGTAACTTTTAATATAATTTGATAACTCTTTATATAATTTTGGTAACTTCAGATATAATTTTGATAACCTTTAATAAAATTTAGTAATCTTTGAGATAATTACGATAATTTTGTAATAGTATTGGTAATTTTTAATACAATTGTGTTAACATTTATAATATTTTTAGGCAATTTTAAAAATAAAAAAAAATCTAATATATAAGTTTATCAAAATGGTAAAAAAAAATATTTAATAATAAATTATATAAAAGAAAAGAAAAATATTAAATTGTTATATCATTCACATGCAAAACACGTATAGGATAAACTAGTTAACCTAAAACGACGAACTTATCCTCCCGCCGTTTTCTTTATGCATAAAGTAATTAGAGATAATTATAATTTTAGTTCTAAAATATAAGTTTTTTTTTTTTTTTCATTTCAGTCCTAAAACTTTTAGATGTAAATATTTAGTCCTAAAAATTATTAATATGTTAAAAATTAATCTTTCAATTATTATTCAAATGGAAACACTAACAGAAAACTTAGCGCATATAATTAACACATAGAGATGTCATTTCAATAAATTATAAAATATTAAAAAATTATTTTAAAAAAAATAACCTTCTTATAAAGATTAAAAAATTACTATTTTATTTTTTTACTTTTCTCTTTTCTCATTAAACTAATAGTTTCTTTCTCTTTCTCACTAAACCAACAATCTTTAATGAAATGAAGTAGAGTTTTTTCATCTTTTATTTGGAACTATTTTTTTTCTTTTGACAAATAATTTTTCTAATATTTTACAAATTAATGAAATGCTACGTAAACTTTACATGTGAGTCATTATATGCCACATAAGTTCTTTATATAAACTTTCAGTTAACGTTCCTGTTCTGAGAGCGATTAAAAGACTCTCTTTTAGCACATTGATAACTTTTAAGACTAAATATTTATAAGTAAAAGTTTTAAGACTGATATGAAAAAAATTATATGTTTTAGGACTAAAATTATAATTACCTAAAGTAATTAATATGACCAATTTTTGGGTTTAGTCAAATGGTTCATCCACCATTTTTCAACACTTGCAAATTTTCCTTCATAAGTTTTGGTCTCTTTTGTGTTAAGAAAAAAACCCAGTCAATTTGGGACTAATCAAACACAAAGAACGCAGAAATTATTTGAAAACAAGACTTGCAAATTAATTTTGTTTTTCACATTAATGGTTTTGCCAGATGATCTGTTTGGAATGCAATCTAACCCTCAGAATAGTGATTCATATGAGCAACGCTGACTTAGAGGCTGAAATACATGATATACTAATTAACTTGAATCATGGATTTTCCTTTTTCACCCACCCTGTTTTGGGTACATAATTGTAAGGAATTAGTTTTCTTGATTTTTCTTTTCTTTGTTTTTTTTGTTTTTCCCCAACTCCCTTGCCTTCTCATGCCAACTAGAAGCCATAGGGCGAAAACCCTCCAATGGATCTTGCGAATTTTTCCCATAATTCCTGCGCTTCTTCATCTCTATCTAACATGGTGCATAGAATAGCCTGTAGATGTCAAATGGAAGAAAAGAGAAAGAAAACATAAGGTTATGAATTTGGCAAATGCTGGAAACTAGCCAGCTGAAATTCTGATATGAAAGGTCTTATTTACTTCAAAAAATAGATTCTGCTAATCCCAATTTAGATGTTGTCTCTTTAGATGGATTAACCAACCTTGTAAAGAGTAGGCCGAACATCAAAATCTGAAATTTTTTGATCATGAGCATTCATAAACTCAAAGGCTTCTTCGTATTTTCCCTGTATACAAATAATAATCAGACATTATAAATAAATAAATAAAATGAACATAATTTTAATCCAGTTTCAGAAAAGAGAATTTTATCAGCTGATCCTTCCATTTTGGCCTAAGGAAGCCTTATTTGGTGTGAATATTTCTACCTTGCACCAAAACAATAAACTCTTAACAGGAATGTTAGTATTTAAGTGAAGTTCATTCGTTTTGCCAAATTTCAACAGACAACAAAATTTTGATGGCGTCTTAACATGGTGAACTTCCATCCTATGTTATTCGGATTCTTCAATTTTTTCTAAAGTATTTGTATCCGATATTTATGTACGATACATATTCGAATATAGGTATGTGGGTATAATCCTCCAAATGTATAGAAAAACTTTAAAAAAAATTAAACATATCCGTATCGGATACATACTCATATCCGACACTCGCTCCGAGTCTAAGTCACATAGCTTCCATTTGCTATCCAAATTGATTCAAGCTACTTCAAGGTAATCAGATTTGGGTGCTCTAGCTAGTCAGCCAAAGCAGAGCATGACCAGCTGCTTAAGCTAATGTGAATAGCTGCTTGCATTAATCGATGAAGGAGAAGGGTGAGTGCTAGTCAAAACTAACTTTTAAGAGAATTACAAAAGAATACTAATGATGAAAATTATTATTAATTACTATCATAACAAAAACTTTATTAAAATAAAATGAAATATTAAAAATTAATTAAATAAAATATTATCATTACATTTATTTATGGATCAAGCTACTTATCAAGCTTATGAGTTTGATCAATTCAAGAATAGATTTGTTAAGCTCGACTCAATTTATAATATTATTTTGGTAAAGAATACTTTTTTATTTTAACAAACTTAACACATGTAAGCATAATAATCTGCGTATTCGTATCGTATTCATGTTATTTTTCGTGTCATAATCGTGTTTATGTTATTATATGTTTATATATTTTTGACATTTTAATAATTCTGTTATATATAGATTTTCACATGTTCGTGTATGCGTATCGTGTTCGTGTAATTTTTTTGTGTCATGTCATATTTTACATCATATTTTAGTTATTTTTCTCGTGTCGTATTCAACATTGTCAATATGTTGATTTTAGTAGATAATTTTTTTTTTAAATTTTAACCCATTTTATTTTAATGGTAAAACTATAAAAAAATTATATATTTTTGGTCAAGCAAAAGTTCATGTCAAACCTAAGCATGGTATCAATACTTTACATGCATACTCAAGCTTGAGTTGATCAAAAATTTTGGTTCAAAATTTTGTCCAACCAATCAAATACTACTAAATGTTACAATCTAGACCTATCCACGAGGTATGCTATTCGCCCAAGCCCGAAAACTCGTCGAATATTTGAGTGGGTTTCGACAAAAATATTAAGCTCAAAAAATGAACTTGGACAAAAAAAATAAAGCCCATTTAAAAAACGGGTTAGACTTTGGCTCCAACATTCAAGGTCAGAGCTCGGCCTGGTCCGACCCAGTTTTCAACTATATAAAATATATAATATAATTTATATTATATAAAGAATAAATATATTTATAATATTATAGTGTAAACATAAAAAAATATAATTTATAAAAAAAGTATATTTTAAAATATTAATATTCAACTAGTTTATATTTTAAATAATATTTTTGCAATATTAAAAATATTTAATATTAATATACATATATTTTTTAATATTTTAAATGGTATTATTATTAAAAAAATTAATATTATTATAAATATTATATTAATATTAGAGTACTAAATCAGCATTATTAATAATAGATTTACTTTTTAAGATGCTTTTAATATTATTTAAATCATTTTTAAAATATCAATTTTATTTCCTCGTAATAAATGTTTTTGTTAGAATACATAATTAGTAAATAAATTTTAATTATTAACCTTTTTTTATAATTTTTTTTATATTTTTACTTGACAAAAACGTATAAAATAAATGTGTGATTATAGTTAAGGGATTCTTATTATTCTCATTATAAAAGTTCTCATGATAGTAGAAATTGAAGGAGAAGAAGGAAAAGTTTAAGGAAATACCTGACAGATGAGAATCTCTACTAGTACCATGTTCATATAGTAAGCGGACTCAGGGTCGGACATTTCATATTTCTTGTATTCATTCTTCAACATATATAGTGCTTCATCAGGCTGCCCACGTTTCATTAGGCTCACCGCCTCCTTCTACAATAAGAAAATCAATCATAGCAAACTACAGTGAGCTGCAACTCAAAATGAGGATTTTGGGTTTTTTTTTTTCTTTCTCTGAGCTAATGTTTAAGATGAGTGCACTGTTCAAGTAAGTTGTTTTCAGTTTTTAGATTAAGAAATCATGGAAACAAATTAAGAAGCCATTAAGTCTCTAATATTTAAACATTTGATTTAACAAAAAAAAAAATGGTTAATTCTGCGGAATGGCTCAGGAAAACAACAAACTGAGAGTTATTCTGCAAAGTCCAAGACTATAAATAGCAAAAGTATGTAAATGAGTGAACCTTGAGCTGATCAATTTGATCCTTTGACGGAGGCAAATTCCTTGAAGCAGGAGATGGTGACCCTGGACTAACTTCCCTCGCCCTTCTTCCCTCTTTTGAAGCAAGGTTCACAGTCACATCCAACAATGACTTCAGTGCCATTTTCCTCGGTGCTGGAGGAGCAATTTGCTGGAAAGATGGAGCTTTCTGATAAACCTGCTGCTTAGGACCGGCAATAGCTTTAAGGTTCATCTTACAGCCGCAACCTATGACACTTAGAGCACAAGCCAAAGCCAAAGAAGCCCCAACTGCCCGTCGAACAACTTTGCCACCGCCGCCACCCTTTTCGTTTGCAGAAGGCGTTGATGAATTAGACCTGTCAAGTGCAAGAGCTCCGGGACTATAGAAATGATGACATCGACGGCGATTAGTCATGAAACCGCTAGAAACTGATATAGAAGAATGGTTAAACCCGAAATGAAGTTTGGTGGAGGCTGGCGATGTAATTGTGCTGGAAGGCATGCGAAGAGAAATGCTGGGCAAAGGGCCATAGCCAAGGGAAAGTGCAGTCTCCATGAGAATTGGTTTTTTTTCCTTAATTTGGGGGTGAAAATCAGAATACTATTATTTATTGGTTTGAAGCCTTTTACTATTATTGTTTTGGCCATTGCTTTAAAGAACAATTCCTGAATAAAAGAAGGGAACACTCCCTACTCCAATTTGCAATCTTTCAAGTTTGTCAAGAAAGGCATCATTTTTATTGCTTTACAGGGAAGTAGCGTTGTTTATTGGCAAGGCATCAGGTAATATTCTTCGGTGTATAAACATTAAACACCAAAAAATAATAATTCTTGTAAAAATCCCAATTTAGTTGCTCAGTATGGTGAATCCGACAAGAGAATTTATACTAATTTGCCTCTGCTGACGTTTCGTTAAGCTAAGTGGCAAGGTTCCAACAATGGGTTTCCTTCGAGTTTAACAAAATTTTTTAATTTAACAAAATTTCTTCAGCTGAACTTAGGAGAAAGGTAAGGAATATAATTCAGTTTTTCCTTGAGCTTCAGCTCATTCCAAGAATATATAGGGGATTTCTTTGCCCATCAAGCAAGCCAGAAATCAAGATAATTTAACCTCCTCACATGGCCCCATTTTTCTGTATTCTGTCCAAATTTCCTTTTCAGCTTTGATAAATTTTTAATCCATAGTATTATCCATCACCTAAGAAAGAAACATTTTTCCCTCACAGAAAAGTTAAGGTCTCTTAATGGAAAACTCAGCTAAAAAGATCAATACAGAGACTAAATATAGAACAATAGCTATGACAGCAACACCCTTTATCATCCTTGGCGGAATTTGCATTGGTTTTGGGTGGAGATATGTGAGTCGAGCTTGGAATTGGAAAGCAAAGCACAATCTCGCAAGGTCCATGTCCTTTGCAGTCCTCCATGGAGGTAAACTGGCTTTCGAGAGATTGGTTGATTATCACAATTATCGGGACGAGGCAACAAACGTAGATCTTGATATAAAAGAGCTGAACACTCTACTTGGAAATGAACACCCTCATTTCAAGGGAATTCAGGTTTGACACCTTCTACAATTAGCCCAAAGTCACTAATTTTCATTATAAATTTTTGCGTAAAGATATGACTTTAAATATATATATATATATATATATATATATGTTCTCTGCATTTGATTTTGAAAGCGTGTTCTTGCGAGGCTGGAAATGAGCAGAAGAGAAGATGAAGCAATGAAACTGCTAAAAAAAGCATTGGAAAAGGCCCAAAAGGAGGGCAAATCACATGAAGCTTATGAATTCGAAATGTTGCTTGCAGAAATGTACATCTACAAGGTTTCTTTCCTTTAATTCATTGAATTCAATTCTACTTATAATTTATCACAATATTCCACTTCTGCACCCTCTGCGATTGAAGTGACCAACAAATTTTGCATTACAGAATTGATCAATATTAATGTATGGGATTTGCTTTGCTTGAATAACAGAAGATTTGCTTCAGATTATTGCATTTGCAATATTAAACTGCTGGGACAAATTAAGGTTTCTTAAATTGGCTTTTGCTTTGAAATTTCTCTGTAGGGAGATGTTCAAAAGGCTTTGAACTCCAAATGCTTAGAAGAAGATGGAGGGGTTTCTGATGCAAGACGTCCTCTTTATAAGGTGATAATATTGCATACCAACCCCTTTTTCTTTTTTTTTTCTTCAATTAACACTTGAAATTTAACTAACACATGCCTATGCTTGTGAATATTAATAATTCCTAGGCGATTATTTCCTTGATGGACCAGAAAGAGCAAGATGCCATAGAATATTGGAAAAGCTTTAAAGACATTCAACACCTGACAATCCTACCAAGTTTCCATGATGAGGAGTTCAATGAGTTTAAGAAAGCTGTTAATCTGCTCAAACAAGATACTGATGCTGCAACAAAACTCAAAAAATAATAAGTCTACCAGGAAATTGCATCACTCAGTACTGAAGCTTCATTGCCCCCTCTTTCTTACAGTAGTTTGAAGATATTTGGCTTTGCAATATTTGTATTCTGGATGGGTGGGAACTGGGAAGGGAATCATACAAAGAAAATATAGTGCTTATTGCACTTGATAATAAGATCAACTGGGTTATCCATTCGGTGGCCCTTGTAAGAAAATAATTTGCAAAATTCATTAAATAATAAAAACAATATTCTTGTACCCAAAAAAAAAGTAAATATAAATGAAAGAAACTTTAAGTTCCTGAAGCTATGGCGATGGCAAGGTGGAAGAAATGGTTGGATGTTGATGCCTTGATGACCAGGCAAATGGAGACTTACTGTGAAAATGGGTTGCTTCCATAGACTGCCGATAAGCTCCACTATACCAAAGGTAAAAATTTCATTCAAATGTCCTTCATGCTTTAGTTAATTGTGTTGGATATCAATGTTTTATTTTGAGTGTATATATACAAAATACGTATTTCAATACGTAGGTTGTCGTAATTAGATACACGGTGTATAATTAAGGTACACAATTGATATCATGTTTGAATGAAAATTAATCTCAAAGGTACCCACTTGAAGAGGAAGAAGTCTGATCATTACATGTCTGTTCGGACCAATTTTATCCCAAAGGATGTGTCTGTTCTGATCAAACAGGTTCCATCCAATTGATGTATCTTTTCCGAACAGGTTCTTTGGCTCCTATAAATACAAACTTCCTGTGTCTATGTTATTAACTTAAAAACTAATTCACCAAAATATTCATGTCTTCTGAGAGAGAGACTTCAACATTCTTCTGTTCGCCGTGTTGCATCCGAGTGTGCTCTCATTTGCAACGTATATCGAGGAAACCTGGGAGACGATTTGCATCGATACTGTAAGCACCTTAGACAGGCAAAAAACGTCTTAAGGTTAGAGGTCCAACCTTGACTCGATATTGATTTTTTCAAATCAATTCCTGTAAGTGTCTTTATATTCTTTTTTGGATAAGTAAGTGTTTTATTTATCCAGAAAGCAGTTAAACTGCTACATCCAACATCATGTGCAACATGTACTTAAAGCTATACATACTTAAACAATACTTGAACAAAACTTAAGACCACTAATCAATCAGGGAACAATAGCAACATACTTCAGCAATACTTAAAGCTATTCCAGAATGGACAAAGATCCTAGGAAAAAAGAGACAGTCCCCAATCTGCATCCAATCTTCGGTTCACTTCATCAGGACTAATGTTCTTGAGCCCCAACAATCGCATTCTGATGATCTCTTTTATCTGCTCAATGATGGCTCCTTGTGTGGATTGAAGGCGATTAAAACACCTATTATTTCTCTCCCTCCAGATCGAGTAAAGAAAGGCACTCCATGATAAACGCAAAATAACAGAAATGAGAGTTTTTCCTCTGATTCTGTTTACTGCCCATTGCAGCTCTGCTTGCCAGCTCCTTATGCTTCTATGAAGTTGACATAAGCATAGTATATGCCCCCAGATTTCTTTTGAATAGTCACATTCAAAAAATATATGATTCCGGGTTTCTTGCTCAGTTTGACATAGCTCACATTTGCCATCCACCTCCATGCCCCATGACATCAATCTGTTCTTTGTAGGCAGTTTGTCCAATATAGCCATCCAAGCTACCAGTGCATGTTTAGGAATATGAAATGGAAACCAGATCAGTTTATCCCACTCCACCTTGTCCTGCCTAGGCCTGAGATCATTCCAGACTTTAGCCACCATAAATCTGTTCCCAGGGAACTTCCAAGTTAGAGCACCATTCTGGTTGGAGGTGAACCTCAAAGCCAAAGCCCTCAGCTGAAGCATTTTACGCCATGTCCAGCTGCTTCCTGGGGAAGGTTGAACCTGCCACACTGTTCTTCCTTTCAGCACATAGGCATGAAGCCAGGCAATCCACAATGAACCTGCCTGAGAGAGAAGTGCCCATAGGTGCTGAATAATGCAAGCCTTATTCCATATTCCCAAGTCTTTTAATCCAAGACCCCCCTCTGACTTTGGACAGCAAATGGAACTCCATTTGACTCTTGCTCCCTTAGCTGAGTCATCTCTTCCTTTCCAGAAGAACCTGCTGCATAATTGATTAATTCTTTTGAGAACAGCCTTAGGCAAAACAAAGTGCCTGCACCAGAAATTGGACACATTAAAAAGAACAGATTGAATGAGCTGAAGCCTTCCTGCATAGGATAACATGCGTGCTGCCCAGCCATTGATTCTCTGAGTAATTCTATCGATCAAAGGAGAACAATCCTTTTCAGAGAGTCTTCTTGTGACCAATGGGACCCCAAGGTACCTAACAGGTAGTTTGCCAAGTTTAAACCCTGTCAACTCTTGCATCTCAAGTAGAGTGGTCCTACTAACACCAGAGGAGAAGACTTCACTCTTGGAAGGGTTTAATTGCAAACCAGAAATGGTATAAAAGTAATGGAGAATACCCTGTATGCCCACAACAGAATCCAAGTTACCCTTTGCAAAAATCAGCAGATCATCTGCAAAGCACAGGTGAGTAAGCTTGATTCTGTGACATTTAGGATGGTAGCTGTAAACTCCATGAAGAGCCCCTGCATCCAGAAGTTTGGATAAAACATTCATAGCAATGACAAAAAGATAAGGAGAGAGAGGGTCTCCCTGCCTTAACCCCTTTGCTCCTTCAAAGTACCTTACTAATCCTCCATTAAGAGAAATTGAGAACTTTGGGGAAGTGATGCATGCCTTGATCCATCCTATGAACTTATCAGGCAATCCATAAACTGATAAAACAGTGAGAATGAAGTCCCAATTTAATGAATCAAAAGCTTTTTGGAGATCAATCTTCATTGCAAAACGGGGGGATAAGGTTGCTCTTCCATACCCTTTGACCAGTTCCTGAGCCATGAGAATATTATCTGAGATGCTTCTCCCTGGTATGAAGGCACTCTGATTGCTGGAGATCATAGTAGGAAGGAGTGGAGTGAGCCTGGCAGTGATGATCCTGGTAATACATTTATAAATGACAGAGCAGCATGAAATAGGCCTGAAGTCCTTCATATGATTAGGATTCTGGAATTTTGGGACAAGAGCAATACATGTAGAGTTAAAGACTGATATCCTGCTCCCTGATTGAAAGAAGGATAAGATTGCTGCAGTGACATCCTCTTCCACAATAGGCCAAGCAGTTTTAAAAAATTGTGCAGTGTATCCATCTGGCCCTGGGGCTTTGTCCCCATTCTGCTCAAACATGGCTCTTTTCACCTCCTCTATTGTAACAGCCTTAGCTAAATTGTCATTAGCTTCAGCAGGCAAGGCAGGCTGAATAAGTTCAGTAAGAAGCTCCCTAGGGCAGTCTGTGACCTGTTTGTCCTCAGTCCCAATCAACTTCTGAAAGAACCTTACAGCCTCCTTTGAGATTTGGCCAAAATCTTCCAACTTCCTTCCCTCATCATCATAGAGGACTCTGATGGATTGCTTGCTATGTTTTGCTGACACCATTTTATGGAAATAATGAGTGTTCTGATCCCCCTCCTGCAGCCATTTTATCCTTGATTTCTGCCTGTAATAACTTTCCTCAGCCTTTTGGAGTTCCATCAATTCTGCATAGAGTCTTCTTTCTGTTTCAACAAGAGTATTAGATGTCCTTTGATGCAGATTGATCATCTGCATGCTCTCCAATTCTTGCCTTTTATCTTGAACCTTCCCTGAAATGTTGCCATATATGGCCAGGTTAAATGCCCTCAGTACTGCCTTTAATCTCTTCAATTTGTGGAATAGAGTGGTCATAGGATTGCCAATGAAAGGCTCTTGCCAAGAGTTTTCCACAATGTTCAGGAACTCTGGATTCCTAGTCCAGAAATTAAAAAACCTAAATGGCTTTGGGGGAGAATGAGCAGTCAAGTTCATCTTTATGTATGCTAGGCAGTGATCAGAAACCATTGGAGCCAAAAACTCAACAAATGAGTGAGCAAACTGTGTATGCCAGCAATCATTCACCAAAACCCTATCAAGCTTTTTAGCTAAGTAAGCATCAGTTTGGTGGTTGGACCAAGTGAATGCTGGTCCAGTACTGGTATGATCAAACACTGATAGCTGTGTCAAGCAGTCCTGAAAATCCTTCATATCAGAGGTAAGCATGTAGGAGCCATTGAAATCTGAGCTTTCCTGTGGTCTTGCTATAACATTGAAATCTCCAGCCAAAAGCCAAGGAGAGCCATCAATTCTGCCTTGAATGTCCTGAAGATGGTGCCAAAGCCTTCTTCTACTTATCCCTTGAACTGATCCCAATATTTTGCCAACAAGCTCTTGGCTGAGTGGCTAAGAGTCTTGGGGGCATGAAGTCTTGGGTTCAAACCCAAGCAACCCCTCCCCTTACCCAATTATCAAAAAAAAAAAAGATTTAAAAGGGAAAAAAAAAGTGTCTTTATATTCGATTTTGTATTACTGCTCTTATATTTATATTCTGTTTATAAGTAGTATATAGCAAATATTTTCCAACAATCTTAAGACGTTTTTTACTTGTTTGTTTTATAATATTTGTTATATACTGTAGATCAATGTATATGTTATTGTTCGTATGATATATATAGTGTTGGAATATGGTATGGCTCAAAGTCACATTTGGTGGCTTAGCACCAATAATGGAGCTACCACTTGCACCACTTGCACCACCAATAATGGAAGCTACCACTTGCAAATGGATGGTGGCTATGGTGGCTACCACTTGCAAAGTGTTCACACCAAGATAGGTGGTGGATGGTGGCTATGGTGGCTGCCACTTGCTTAGTGTTCACACCTTGATATTATGGCTATAAATAGCCATATAGAGTAAGAGAGAAAATGAGAGAGTAGAGTAGAGTTGAGTAAGTTAGAGCTAAAGTGTTGAAGCAATTACTCTGTGTTTATAGAGTAAATTCGGTATTGTGTTGAGTTGTGAGTTCAGTGCTTGTGTAGCACCTTAAATTCTGTATTTGTTTGTACTCCATCTCCATTAATACAAAGCTTCAAGCTCCTCCTCCCGTGGACGTAGGCACAGTTGCCGAACCACGTAAAATATCGGTGTTTTTTCAGTGTGTTTAAATCGGTTTTAGTAATATCAATTCGCTTCCGCACAACAAATTGGTATCAGAGCCAATTTTTACGTAAAACCGAGTTTGTTTCGATTCTGTCCGTTTTTCAAAAGTGCTCCAATTTGTGTTTTGAAAATACCAGGTTGAAGAGGTCGTCGAGAGGAGTGCAGCAGAATCAACCGGAGCACCAGAAGAGGCCGCACGCTCCCACACGCGCCGCCAGAAGAAGCGCCCACGCGCCCCACGCGCCACACGCGCCTCCAGAGGTTGAAGACGCGTGACGCCCACGCGTAGCACGCGCCTCCAGAGGTTGAAGACGCGTGACGCCCACGCGCCACATGCGCCGGCCACAAAACAGCTCCACGCGCTCCACGCGCCGCCGCACGCGCCGCCGTACGCCGCCCACGCGCCGCCGCAGCTCCGACCAACTTTTTCGGGCTATTTTTTGAGCCGTTTCCGAACACTATTCCGAGACTTTTCCGAGCCGGTTGAGCTAAACCGAGTCTATTTTGAGCCACTTGCAGAATATTCACCGTGTGTCCAAAATTTACACAGTTGGACCCGTTCCTGGCTATTTCGACTATTCCGGACTCAACCGCGGCATCCGTTTTTCCATACAGGTAACGGAAAAACTCTGAGTTGGTAATTTTGTTTTATTACCATGGCAGAATCATTAGAGACACATGAAACAACCAGCAGCGCACCATCAAGTTCTTACAACAGAAAGAACTCGATGACCACTGCAAAGTTCGAGGTGGAGAAATTTGATGGCACCAACAACTTTGGCATGTGGCAGTGCGAAGTTCAGGATCTGTTATTCTGAGAGGGTTCATATATCGCTCTGGAAGACAGGCCCAGAGATATTTCGGAAGATGACTGGAAGTTTGTCAACCGTCAGGCTTGTGGCACAATCCGGTTATGCCTAGCCAAGGACCAGAAGTACTTTGTCATGAGAGAGAATAATGCAAAAACTCTCTGGAAACAACTTGAGGACAAGTACATGACAAAAAGCATGGAGAACAGACTCTATCCAGTATAAGCAAGGTATCACCATGCAGGAGCATCTAGTAAGTTTTAACAAAATCCTCGCTGATCTTGAAAATCTAGATGCAAATATCTCTGATGAAGATAAGGCTCTTACTCTGTTAAATTCCTTGCCTGATAGCTATGATCATTTAACCACTACATTGTTGTATGGTAAAAATGAGATAGAATATGTTAATGTTAGTAATGCTCTGGTGAATAATGAGTATCGAAAAAAGGATCAGCATGATCACCAGAATACTGCACCAGAAGCTTTAACTGTGTACAGAGGCAGGATGAACAACCAAGGAGCCGGAGAAAACAAGCGAGGTAAATCCCGTTCAAAGAGGGGATCATCAAAAACACGACTTTCAAAGGACGAGTGTGCCTATTGCCATGAGAAAGGGCACTGGAGGAGAAACTGTCCTAACATGAAGAAGTCGACTGTGAATGTAGCTCAAGAATCTGAGGGAGAGGAAGACTCTGCATTTACGATTTCCACAACAACACACTCTTCAAATCAATGGATTCTGGATTCCGGATGTTCCTACCACATGTGTCCGAACCGGGAGTGGTTCTCAAACTTCAAGGAGTTTGATGGAGGGATTGTCCTTATGGGCAATGACAATACTTGTCACACTAGAGGCATCGGAACAATCCGACTAAAAATGCATGACGGTACAATCAGACAACTTACAGATGTAAGGTATGTCCCTGATCTCAAGAAGAACCTCATATCACTGGGGGTCTTAGACTCAAATGGTTACAAGATGACCATTCAGAACGGAGTCTTGAAGGTTGTACGTGGAGCATTCTTAGCCATGAAGGGTTCTATGAACGGAAATCTGTATCTCCTTGATGGAGAAACTGTGACCGGCAGAGCAGCAGTCTCTCACAACAATGGAGGCGATGAATCTGACACTTCTCGACTTTGGCACATGCGCTTAGGGCATGTTGGAGAGAAGGCCTTGCAAAACCTGATAAAGCAAGGTGTACTGAAGAATGCCAAAACTGGAAAACTTGATTTCTGTGAGCATTGCGTCCTAGGCAAGCAAACAAGAGTCAAGTTTGGCACTGCAATTCATCGTACGAGAGCGACATTGGACTACATTCACACTGATGTCTGGGGGCCTTCCAAAATTGCTTCATTGGGAGGTAAACACTATTTTGTGACCTTTATTGATGATTACTCTAGATATGTCTGGGTTTATATTATGAAGCACAAAGATGAAGTTTTAGATATCTTCGTCAAATGGAAGAAGATGATCGAAACCCAGAGCGGGAGAAAGCTCAAGAGACTAAGATCTGACAACGGTGGAGAATACAAATCAGATCCACTGAAGGAAATCTGTCAGAATGATGGGATAATCCGACACTTCACTGTTCCTGGCACTCCCCAGCATAATGGAGTTGCAGAAAGGATGAACCGAACTTTGGTTGATAAAGTTCGTTGCATGTTATCCCAGTCGGGCTTGAGCAAAGCATTTTGGGCGGAGGCTTTACTGTACGCCTCCCACATTATCAACAGACTACCCTCCACTGCAATTGATGGGAAAACTCCCATAGAGGTGTGGTCCGGACATTCTGCTACTGATTATGATCGGCTTCGTATTTTCGGATGCCCAGCATATTTTCACGTAAGTGAATCAAAACTGGATCCTAGAGCCAAGAAAGCTGTCTTCTTGGGCTTTAGTGAAGGAGTAAAGGCATTCCGACTGTGGAACCTTGAGTCAAAGAAAGTCATCGTAAGCCGAGATGTTGCCTTTGACGAATCTGTAATGCTGAAACTGTCAACTCCAGAGAATGTGAACCAAGATTCTCTAAAGCAGGTGGAGTTTGAATCAGAAGATGCTGGTCAAAATTCAGATGAATCTGAACCAGAATCTGATGACACCTTAACTGAAGTGGATGAGTCATCACCGGAAACCTTTCAGCAACTTGAATCAGTTGTCACCAGTAGACCGAATAGACATATTCGGAAACCTGCTCGATACACAGACGTGGTGGCATACGCCCTTCCAGTAATTGATGATGATGTTCCGATCAATTACAAAGAAGCTGTAAACAGCCCTGAGCATGCCCGGTGGAAGGAGGCGATGGATGAAGAGATGACATCACTTCATCAGAATCAGACTTGGAAGTTGGTTCCACTTCCAACACTCAAAAGATCAATTGGGTGCAAATGGGTCTTTGCCAAAAAAGAGAGTGCTACCGGCAAAGACAGCATCAGATACAAAGCCAGATTGGTAGCCAAAGGTTAGGCTCAAAAAGAAGGAATAGACTACAATGAGGTATTTTCACCTGTTGTTAAGCATGCATCTATTCGGATCTTATTGGCTTTAGTAGCACTGTATAACCTAGAGATAGTTCAACTTGATGTAAAAACTGCATTCCTCCATGGTTCCGTAGAGGAGGAAATTTGTATGACTCAACCAGATGGTTCTGGAGTCCCCGATCGCAAAGATTACAAAAGCAAGTTGAACCGATCACTGTATGGTCTGAAACAATCCCGTGACAGCTGTACAAACGGTTGGACTGTTTCATGACAGGATGAAAAGTACACACACAGTCAATTTGATCACTGTGTTTATTTCCGGAAACTTCAAGATGGATCATTTGTCTATCTGCTGAAAAAGGCAAGGTGGAGATCGACAGGCTGAAGGTTCAACTGAGCTCAGAGTTCGAGATGATCTTGGAGAAGCTAAGAAAATTCTTGGGAAGTAGACAGAAAAATTGACTCAGGCTCAGTGCATTGATGAATCATGCCAATGCAGTAGGTGCCCTGATATGTGAGTAATGATGTGTACATTTGAAGGAGAAAGGAGGAAGCTCTGATCTGTGAATTCTCTCTGTGGATTCTCGCTAAGGTGGAGATTGTTGGAATATGGTATGGCTCAAAGTCACATTTGGTGGCTTAGCACCAATAATGGAGCTACCACTTGCACCACTTGCACCACCAATAATGGAAGCTACCACTTGCAAATGGATGGTGGCTATGGTGGCTACCACTTGCAAAGTGTTCACACCAAGATAGGTGGTGGATGGTGGCTATGGTGGCTGCCACTTGCTTAGTGTTCACACCTTGATATTATGGCTATAAATAGCCATATAGAGTAAGAGAGAAAATGAGAGAGTAGAGTAGAGTTGAGTAAGTTAGAGCTAAAGTGTTGAAGCAATTACTCTGTGTTTATAGAGTAAATTCGGTATTGTGTTGAGTTGTGAGTTCAGTGCTTGTGTAGCACCTTAAATTCTGTATTTGTTTGTACTCCATCTCCATTAATACAAAGCTTCAAGCTCCTCCTCCCGTGGACGTAGGCACAGTTGCCGAACCACGTAAAATATCGGTGTTTTTTCAGTGTGTTTAAATCGGTTTTAGTAATATCAATTCGCTTCCGCACAACATATAGTGTTTATATATGCACTGATATATTTTAGTGTACTGTTTATGGCCCTCTTGATTCATTTTTCAGTTAAAATGAAACAATGCTTTTAAGACACAATTGTCATCAGATGCTACTAATGGCACTTACCGATTGTTTATGGTTTTACCCGTAGAGTCAAAAAAAAAAAAAAAAATTCAATGGGAATGTCTCTTTCACCAAGAGACATGTACCCAAGAGGAAAAACTGGTTGTCAGCTTTTCATGAAAACATGCCTTTTTATATATAGTTATATATATATATATTTTTTTGGTTTAGTAATATATTGATTACTGTTTTTGAACTTACATATATATTTTTTTTATATATACGTTTTTGCTTTTATATTTTGTAGCAGAATATAAAAATTTACTGACTGTATATTTATTATAAAATATTTTTATAACATTTTTTTTAATTGCTACTGTATGTTGTTGCAAACGTCATTCATAAGATTTGTTTTGAGAGAATATTTATATATATATTTGTAGTGAATTATATGAAGTGTACGTGTATATATATATATATATATATAATATTTTTATATATATTTGTTTTAATAATATATTTCGTTATTGTTTGTCATGTAGTGTTGACAATGGGTTATATATATATATATATATATATATATACATATATACATACATATTGTGTATATTATTTCATAAGCCTATATTGTTGAATGTTATTAATTATATATTTA